>VZTE01005137.1:460201-603831 GCA_013397775.1 Eulacestoma nigropectus | reverse complement strand
GGGGAGGCGGCGCTCGGCCCCGGGCCCGCCCGTCCGTGCGCGGCGCTTGCCGCGTGGGAAAGGTCCCAGCTCGGCCCTTCCCCGCGCTCTGAACTGATCACAAGCAAAGGGACAGGCAACCGAAGTAGGTGATGAGCAGGTAGTGGAAGGGAAGTGTGATCTGTGCTTTTCTACGGGCGCAGGATTGCAACAATAAGAAAACACAAGGTTTTCCCATTCAAGTTACGTTTACACAAAAAAGCGCACTGTTTTCTTTTATGACATAGGAGAGTGTTGATACTTGGTGTTAATGATTCCCAGCTTTCTACTTAGAGCTTAGAAAAGTAGGTGAAGTTGGAGCAACCTCTGCCTAAAAAGTATTTTATCTGCAAGTTATTTTTAAAATGGCTTAACTGAGCTAAATAACCAGGGAAAAATAAATAAGTTCTTACAGACCTAAGAGCTGCACTGGTGAGGAAGAGGCCCTGCTAATCACTTTGTTCTGGTCATAGCAATTAGTCCCCGATTGTCGATCAGGGAATGGCGTATTATTTTTTTGAAGGCAAAGAGGAGGCAAACTAGGTCATACAAAACGTGAAGAATTTATTATATTAATTCTTTATAATTTTGGTGTTTCAGTTGCAGGAAATATTTGGCATACAAATGTATCTGAAGATTATGCAGGCATTGTGATAGAATATTTTGTCATAAAACTGTTTAAAATTCAATCGTAAACTTGAGTTGGCATAAATAGTAAACCATAATATTAAGCCACGTGTATTTAATTGGTTTAATAAATTTATAGGCAAGATTTATTTCTGATGCTTAGAAAAGGAGTTTTAGTGCTTGTTTCTGAGATTGGTTTCACTTTTGTTTTTAAATACTGGTGGAGAGTCTGGCATCAGGAGTTTATGAAAACCCCTGCTTTACTTTTACTACTGCTACTTACAGAAAAGACAAAAACAAGCGTTGAACAAACAAAAACTCTTTTTAATCAACACAAACGTCTAATTTTTATGACTGTCGATTAACATTGGATTTGTTTTTCTTTTTAATGATTCAGTTATTATACAGGAATGCGGCACCAAAAAGGAGTATGAAGTAGTTGGACGTTTTCCATTAGTTGACCCTTGGTGGAAAGTTAATGTTAAAGCTAAAAAAATGGGGTCAAAGTACTTTGTGCAAGGATATCCATCGTATTTTCTGCAGACTGATGTAGAAGAAAACAACCGACAAGTATTTTCACTCTTTTTTAAGGAGTGTGATGTTCCTGAAAGTTGGAAAGAAAAATTTTTTGCTTGGCTTCCTATGGAGTCAGTGCTGAGTTTTAGAAATCTTGAAGAAAAACTAAAAGAGTTCCAAGTTTCACAGTTACAGCCAAGGAGGATCCAAAGAGATACCAAGGATTATGACATCTTCTATTATGTTTCAAAATCATGTAGGTATATCTTGTGGTATTTTAATTTTTTTATAAGCTAAGGAGTTCTATCTCATATACTGTGTTCAAACTAACATGTATTCATATGAAATGTATATTCAAATGAATTTTGAATGTAAAATGTTTCTTTTATTTTAAAATATTTCAGGACAGCAGGACAACTGAGTTAGAGGTATCAGTTAGAGGTAGGCATACTGAAGGACTTCCCTGAATTCTGTAGGCTTACCAAGTAGAATTGTCTGTGCTAGGGATGCTCCATCCCTGGAAGTGTTCAAGGCCAGGCTGGATGGGGCTCTGAGTAACCTGGTTTATGAAGGGTGTCCCTGCCAGTGGTAGGGGTTTGGAACTACTTGATCTTTAAGGTCACTTCCAACCCAAACCATTTTATGCTTATGTGATTCTACGATGCAAAGACACTGGTGCTTTCTATTGTTTATTCAGCCATAATAAGGCTTATTGAAAAATGGGTTCAGCTTTACTTAAGCATGGTGGCGATGGCTTTTTAGGACTGGCACGTGTTTAAAAGTAGTATAGGTGCTTCTCTGTAGTACAGGGATCAGTGAAGGAGCTCAGCGTAGTCCAAATCAGCTGCATTGAATAGACTACCTGGGTGTGTTTGAATCCTGCCTGTCAGCAGATTGGTATGGCTGGGAGCAGACTGTGGAAGCACTGGAGTGTCTCCACATGGAGATAGTTCAGGACTGCTGAGGATGCTGTTGTGAGCTATGTTGGTGTGATTACGAGTGTGACTATGTGAGTGTTAGAGATTGGATCAGGAGTGTGCTTTTGAAGCACATGTGCCCCTTGTCCCCGCTGTGATGCAGTCTCAGAGTACTGACTGTATTCCTGCTGGATGAAACCGAAGCAATGTGTTCCACTTGCATTCCTGAGGTACTCTGATCCATAACGAGCATTCAGTCTGTGGGACCAGACTTAGCTGGTCTGAAGCAAAACACTGAAATACAAAGTAAGTCAGGATGTCTGAGGTGTGCACTCAGCGTCAGAGCTCTTGTTTTGCTCTAATGATCTGTTTCCATAACCTGTACAGACAGGTTGGGTCTATCTACTGTTACGTGTCAGCAAACAAAGTTTTCCAGTACCTGATTTGCCGGGCAGTGTCAGGTCAGATGATGGAGGTGACTCTTTTGGATGTCAAATTATGTGTAACAGGACAGTTCAGAGCCTCTGCTAGACTTGAACTGACTTTACTGCAAATCCCATGTGTAAGGAGAGGAAAATGTTCAGAGTTCTGTAGGCTTTCAGGCTTTTTGTTCTCTTTTTGTAATGATAGCAAAGTTCCTAATTCTTCTTTCTGGACTTCAGATCTTTTCATGACCACGAAGGGGTAGGAATCGATAGTGGTAGGAACACAGATCTGGTTTGCTGTGTAAGTTTTAATGGGATATATGGATTGCATTTGGTTGAGGCTCGTCCAGTGTGTTCATGAATCCTCAGGGGTGAAGATTACACAGTGTGCCTACATACTCTCTTCACCCTTGTAGTTGGTGATTTTTTTCTAGTATCTAGTTTAATTAATTTGCTACATTTTAAGCTTTAATCTTTCTCTGTCACTGACCGATATAGACCCTTCCCCTACCCCAGTTGCTACTGTTAGTATTATAAATTTTTCTGATTGTCATTAATTGTTATGGGCTTGAGCAATTTGTTCTTCAAACCTTCATGGTATTTTTTTGTGTATGGTAATATTGTGTATTGATTATTTCCGTGTAAATTAAGTACTTGCTTTAAAGGGAAAAGGTTTTATCTTTGTCTTTATGACAGTAAGAAAAGGTTTTATCTTTGTCTTTATGAGAGTAAGACAGTGATCAGAAAAAGTACCTAACTGAAGAAAGTGTTTTAAATTTTCCTTACACTTAGTTAAAAATAGTCAACTTTTCCCAAGAGATAAAGCTTCTTAAAGTCTCAGTTTCTTCTGAAATTTGTTTTTCTTTCTTCTGAAATTACTTTTCTAAAGCAAAATATAGAGCAAGTCAGTTTCATTATTCCTCTCTCTCTCAGCCTATGACTGATATAAACAGAGAAAGTGATAACCTAATTTTGGGGTCATTGAGAAAGCCACTGGAGAGCACTGTTTTTGTAAGTTCCTCTACACAAATTTAGAAGCCTCTTTTATTTTGCATTTGAAATGTTTTTCTGTACATCGGTATGAAAATTACTTTTAGGTAAGAGGCAGGCGTGGTGGGGTCTGACCGGGCTTTCTACAAAATGCTGTTGAGTATGCAGTTTAAACCAAGTGCATAATACATATTTTCCAAGTGAATACGTTTAGTTGCTGGTTTTATGTTGTCTGTTTACATTGTTTTTTTCCCAAGGCACTTCAGGGAAAACAGACTTTAAAAGAATTTGAAAAGGATTACAAAAAGTAAGAAAATGAGAGAAATTTGTCATGTCTTGGATATAGGGGAGGCAGAAGGATGAAGCCAGAGTCAGTATAAATTGCTTTACAACTATCTTTGTATATTGCATAAAACTTCCTCTGTTTATGGTGCACGCAGTTGCAGGAAAGGCGGTGTTGGGAGCTCTGGCTTTTCCGAGGATACTGGAGTTCTTGCCGATTCTTCTGCCATGCCACTTTTGCTGTGTGTTAGATAAGATGTGTTGGCAAAGAAAGGCTGATATGGACGGTGAGGAGGTAGCTGACGAGATGGTAACAAAATTGGATGAGATACTAAAGGATGAGCCATGGAAACTTGGATTCAGCAGGGTAAGTAATGTTATGTATGGTAAAAATATGGTGTTTGCTGCATTTGAGATGCATTAGACTACAGTGCTGTTCTAGTTAGGTTCACTTTATCAAATGGGCATTTGTAGGGGCTAAGCATAGTTCATTTGGAAATGGATGATGTACTGGACTCAGTTTTAGCAAAGGGTTTTGTTTTTTCAGTTGGTTAAGAATAAATTAATCTCAGAAGATTTTTGGAAGTGGTTTTGTTACAACCATTTGTTTAGTATTTTCTACAAGGGATAGAAATTTAAATGCTCGAGGTAATTGGGCCAAAAGTTAGACAGCTAATTTAAAATCCTCAACTGTTCTCTTCAGTTTTATACTGGTAAATGAGACTTTCTGTTCCTAGTGTGTAGAACAGTATCTATGCTTTCACAGTAAGGTTGATAAGTTTCTCTGTAAGAGGTCATTGTCCAGTAGTTTGTTTTTTGTAATGGAATTTGCAGTGATTGCTTACCTTCCTGTTTTCCTTTGCTGTACTTGCTGTGAGCTTTACTGCTGCACCTCACCTTAGCAGTCCTGTGCCTCACCCATACAGCTGAGTTGTTCACAAATGTGGTTGGTTTTTCCTGCGCTTTAGGCCCCCAGTGCTTTACTGATGGATGTTCTGACTTGTCTTTAAGAGCTCTGATTTCAGAGATTGAGCAGGGTAGCCAATATATTCCAGTGTTTCACATAATTTCCTTTAAAAAGATTTTCCTGATGTCCAATTTGACTATTCCTTGATGCAATATGGACTTGTTGCTCTCTTGTTTCAAGGACCTGCATTCTCACTGTAGTTTTTTATTGCTTGAAGACTCTCTTTAGCTTTTTCTCTTAAGACTGAGCAAGTACAATTAATTTTTCTCGCTGTCAATAGTTCATCTGTTTTGCACATCTCAGTCTTTCACTATTTTGTGATAGTGTCTGTAAAGGTGGTGTATTTCTGGTGGTTCAGAATTGGGTACAGTGTTCTGGTTAATGGCTTTTCTGTGCTCTGTTTCTACAGTTTGTGTACCTTTACATGAAAATGTGTTATGTGGTGTGCATGAGTTCTCCCTAATACCCAATTTCTGTGCCAGGTTTTTTATTTTTAAAGTTTCTGTTTCATACAGAAGGATGACTAAGAGGAATTACCATTCCAGCTTATTTTTAAATATTTTGCTTTCATGTCACTTGAAATGCATAACTTCATACATTATGAAAAATACATACATTTTTGCAAACTTCCACCCTCTGAATTGCAATTTGTATTTGGTAGGAGGAATGTTACTCAGCAAGAGGCTAACATCTTCTGAAATAAATCTATGTTTGCTTTTACTATTTTTGGGGAGAAGATTATGTATAAGGAGTTGAACCTTTCTTACTGCGAGGCAACGTGGGCCGCCTTCTGTCAGTGTGAACATCTCCTCTGGAAAATTCCCGAATTGCAGAAGAATGCATTAATTCTGTATGATCAGCTCAAGACACGCTGTAGACAAATGGGACACACATATGAAGATCAAGATGAATTAGCTCGTTTTGTATCCAAACACATATCCATTGAACATGTTTGGCAATCTCTTGAATTTTTGAAAGATCAGAATGTAGTAATTAGGGAGAAAAAGCTGGTGTTTCTGCCTCATCTTTACAAATCTGAAAAAGATATTGCAATGTATCTAGGTCACCTTCTGTCAAATCACACATGGAAACTGGATGTGGATGAGAAAAAGATACTTAGCATTTCTGAGGCATCAAGAGAAACAGTAGATAACAAAATGAATATTAACCAGGCACATGAAATGAAGGAAAATAGTCCAGACAATCATAATGGTGAAAATCACTTTCCGGAAAAGGACGTGGGCTCTGTGTCTGATATCCAAAGTAAAGCAGAGGTAGATGAAGATCAGTTGATAGCTGTGAAAAAAATTTGTTCTAATCCTGTCACAATCATAAGTGGAAAAGGAGGCTGTGGGAAGAGTACGATAGTTAGCTGCCTTTTTCGTCATTTAAGGCAGATGGAAATAGAAGTGGAAGCTGCTTCTAAGGACTTTGAAGAAGACTTGGATGTGTCTGAGGAATGGAATACATTTGGTCACCACTGGGAGTCAGAGAATATGTATGCAAAAAAATTTTTGAATGTACTATTCACTGCACCTACAGGGAGGGCAACAAGTCTTTTGAGAGAAAAAACTCAGCTTCCTGCATATACATTGCATCAGGTAAGGTTTGTTTCAGGTTTTGGGTTTTATTTTTTTCAATTAGGTTTTGAAACACCTTTTGACACTGTGTATTCTTGTTTTGGAAAAAAAAAAGCGTGTTATTGAACTTCCCTTATGAAATGTGTAGCCCATTATCATTATTAATGTTAATGCTTGGGTACAGCTTGTCAGCATCTGAAAGTCAGCGTTATGTTTTGGGGAATCATAAATCAGTCATGCATTATTTGCTGTAACTTCGGTTTCTTTACTGTTTATATACATCTGAAACTTGTGGCTCTCTAGGGCATCTGGTTTTTTCAGCTTCTCAGTTTTGCGTTTTATTTTAATGAAGACAAAAATAATTTCTAGGTGGTAGAGCTGTTTTCTAGGATCCTGTTGCCTAGCAATCATAACAGCACATACATGAAAAGATCAGTAGCCTGGGTTTGAATAATGAGAGACGTTTCATTTGCACAGTGTTTTCTTAATTACTGTTAGGTATTGTGGAATTTTTTTTAGAAAAAAGTGGAAAACAAACTCTTTGTTAATAAACTTAGGTCACGTCTCTTGTTCTAGGTAGCAAAAGGTGCCAAGAAGACACTGGAGGTGTGGAATAACCCATATAAATAGAAATTATAATAACATTAAAAGTACTGTTGGTTTATTTAATCTTTGGGGACTGGATAGTTAGTTGCCTTTTCCCCTTCCCCATGCAATTTTGGGCATTTATTATTGACAGCAGGTTGTAGTAGGAGGTGTTCTGTTACTGAGCAACCTAATGGCTGACCTTGTGTCTTTAACAGTTCCTGCAGGAAAAAAAAGACTGCATTTATGTAAGTGTCATTAAGTTTCTCAGCTAGAAATGTATTCACTGAGGAGGAAAATAAGACTAAATGGTTGAGTCTTCTGGGTCTTTGCAGGTTTAAGGTCAGAATTTCAGATAACAGGTTTACACACAATATTAGAAGATACTACACTCTACCTTTATAAGACAGTTGTTTACAGTTGATTACTGTCAGAGCTTGCTTTATTTTTATTTGTTTCTAGATTATCTATAGTTTTAAATCGTGGAGGCGGACTGAACAAGCACAGCCGTGGAAGTTTTCTGCAGTTACGGTTCTGATTGTGGATGAAGGAAGTTTGGTGTCTGTACACATTCTTAGTTTAGTTTTAAAACTCTTGTGTGAGAATGCTCAGCTTGCTAAACTTATTATTTTAGGTAAGTGAAACAGCAAATTTAGCATTATGCAATGTTTAATAATACACAATATACAGTGTAAGTATCAGAGCTCCCACCGAGTCTCTTAAAAACCCCAGAATGTTACATTGTTCTGTACTTGGATACTTCTGCTAATTTTTAAGGTCAGATGAGATAGACAGTTTTCCAGCTGTCAGTATGAAAGTATCAGTATTTCCATTATCTGTTTAATAGTGTTTTTCTTACTGTGACTTCAGTGTGGTAGGTTATTACATCCTGCAACTGGAAGACTTTTCTGATTACCTTAAATCTGAAGGAGCTAATGTTAGCATATTAATTGCATATTAGAAGGGAGTTTTCATGCCATTCTTAATGCTAGGATCATCTTGTTTTAATTCAAAAAGGAAAGCAAAGACAGGTAAAGTCAAATTTGTATGCTTTCTCAGAGGTTTGCTTTTTGACATGCTATTTATTTGTTTGGCATTTGTTTTTAAATATGTAGCTTTCAAAGTGTGTTTGAATAAGATGTGATCACTGTCAGTGCTCATCAAATAGAGGGATTTGCACTTGCTAGTAAAGCATTACTGAGTGAGGAGTATAAAAAACCTGAAACTACACTACAACCTTATTCCCAAAGTATCTCAGATTCTTGAAAGTTTTATTTCATGTGAATTCTATTAAGGATGTATGTTACTAAGGAGAGGCTTGAGTATTTATTAATTCCAGTGGTTGTTTTTTCTTTTTTTCAAGACAATTTTCAGCAGATGATATGTTATTCCTTCTCACAAAAACTAACATGCATTCTGTTTAGGTGATACTAGACAGCTACCAAGCATAGACCCAGGAAACATGTTAGCTGATATCTTTGAGGGTCTAAAATCAAGAGGCTTTTCTGTGGAACTGCGAACTAACCACAGAGCTGAATCTCAACTAATTGTAGATAATGCGTCAAGGTAGGATATCCTGATGTGTGTATGAAGAGTTCTTGTATTTCTTGTCTGGCCTTTTACCTGTAAATAGCAGTGCATCCAGATTTGACTCTGTAGTACTGCTTCTCTTTAGTTTTTTTGGTCCAAATCCGTAACACTAGTTTAAAAACAAACAAACCCCCAAAACAATGGCAACAAAACCCTACAGATTTTTCCAGAAGTATATATTGGACAAAAAAATGTGTGTGCTGGAACACTCTTGAATTTTATGGGACATATTTCAGTATCATGCTATCAGATACTCTCTTTTGTTTTCAAATGAGTTATAAATGCACAACTGATTTCATGCCTTCTAAAAGGGTTTACAATTGCTCCTCTAAGAAGGAAGTTTTAAAGACATTGCTGATAAGTGTGACAACAACTAAAACGGACTGAATTGCTTGGAGAGTTTGGATGTCAAGGGCCATTACATCACAGTTTCTTTCTATTTTTCTTCTTTATTAATACCTAGAAACTCTAATAAATGTTTCCACCATTTGCATTACTTTTGGAAATAATCCTGTTTCCTATCAGTGCATGATTTCTTTTTTAAAACTCTAACAACAAAATCTAGGTTTTGATGTTAATTGAATTTGAGAACGTTCTGAATATTCGCAAGATGTCCAGAACTACTAAGTGTTTTACAAACATTCTTACTTATTTTTTGGTAACACTTCTGTTTTACTCCATTTTGCTCCCATGGGAAGAACTATATGGGTGATACTAAGTATCTGCTGCAGTGATGGAGGGTTGAGAAAATAAATTACCAATTTTTTCAATGTGAAATTTAAATTATGCTCTGAGGAAAGGGTTTTCAGGGCATGTAGTGTAGATGACAAAAAATTTCTAAATGGTGAACTTCAGGCTGATGCAGATGATGATACACTGGAATTTTTTAACTGGAAGTAACTTTTTGGTTTTCCCTCCAATGCTCTGGTCCAGAATCTCTCACCGGCAGCTTCCTGAATTTGATGAGGTGCTGAAAGTTTCTGCTTGGAATGAGGAAATGACAATGCCAAGTCCGGAGAAGAAATTTATTTTTATTGCTTTGCCTGCTGGCGGGAGTTGTGACAGTATGTGTGCATAGTCAGTTTGTGATCTTGATTTTCCATTTGGTAAAGCATTGAATGTTGTCTGGAACTAAAATTTTGGGAAGATACGGTTTTGTTTGTGGTATAAATTTAAATGCTACATTCATAGCTTATCTTCTGCCTTCTGTAAGTGTACACAGCAAGACCTATAAGTGCAAAGAAGGTTCTGTAGAGTTCCAGCTCACTAGTTAGACTTTGAAATGGGGGACAGCTTCCACCACTGTAATCTGATGTGGTTGTCTTTTTGTATTGTAGCTGAAGCTGTCAAACCTTCAGAGATTTTCAGAATTGATTCAGAGGTGAATCATTTGAGTAAAAAGCAACTGTAACAGTATGGTGTGCTGGACAGGAATGTGCTCCCACCTGTAGAATTGAGTTAGGAAAATTCTAAGAAGGGATGCCAGTATTTCTTTTAAAATGTTTTGAGGTCAGGGCTAGAGCCATTGTGTACTGGTTTTTTTTGGCATTTATTGGATTGAATGGCCTCTGTTTTATAGGCATCAAAAAGCTTCAAGGGGAACGTGAAAAAAAAATAGTGCAAACATTATCACCTTATTTTATTCTAGCAAAACACTCAGCAAACAGAATACTAAAAGTAGATTTCTTCTGTGAAATCCAAGTGTATAGGTCTGTGGCTTGAAAATATTTGATCTTTACCTCTTCAATGTGCTATATCAAAACCTTATTTTGCATGAAATATGCTCTATGCAGCTGTTGTTTAACACAGAAATAAGAATTTGTTTCTTTCCATATCACTCTTTTTTTCTCAGATTTTAATAGTGGATTAACTGCATGATGTTTTCTTGGGTGTTTTGTGATGTATTTTTGTTTCTTTGCAGGGTGCGTCACTTTGTGTGGGAGTTTTTTGGGGTGTTTTTTGTTTCTTTTTTGTTTTGTTTTGAACAAGTTGAAATGTCATTAAAGCAAGAAATAAGCAAAGGCAATTTTATATTGAATTATATTTTTCTTTTTTAAATTCTGAATATTTTTATGCCTTACCATTTATATCTTTTAAAACAGATTTACAAACTGCCATAAAGATTTTACTTAAAAAAGGGCCAGGATTGGAGGACGCCAAACAATCACAGTTCATTGCTTTCAGAAGGTAACGGAGTATGCAGGTAGACACTGAAAAAATCCTTGCTAGCAGCCGCAATCTAAAAATAGCTGAGTGTGTTGAGTTGGAGAGACGAGTGTCAATAGCATACAATTACTTGATACTTGGAATACTCATCTCTTTAGAAGCGTGGGATGTAGGGCTGTAACACACTTTGAAGAAAGATTGGACGTTAGTAATCACAGGAGCATGAATAGTATGCATGGCTTTGCAGAAACACCAAAGGGATAAAAATAATGTGCAGTAGTACCAATAGTGCATAAACTTGAGTTCTGCATAAAAGGGTACTTAGGAAAAAACTCTTCCACCTTTAATTGTGAAGAACCTTTTCTCACTAAATAAAAAACACCCACTATTTGCAGGTTACCAGTGAGCAAATAAGTGATTTGTGAATGCTGTGTAACTGATAACAATTTTATTTCTCCAGTCTGCATTCAGGTACAATACTGCTATTAATGATTTTTGTGTAAGATTCTTCTAGAATATATTTATAGGTACTTAATCTGCATTTAAAAGTTAAAATTCCAGGTCTTTAAAAAGCAAATAAATCTTCTGGGTATTTTTAATATATCCACAGAAAATAATCTGTCCAGACTTTAGTTTTTCTTTAGTTTTCTTCTTTATCTTAAAAGCAAATCTAGCTAGTCTGGGTGTACAGTGCAAACACTTTCTGTGGTATTTAGACAAAACTGTTGCTTTACTGCTCTGTCTTCTAAACTCTGAATCAGTAATTGTTCTTAAGAGGTGGTGGAAGTTCATCAGAGAGAAAAGGAGCTTTTCCCATTATTTATAAATTAATGCTATGTGACGTTGCTTGTAATTGTATGTTTTGTATGTTATGATGTTGTTCATGTTCTTGTTTTGTACGATTTAGGCAAGATTGTGATCTAATAAATGAACTTTGTTGCCAACATTATTCAAATCATTTAACCAGGTAAGGCAGTGTTTTGCATTTTTCCTGTGAACAATCTCATTTTGTTTTTGAAAGTGCTATAGCCAGGCCAACACTGTTAAATAACATTGGAAAACTTCAATGTTTCATCTAGATCTGATTATGTTATAAATCATTCATATAATAAACTTCATTTGATGGGTTCTTTAATCTCATTTTGAACAGTGGTAAACTGCCTTTCATTTAAATTCACTATGTGAATTCTGAGATTTTAAGTTACTGTTGAATATTCAAAATTCATATAAAAGCAACATGAAAAAAACCCTCATGGTTAATTTTTTTTTGGCCACTACATGATTTCTAAATAGATTCTGAAATATTTGTGGAAGCAGGATTTTTGTGCTACTCTATATTGCTGTTTTTTACCAAACGGTTTTACAAAAGTTCAAGATATAAATGTTTCATCTAAACTATTTTGAATATTACTAAGGTTTTTAATCTGGGTCAAGTATAGAGAGTGGAAAGAGAAAAAATACTGAGAGATGGTAAATGCACTCTTTGTAAATACGTTTTTCCCTTTTTCTTTCTCTGACCTAGAGACCATAAGAACCGACTTCTATTTCAAATCGGGGACAAGATTGCCTGCACGCGCAATGTGTATCTCAAGGATCTTTTGGCAGCGTGTGGTGTTGGAGAGGGTCCTAATGGCCATGAATGTAGAAGTGGAGAAACCACACTCACTGCAGAGGCTCATGAGGAGGGCAAACGACTCTGCAATGGAGATATATTTTTCATAACAGGGGTAAGTCCTTGCTGCAAGAACTTGCACAAAGAAAACCTGGTGGGAGCTGATTCAGTGCTTGCTGAATCCCCAGAACAAAACAATTCACACTTTATAAGTTTAGCCCATAATACATACCTAGTTCTGCTAAATGATCATGTAAAAAGCATGAAAGAGGCAAGGTACAATAGAGAACTCAAAAAACCCCAGTTCTGGGCTTTTTTGTACAATGTGTTTCAGTTGGTCTGATTGTGTTCAATGTAAATACATTCTGTAAATACTCAAATGCATTGTAATTGAAATGGATAATGTTTAACATAGTCTGAAGTAAAGAGTAATGTTACAGCTTAAACTTTCCCTGGCAGAAAACTAAGCTGGCCTAAAAATAACAGCAACAAAAAACTGGTTTTTCTGCTGGATTCAGTGAGTTGAGCAGTTAAAGTATCAGTAGTTAGGGTAGGCCCTGAACAGTGAAAACTGTTTTCCTTGAAGGTGCTCAGTGAAAGACAGCAATTTATTTGGTTTAGTGTCTTCTGAAACTCTTTCAATTGGTTGATGTTGCAGCTGTTGTAATTTCAGGGAAAGCTAGAATAGGGATGTACAGACATTGATCCAGCTGCCAATTCAGGCTCACTGCTGAGTGTTGTGCTATTCCTTTAGGATGAAGAAATTGATAAACAGCACTTCCTGACCATCAGCAGCACGTACGGCTCCACGTTCACTGTGAACTACAAGGCACTGAGGAAGCTGTGTCACATAAAGCATGCCTGGGCCAGAACTATTCACACATTCCAGGTAAAAACACAGCAGCTGTGAGCTGAGCGAATGCACTGTATTTTCTCATGAAAGAATCAGAAACTTTTCTTGAAACTAGAATTCCTTGAATGCAGGTGTCGGGTTCCACTGCAGGGAACTGCGAGGAGTTCTTTTAAAAATGGATGGTCAGGAATGAAATTAAGCCAAACAAGGCAAACTTTGTATCTGAGAACCGTTTATTGGTAACGAAAACGAGAAGGAAAAGGAGTTGCCTAAACAAAAGAAGGCTAGAAGAGACAGAAAATAAAGGAAAATGGAAAAGAACTGGGAGAGAGGGGACAGAGAGAAAAAGAGGGCGTTACCACCAGCGAGTCAGGGCAGTGCAGTCGGTGTCCGGGCAGTGCAGTCGGTGTCCAGGCAGTGCGGGGTGTGCACGCTGCCTGCCCGTGGCCGGGCTGGGTCTCAGTGAGCCTGCACGGTTCCCGGAGGGATGCGGCTCCACAGGCGTGGCTCCCGCGGCGACGGCAGCGGGCACGCGGTGAGCGACACGCTCAGACGGGAGGACCAGGACCCTGGGCAGGGTCACGGCGACTGGCTGGATCGGGACGGCAAGGCGGGCAGTGATGGCTGGATCGGAGCGGTGGGGCGGGCAGCGATGGCTGGATCCGGCGCAGCAGGGCAGGCAATGATGGCTGGATCGGGGTGGCAGGGCTGGATGCACGCATTCCAGGCAAGGACGCGGGGCAAAGCGGCAGGGCAGCGGTCAGGGGCACAGAAAGGCAGGACAGGTGTGAGAGTGAACCAGCGAGGGCAGGAAAGCCAGAAGGCAGGCAGGCTGGGGCCAGGGCAAAGGAGGGAGCGAGCGGGAACTGCGAACAGTGGCAAGCCCCCCAGCCAGCAGCAATGCAGTCAGTTTTTACACCCCCCAGCGCCTCCCAAAGCCTGCCCAAGGACAGGGATCCATTGGTCCAGTCCAACCTTTCTGTGCCGTCTACTGGTGGAGACCTTTTCACGACCTGATTGGGGAAGCCCCTCCACAGCGTCCCCTACTGCCTGCCTCCTCTGGGGTGTTGCCAGGCGAAGTCCTCTTAGAGATGAGGCTTCTAGTTGCCTCCTGCACATGGCACATGCGCACCCCTCCTCCACATGCCTCTGACAACCATTGTTGAGGCATAACAAAACTGAATCGGCTTTTCACAGCAGGATAGAAAATATCCTTGGGAGTATCCCCAGTTGTCTCCAACTTCGTCATTCTTGTCTTTTTGTTAACTGTTTACTGGAGATCAGACTTTGAAACGGCGTTGTCACACGTTTCAGGGCTCCGAGGAAAGGACCGTTGTGTACGTGGTTGGCAATGCCGGCCGGCAGCACTGGCAGCACGTGTACACAGCTGTGACCAGGGGACGCTGCCGTGTCTACATTGTGGCTGAAGAGCTGCACCTCAGGAGAGCAATAAAGAACAAGAATGTGCCCAGAAAAACACGTTTGCAGAGATTTTTGAGAGAGGCAATTGCAGAAACAAACAGCTGTCCCAAACAAACGTCCTCTCCCCTGATGTGGCAAAGTCAAGAGCTCGAGACTCAGTCTGTTTCTGTAACTCAAGGTGCTTCTGACCGACCTGAACTTCAGCGTGACCTCATGACACAGGAAGGGTCATCAGCTCTCAGTAAAGAGCAAATGGGCAGTTTGCTGCTTAGTCCATGTAAAAGACAAACTCCTGCACCTGAGGATGCTACAAAAATGCCCCCTGTAAGTATCTCCTTACTGAGAAAGTTTAAAACAAACTTTCGCACACTCTTTCTCCACCATGTGTCACCTGGGTACTGTTACGATTGTTTTATTAATATTTATTTAATAATTTTCAAGTTCACCAGTAATTGGTGAAGCAGTCAAATTTGGCAGATGTCTCTGCAGAGTAATATATGGCTAATACAGAAAAAAAGTTTAATGTCAGTAGTAGTAAACGTAAACATCTTTTTACACACTGGAGTGATCTGTTGGCCAGCTTAGCCTGTATCAGCTTACGTTTTGTGCATAAATGTCAGTATTTAGGTGACCTGCTGTGAAAGATGTATATAAAATTTAATAATTGAAATTGATTTTTGTAAAGTAAAACCTGCTAACAGATGCCTTTTTCCCCATTACATTTAATTTCTGAGCTCATGGAGAAAGAGCCTTTTTTAAAGATGCTAATATATTTTAGGTCTGGTTCAAACTGAGGTAACATTTTTGTTTTGTTTTGACAGACAACAGTAGCAGAATCCCCACTGGGATCTTCCAGACTTAAGAATCTAACTTTGGGACAGCCAATTCCTAAGAAGCTTTTCAAAAGCTAACAGACACTTATTAATTATTGGAGCACAAAACTGCTTTGAGAAGTTTGTCTGGCTTTTTTTTTCTTTCTCTCGCACGCTGTTTTAAAGGCACAGAAAGGCACAGGAATCATGTCTGGGCATAGAGCGGCGATAGGGGATACAACATCATAAAGTCACCCCAAGACACTGTCCTTGGTATGAACCTTTATTGAACCTGTTCAAGATTTTTGGGATGGAGAAGCTGAGTATGCAGGTGCCTTTCAAAGGCTTTCGTGGTTTTGCATGTTCTATGAAGGACAGCTTGTTTTGCACTGAGCCTCTTCCATTTTCAGTGATCCATTTTTAGTAGATTCATTGGTGCACTGGTCATTAAAAATCATGTAATTCTTCTGTTTTGGTGAAGAATGAACTTAGAGGTCTTTGAGGATCCAGATGTTCCCTTAAAAAATACACGAGGATGTATTTTGATTTAAAGATTCCTAGCTGTCCCTACCAAGATCTATCCATCTCCAAATGCCACAGTATTCATGAGATGCTCTAACTGATGTGCCAAAACTATAGTTTCCTTGAGTAAAAAAAGCAGTTTACAAAGGAGATGACTTCAGGTTTTTCTAATGTGGCACATTTATGGCCATGAAGCTTTGATGGATTATGGATTTTAATCTTGTTATAGACAGAACAAGAAAGTTGCAATCAGTGACACACAAAACTTTTTCTATGATGTAGAACTTGCCACTGCTGCTTTAGCTAATAGTTCTATGCTGATGATGATCTTGGTAAGAAAAGCAAAACTCCAAATCAGAGTTCAGGTAACATTCCACTTTCAACTTTCTCATGTGTACTATGGGACTTGCTGCATTGTAATTTTGAGATTAATAAATTGAATGTTAAATCAAACATCAGACACATTGTACTAAAATGTGGACAACCGGCTTACCTTTTAACAATTTTTTTTTCACATAGGAAAAAGGAAACCACAAATACAAAAATGGTATTTTTTGCTAAATCTGTGGGAAAAAAACTGTGGGAAAAATATAAAGTCAAAAATCTCTACCTCATTTTTAATGTCTTTAAATCACTGTTTATTTCAATTTATACAGTTTTTCCATACAAATATTTGCAACAGTTTGAATTTCAAAAAACGTAACATAGACGATAAATATCATGCTATTAAAGTATTAAATTTGTACAAAAATACTTTACAGTTTAATACTTATTTATTACAAATAAAAATACATATTTAAGTGACTCATGAACTTTGGGGTTTTTGTTGTTTTCTTTTTTACATGATTCAGCCTTTAATGTAGTTCTGACCTTTTCTGGCAGTGCTGAAATAGAAATCAGAGATACTTATGTGTGCGGGGCAGGTGTTGTTTATGTATTGGAAACAGCAACAGGGATACAGTTAAACAGTTTAAATTGACCAGAAACAACTCTGTAGGGTGATTGCTTAGATATGGAGACTCTACAAATGTACAAATCCAGTATCTTTATATTCACCAAGAACAATAATTACCAATAATAACAACTTGAATACCAGAATAAACCAATGCAGCTGCTGGTGAGCATATAAAGCAACTGGCAGTATTTTATTGCTTGGGGGAAGAGGGGAGAGGAGAGAATTTGTGTGATGTGTTTGTAAAATATATTTACAATTTTAAATTCTAAAAATGTGTTGCAGGGGGTAATGTTTATCATAAAGAAGGCTGAAAATAAAGCATATTAAATAGGACCTTTCTTCCTTCAAGAAACTGGTTGACTTAAAAAGCTCATGTGTGACAGTGCAAGTTTACAGGTTTATAGATCATTAAAGAGCTTTTGTATTAATCTCCACTGACATAATTTTAAAAAAGCCATTTTATTTTAAAAAAACCTTTCTAAGTTGTCTGAACTCATTTCAGTTTCACTCTTTTCAGTAATCCCCTGTCAGAGGTTTTATCCCACTAAAAAAGTCTCTGCTTAAAAATCCCCCCAGGTTTAAAGACATACCATTAAATATTTCATTGCATAGGGAATAACATGTGTTCTAACAAAGTTTGCTGAAGTGGGGGAGTAATGTTCAATGCAAACTGCAGCTTCCTGCAAGCATTTTCTTACAACGCCCAAACCCTGCTTTGTCTAATGAGTGCACTCTTCTCGCCAGCGAATAAAGGTTTCCAAAATCAGAGATGGAGCCATTTCACAGGAAAACCCAGTGCAGTAAACCACTCTGCCTTGTCCATCAGACAGCAGCACCTTCCTGATAAACGGATTTTTAAAAACCGCATAACCTGGACACTGCTGTTTGTTAGCAGAGGTTAACTCCATGCTTTTCCCTCCAACAGCTGCTGCTGAAGGGAGAAGAACATTTACATCATGTTTAAAATACCTCCCCAGTTTCTTATTTGGGGAAAAAAAAGGCCCTTATGTATTTTTTTACTGTTACTAATCCTAGATTGTTTAGAATGGAATGACTTGACTTTATGAAGAATGAAACTATTTCCAAAGTAACCGTGGATTAATAGAAGCCTTGAGACAGACCGACTGACCTCCTGTGCTTTTCAGTGCTGTACAGCATCTGAGCCTCAATCTCAGAGAAATCTTAAATGGATTTAGCACCATAATTGTCTTTTGTTACCGAATGTCCCGCTCCAGGGCTTTCTGCTATAACGTATTTGTAGGATCCCGTGTCTCTGTACTAACGCTGGTGTGTCCGCTTTGCTGAAGGAAGGCAGCATTCGGATCGCCCCACTCCCCACTCCCTGAAGTGTGGTGTTCTGAGCTTCCTTTCTGAGACGCCAGTGGGTTTCTGCTAATGACCAGTTCCAGCTTATTGCCAGATTCTGCGATGAGGGGCACAACCAAACAGCAGTCAAAGTCTCTGGTGCGAACATGGTTTACCTGATTGATGGGAATAGTGATTTTTGTTACCGTTTTAGGAAAAAAACCTGAGATCACAAGAGAAACAGATTTATCCCTGCGACTATGGAGCCTGATTTAACTATTCCAAGTAGAGAATCACTCAACATAAGACTTTTTAACCGTGGTGTCTAATCTGAAGACATCAGTTAAGTTTTCTACTCAGTCTTAAAACAGAATGTAGCTGAAGTGGGGATATTTACCCTGGTGCTGGCTGTTGCCAGCTGTCACAATGCCCACTCCATAAATGACATTTAACAGCACATAGTTCTTCTTTCAGTGTTTGTCAATTTAAATGCCATAGAGCACATGTGAAATTTCAGTTCAGTTCAGGTCTTCTCTGGTTTTACCTAATATATATAAATTTATATAAAGTATTTTATTGGACTAGTTGAGAAATAATTTTGTTTTTTCATCGTAGTCCAACTTGGCACTGTGGTAAGTGTGATGCTGAGTGAGTATCACATTATTCCAACTATGTCAGTTGACACTTGGCTTAAACACAGAAATAATTTTCAGGTTTGTATCAAGAAAAGCAAAAAAGACAAATCTCTATGGAAATGCTTTGGGAAATTCCAGCTTCCTAGTGAGCATTTGTATGTCTCTTTTGGAGTTCTAAAATACCTAGAATTCTCAAAGAATTCGTTTATATAAATCTGACTGCACAGGAAAATCCAGCTTTAGTGCGACTGCATAGAAGTCCAAAGCTCCATGAAGTGCTGCCTTTTCTTGCCAGGAAGAGAAATCGAAGAAATCTACACAGCACAGCCTGTGGTGCAGAGCAGTTACGGTCATTTGACCTTCTTCTGCTCCCCTACAAACATCCCTTCCCAGCAGAAATACCAACAGTGGTGCTCATTATTTAAAATATAATAAGCAATGTAAATTACAAGGCTGTACCAAGTAACAAAACTGCAAAACTGTGCAGTTTTCTACAATCACATATCCAACTACGGATACCCAAACACCCCCCAGTGTGGTTATAATCTTTTTACAAAGTAATCTGTATGTCATGTCCCTCCATGCCAAACCTGCACAATGCCAGAAACATTACCTGTAGAAGTCTGTCATACGGTTTTAAACCTCCCAGATCACCAGGGCCAGCTGGTCGGATGTTTTTCACATAAACTCCTTTTTCCAATAAACCATCTGAGACACTGAACCCGAAGTCTTCTCCATCAGAGTCCTTGTACAAAGTTACCTGTGGAGGAGATGTGACGTGATGAGAAAGAAAAAAAGTTTGTCCCCATTTCTACAAGCGTTAGGCAGGTTTTCTTCCTAGGATGCTTTTGGTGATTTTTAATTTTTTTTTTCACATTAGAGAGATCACTTACCTACTATTTGGTACTTACAGTATTAAAGTTGTCCCCATTTTGACATGTTAATATTCTCAGAAGCCACCTTATTCTTCTGTAAATAAACAGCCCTTTTCACTTCTGTTTGTCAGCTGGAAATTTGTGGTATTTAGCCCACCTTTTCTGGTGTCGCTTTTTGAGCCTTAAGTGTTTTGTTTCTCTGTTCTCTAGTTGCCAGGATCTGAGTACAAGATAAGGCTTAGTTTTGCTTCAGGTATGAAGACCTGGCCTCAACCAAACAATTGGTGTTGTGTCTTGCAGTAAAGGGAATAAAGACCATCGTCACTGTAAGCTCTAGCAGCCTGGTTTTGGCCAGGCAGTGTCCACCCTGTAAAGCCTAATCTCAAAAGTGCTCAGTATAAGAGTTATAATGCAATCTTTTAAGGAAGTATGAATAAGGCTCCTTCTGAAAGAGCTTGCAGGCAGTGTTCTTACAGTTACATAGTCATTCAAAAGCAGGAAATAGAAGATAATAAAACTGTTAGGAGAAGGTTTTTCAGCTGTTTAGAAGACAACTCCTCACAGATAGTTTTGTGAATTTGGCTATTTGACAGATAAAGATAGAGACTTCTTTGTAGGTAAGTGGCATGCTTAGGTTTTTATTTTTTCTTGGTTCTCCCTCACATCAGGAGTGCTGACCTATGGAAGTAAATCGTGGGAGTGGTGTGCTATCTGACACTGTGCACAGACACAGTTGCACAGTCAAAACTGTGTTGTTACTGCTGTAGCATATATCACCTTGGATTCAAAATACACTTGTTTTTATCACACCTTGGCTGATAAAAATTACAACATTAAGTGTTCCAAAATTTTATAATGGCTTGGTACAAGTAATGTTCCATGTGTTGCATCCTTGTGTGTGTCAGCCACTGAATTCCTTCCTGATGTTTCTGAATTGCAGAATCATTCGAATTGAAGGGGACTTTGGGAAGTCTCTACTCCAGTGTCCTGCTCAAAGCAGGCTGAGGGCTTGGTCAGTATTTCATAGAAGGATGCCAAGGCACACCAGTGCTGAGGCACAGCACTGGTTGGTGCTGCCTTCAGAAAGCTGCTGGGCTCCTGTCTTAATTGCCATTGTGAAAAGCTAAGCCAGAACAGAACACGTCTCAAAACAGGAGTAAAGGACTTGGGGTTTGGGTTTTCTTTCCTGCTCTCTGCAGTTTTCTTGACTTGGGTTTAGGGGTGTATCAGCCCTGCTTTCACCAGAATGAAATCACACTCACTAGTAAGTAAGTTTGGTAGCTGTCCTGGGCAGCAGTTGAGAAGTTGGTTACCGGGACAGCTGCTGCAGCAGTAGCACCATTTTCCCTGTAGATGTGGATGGTGCATTGTGGGGCTGCTGTGAAACCATCAGTGTCTTGTGCTGTGGGGAGCACAAACATCCCCACGTGGTGTTTGTCCCTCACTTTACCCCAGCTCATCCTCTTCCCTTGTTTTTCTCCCCCGAACAGCACTACAAAGCAGAAAGCCACACCTAAAGTCCCCTTAACTAAGCTAAAGGCTTTCTTCCTGCCAGTGACTTTTTTGGGTATGAGCTGTCATTTCATACTTCCCAGGGCCTGTGATGTTTAAGGTCTTTGCCTTTTCCCCCATCTTCCCCCAAGGTAACTTCTTGCTGAAGCTTTCATATGTCCTACACCCCAGCATGAATTTTAGGAGTCAATGGGCATTTCAGCTACTGAAAAACGTATCTGCAAATTCACAATAATCCATCATAAAATGATTTTAATTTGTATCAACAGATGATATATCAGCAGGACTCTGAGGAAATTTTAATAATTTTTTATGAACAGAGGCTTTTGTTTGTGATATCATAGCATGTTTAACATGGCTTTGATGAAAATATGTTTGAAGCTGCTACAAAAGTGCTCTAAGACCACCATTCTGCAAGACTAAAAAAAAAAACCAATAAAGCAGGGAGATATATTTTACTTGACAGATTTGTGTGCACTTCCTGGCAGAAATTAAAAATAACTAGGTCTGGACCAAGGCCCAAATTCTCTTCTAGCAAAGTAATTTTTTTTCCTCACCGTCACAAAGGATAGAAGTGCTTCAAGTTTACTGCTTCTTAAAGAAGCCTTAAAACGTTAATGTAAAAAAGGGATACCATACCTAAGAGAAGAAGACTTAAAATACTCTGTACTGTTCTAGCACAGGTGGCACAATTTTTAAAAGGAACTTCCCCTTTCCACTTACTCCTTTTTTTCCCCCTCCGTCAGGCACTGGAGTCAAATGGAGCTGGATCCAGTGCCAGATGAACTACAAAAGCATATGAAACGGGGAACTCTCTGAAGCCATCTAGACCGTACTCTTGCCCTAAGACAGGATCAACTGCACCTAAGCCATTTTGGAGATACATTTATCTACCCCACTTTTAAAAATCTCCAATGATCAAGACTCCATAGTCTATTGAAGTAATCCTTTCCAGTGCTTCAGATGTTTTCCTTGGGCCTAAACTAAATCACCTTTGCTGAGGCTTAAGCCTGTTGCCATCCACAGAGAACAAGATCACTTTATTCTTTTTCTGCAGTGATGTGAAATAAGGCTTGTTTTTCTCTGGACCCTGTCCATATGGTCAACATCTTTTAATTTTTAGACCCCAAACTGGACACTATTACAGTCAAGACCTTCTCAAAGCCAAGCTGGAGTGGAGAATAATTTACCACAGATGGTGGTCCCATTCATGTATTCTATGATAGTGTTGCCTTTTTTCCTGTTTTTAGTGAGCAATCTATCAGCAAACAAAACACATACAAACACTCTCAGCTCTAGAGATCTATAGGAAGAGCCATTTCACATTAGCTCACCTTAACTTGTGTCTTGTCTGTAATAATGCACATGCTACTTCATGCCCACCTTGTGAGACAAAAAATGGAGCATTTCAAGTAATAAGGGGCATGAAAGCAGAGTTTTGCTGTCGAGGGTCAGTGGGAAGTAACGGCAATGGAGCGGGCAAGGTAGGGGACAAGGAGGGGCACAGACCTTGAGAATGATCATCCAAAATCTTTTATCAATCACAACTTACACATTTCAAAATACTTTTTGATGTTTGTGGTTCTTCAGATCTACAGATCCTAGATTTTTAGAAACTGCTTCCTTTACAGTTATCTTCTCTTAACTTTTGCTATATTTAACAGGAGCTTGGAATTTAAAGACACTGATGCTTACTTCAGGCATGAGGTAGCAATTTAACCTTGCTGCGTGTTTGACAGCTGTCACATTTTTCAGATGGAAGTCATCTGCAGAGAACTTTCTTTTGTATTAGGGGTTATAATTTCGGGGCTAATTCTTCTCAGGGCAACATATATTCTTCAAAGAGAATCTCTGATAAAAGCCCTGCTATATGAAATACTTGGTTTCTATTTAATAATGGGTATGGACAAAGCCCTGCCACAGGTTCCTCATCTTTATTTGCAGCAGCCCTCTCTGAATGGAGTAAAACTGCAAACAATTCACACAACACCTAAATCATGCTGGTTTATCTGTACTGCTGATCACAACTCTTTGGAAGGTCTTATCTCAATAGCAAAATCTCCATTTGGGTGATTTGTTAGACTTTTAAATTTACATCAGGAGCCTAAGGGAAAAAAAAAGTGGAATTGTAAATTTAATTCATATTTCATAAGCAATTAAATAGTTACAAATTTAAAACACAAGCTTATACATTTTGAGTCTGTGCCTATGCCTCTTCTCCCTCTCAAATCCATGGGAAAATGCTTAATTTAAATTCATACATCTTGCACAGATCAGCTATTGAGATATTCTAACTGACTGTAATTTTAGGTTAATGACTACTTGCAATAATAATATTGAAAAATTATCTGATCCTAGTGCATATTTTTGCTCTCAGAGGAATGTGTGCTCTATGAAACTTCTAAAAAATGGTCTGCTATGATTTTTAGAAAAATATTAATCTATATTATTACCTAAGTAGATAAAATCATTAAAGGCATTCATTAAATTTGGGTACTGATATAGCAATACATTATCCAGCTAAATTAGATGTTATTAAACCATCTAGAACAAATGTTTGAAGAGATTTGTAGGACACTTATCTCAATCCTAGTTTCCTCAGGACAAAGACAGTTCAAGTGCACAACTGGTGAATGCAATGTAGAAACAAAGAGCAGTGAAGAATTCAAGTTACCTTGCTGCAAAGTGAACTCTGACCTGTGGGCACACAGCCCTGCCTCAGCAGGGATGCAGACTCATCACACTGACACAGAACAAAGGCACCTGCCCTGCCCTGCCCACGAAACTGGGAAAGCTCAGCAGCACATAGTCAAGTACATGCTTGAAAATCTGCCAGGAGAGGTCTAAGACAAGCTATGTCCTAGCTTATATCTCAAAACTGCTTATACCATCACAGTTTTCCAAACCTTCCTATTTTTCAGTGGCCCAGCTAATTAAGACATTTGCCTGCAGAGAGCAGAACACATTGCCAGCAAGAGGATACATGAAAAATACTTCAACCAAGGCATTTCCTTGACAGTGAAGTAATTTCTGTGGCATTGCAAATCTTCTGGAGAACTACGATTGGACAAGCTGTCCAAAGGAACTGGTTATTAGTGTTAAACGAGAGGTTTAATACAAAAATGAAGGAAGAGAGAGAAAGTAACAGGCACACAAGAACCAGTAGGAAAACTAACAAGTAAGAACTTGCTCAGATGGGCATGAATAAAAAGCAGTCCATTCTGCCTGGGCTAACCTGCATGTGTCATAGGGGTAAAATAGTTCTCACTTTGGGGAATCAGACCTTAAGATCCAGTCACTAGTTTCTATTTTTCTTGAATGACTGTAAGGATTTGGAAAATCCTTGATACGGGCTCAACTTTTAGATTTTTAGAGAGGAAATGACTCTTTTCTGGGTGACAGAACAGACAGTAAAAGCAAACTCAGCATCACTTCAGCAGACAGGGGAAAACTGCGTGTATTGTCTGAACAAAACCTGGAAATTACTCAAAGGGAAGGTCAAAGCAATCTTAAAAACAGTCAACTGAAGCAAGAGAAAGCTCATGGACAGGGTATTTGTACTGCCCAGGATTCTTAACAGCTAGTTACTATCACAGAATACCACTTACTCATTAATAGAAATCTGATGACTCCTTTCCAGGCAACGATTTATTTTAACATGAAAGGCTGGTTTTGTAATCCAGAACTGTGCCTTTGCTGAATGTGAGCCCACTGTGAAATGCCTACTGGCATACTTTGGTTTTATATTTCACATTTATTCACCGCTCAGAAAAACTGAGCACAGTACCTAACTCCACTGATCACATCAAGCTGGAAATAGAAACAGCTTAAAACTATGACAACACATCCTTATTGATCATATACACTGGCAATGAATTCATTTACCATATATGAGATCAATTCTCTACTCCCTTCTACAGAAATTCATTTAGCCCATACTCAGTGAGTCCTTACATTGCTGAACTAAACTGAACTACAGACTAAACTCAGTCAAATCCACAGGGATTAGAAACCAACCCAAACCTCTTGAGAATGATCACATGACGAATTAATGAAACTTCTCTGTATTCTGCCTCCTTTCTGGGAAGATCTCAGACCTTTAAGAGGAAGATGGGTGCAGGAAATGGGATGCTCATTCCCATCAGGGAGAAGAGCATTATAATGTCCCTCAAAGTTTTGGAAACTGGTTGCTGTTATGGCCTCACTGGACTTGAGACTCAAAGTGGCAGGATGTTTGCTGTGCATATCTAAAGATACTTTATCCAGTACTTCCCTGGAGTGCAGTGCCACCTCCATATAACCACGTGATTTCAACCATCCTGAGCAGTGAAGAGTTGCATTGTCTAAAGATTATTTATCCTTTTCAGAGCAAAGGAATTATAAAAAGAAAAGAAGCAATACCTAATTTGAAATAACATTCTATATTATGTACATTGAATCTCTTGTATTTGATTCAAAATGAGTGTTAATTTGAAAAAGGACCAATGGGAGCCCCAAACCCTCCTGAGTAATTTCCTAAAGAAATGTATTTTCTAGAAATTAAATTTTGCTTTCTTAATGAACACATTTTGCAGAGAAGAGTTATTGGTCCTGTCAATTCAAATTACCAGTGGATGCTCCTTTCAAAAGAGCAGTGCCTTTTGAGGATTTATTGTTAAATGAAATAGTAGAGAAGGATGCATCTTATTCATTTGTTTTCCCCCACAAGGATCTATCATTAATGTGTTTGTAAGAACTAATATGCATGGCCCCCAAATTACATCTGTGGAGTCATTATAAAAAATGCTTACTGTGTTGCCATATAATTAGAGTTCCTGTGCTGAATATATTATTTCAAAGCTGTCAGAAGAAAATTTACAGACCTTGTGTAACTCCACAGGAGTTGGTGACATGATTTCTTTCATTTCTTGTTTAAATTTTCTCAGAACCATGGACTTTCTCCCCACATCTGATGGCAATGTGTTGCTACGAGTAGCTTGACTGTAATGTGGCCTTACAGAACTTCTTTCCTGGAAGCTGGCTTGTCTTCCCAGCTGGTTACGAGGTTGTGGGTTTTCATGATTCAAACTCATTGTACTTCCTGACATGATTGTGGCCTAGAGCATTAATGAACAGGTTAATTTGTAACAGAGAATGTGGGTTAAGTAAGTGGTTAATTCATAGCAGTAGGAAAAACACCTCTATTCTTTGTTAGAACACAGTCACTCAGGGCACAGCAAAAGGCAAGAGGATAGATGTTCAATCTGCTTGCAAGTCACTATAAAATAAAGGACCACAACAAAACACAATAACAATATATGAACCCTATGGGCAAAAGTTTTCAGATGGCATTTCAAACTAAAATACTGAGCACCAGAACACCTATGCCTGTAAGCCGGTCCCCTGGCAGACTGAAGAGTGTGTAGTGTAATCGCTTACTTTAAAAATATTTTACACATAAACAAAACAACATCTAAGTTGTGGCATAATTGCATTTGTTGGAATTGGAACTACAGGAAGGCATTTACAGTTCAGGCTGTGTGTGCAAGGTAAAAAAAATGTGAGTCAGCAGAATTTGTAGGTAGCTCTAGAGCCAGCATGGGCAGAGTGCCTGGACACTACTCCAAGCTGGGGAAATCTCAGTGCAGGTAAGCTCACTGCCTGGAAAGAAACTTTGCATGACATGCATATTGCAGGAGTGACTGCCTTAGCTCAGCATTAACACTGGCCCTGGTCTCACTGCTGGTTTTAATCTCAGTAAAAGCCAGCCTTTTGTTTTAGATGCAAGAATACATGGAGGATGAAATCTTGAAAGATGATGATGGGAATCACCTCACCCACTGGGTGGAACAGACTGACTGGAAAAGCACCCATGCACATCAAGGAGCCTTCTCCCTTGGGAAAGATTTTCTGCTCCGGGGAATGGGAGGCAAATGCACTTTGGCACAGCCACTGCAGGGACAGGGTGTGCTGAATTTCCTATTTATTATCTCATCTGATGGACAAGTGGAAAGGGAAATTTAAAGACCATAACCTGAACTCTGACTGGGACTGGATGCAGACAGCCTGCTTGAAAGTGAGAAGTAAAAAATAAGGGCAAAACAGACAAATAAATGTTTGCCTTTGACTCTGGTGAGCATGTCTGTCATCGTTCCTTCTCACAGCTCCAGCACTACTTCCACTATGAGATGATGGATTGTAGCCATAACATCCTTTTGTGCTCAGTAATGACTGATACTACTGCCTGATGGAGCAAAAGCAACCAGAGCATTTGGCAAACAACAGCCTTCTTTGCTCTTTGGCTGAAGACCTTGAAATGAAAAATGATAAGGAGTCCTTGACTACGCCAGGGCACTTCATAAAGTAGAGGCATGGCCACTCAGCATCCTGTCACACGGAATGAGCCTGGCTTTCTTTTCAGAGCTGGGGGTTGTGCAATGAGGCGATGCTATAAATGTACATCTACCGTTCTGAATTTCACTTTTGTGAAAGGCTGAGGAAAATTCAGTGCGTTGAAGTAACTGAATTCTGGTCAGCATGGATGACCTATTTCCCTTTCGGAATTATCTATTTCCATATCCTTTTATTATGCTCTGAATACTGAAAACTGCAAGAGAAGCCTGCAGTACTGAACCATATCTAACTATGGAATTAAACCAGTATAACATTTTCTCCTACATTTTTCTGGTTTGCAGTAACAAATATATGAGAATCACATTTTGCTACCCATACATGCAATACAAAAGCCATAAATCTGAGGAAGTAAAATAATCTGAACTGAAAAACTTTCACCCAGTTATGCCATTCACATTACTCCTGGCTGCTAAAGGACTTTATATAACATAAACATGAAAATGAGATTCTGCCAGTTTTGCAGCTCCAGGAATTTAAAAGAACATAAAAGAAAATATTTTAGGGCCTTTCATTCTATAGCCTTAATTGGCAGTATAATTGTAATTGTACTGATAACTTAGAGAGAAGGTGATTAGAAAATTAAAGACTCCCAAGTTACTCTGTCTCTGTTTTCTTCCCCCGATGCCCTTAGCACAATCTAACACAAAGCATAGTTAGACTTGTAATAAACTTAAGGATGAAATATGAAAATTTGTTACATGGTGAAGAAATTGCTGTATAACTAACATTTCTTACATTGGCAGCTTCTTTTTCTTTTGGAGTAGTGCAATTATAGGCAAACATTTTGAAAAGCTGATTTTCTTTTATGTTCATCTTAATCAAATTAAGTTTCAATTTAAAAGGCAACCTACAACATGCTAAGAAAAGCTGCATGAAGCGTCTGTCAGAGAATGGAATGTATTGCTGCAGGAAGGTTATGCCCACTTAGAAGTTCTGTGCCATTCGCTGCCTGTACAGACAGCATCGATGGTTATGCACAGCAGAAGCTGCAAGTCAAAAGCACTGGGGTGAACATGTTTATAGAATTTTGGTTGCATTGCACAAAAGAAAACAGCTCTGGTTAGGGGCGGGGGAAGCAGCTGCACAAGCAAAAATATAAAGGTAAAGGGTAGGTACCAAGAGAGTCATGTTTCTCAAACACAGACGCCTGTCAGCCTTGTCCTGTGGAGAGGGGTTAAAGCTTTTAAATGAATTGGTGTGATTAGTGCAACTTAAAAGAAAAAAGGAGAAAATAAAATGAATGTAAACCAAACCAAAACCATTATATTTGTCTATAATTGGAAAGAAAGGTTAAGATTGTTCTACCTCTAGTTCCCTCAGAATTCCTGACTGGCCACAGGTCTCTAAATCCTCCAGAGCCTGAGACCAGAAATTTTCCTCCTGGTCAGCCTCGGTGTTATCATGGGTACCTGTGAAGCTAGATTTACAATGAGAAGTTAAAAAAATGTGGACTTTTTTCCCCTTTAAAAATATATATTACACATGTGCCTTGCCACAGACTGCAACTTGAATGACAGAACGTTATGCAGGAGAGTGGGGAAGAGTCGCTGATCAGGAGAGGCCGGATGGACATGCAGAGCACATGACAGACAAGCCTTCTCATAGCCTGGCAGTCACTAGCAGCTGGCAGGATCTGAGCAGCAAGTTGTTCAGTAAGGAGATAAATGGATTCCAAGAACAATTCAATACACATTTTTACTGGATTGAAACCAGGATCTCCCTATAAAAATTAATGTATCAACCAGTAGCTGTGTGCGGAGCTGCTCCGTGCAACGAATATTTGCAATAAAACCTTTCAACCTCACAGACTTCTCCCAGGCAATATGGAAAGAGTCCTCATTTTTTGCAAACAATGTTTTGCAAAAGAGGCTTGGTGGTGCTTTTTACCTGATTCTTTCAGCCTAAGCTGCATTTATCATTATCAATTTAAGCCCACCTGACCGCTGTAATATAAACTGCTCCAATAATTTCATACATAAACACAGAGAAACTTTCAGGGATGCCACTGTCTTGCGGGGAAACAGGTCTCTGGTGTTTTGTAAATGCACCAAAGCCTTATTACAAGCACTCTTGAGCAGATGTTGGTGACAGTGATGCTTAGGGAAGTTGCTCAGCAAGTGAGGTCTGATAACAACCACCAACTCTAGGCTGTGGCAACAGAGCCCAAAGCAACACCTTTACAGTGTATGTGTGTATAGAGGGAGGGAAGCAGGAGGTTTTTTCGATCTTAGCAAGGGGAAGCAGCTCAGTAAAGGTTCACACAAGCATCAGAGCTGCTGCATGGGAGAGGGCTGATTATGTGAAAGGCACCGAGGAAGAAGGATGAGGAAGGAAAGTGATAATTTGCCCTTTTGGTGGCAGCAAGCTGTTACTTTGGAGCAGCTGCCCATGGACTGCAGCTAGTGGTGCTTAACAGCACATAAACAGAGCAAACACTATTATGGAAGCATCTGAGGCCTTGCTTGACAAACAATGTATTACTGAGAATAGCGTGAATGTAATTCTGTTTACAGAATAGCTTTTAAATAGGAGAATTGCCCAGCACAAGGGAGGACAGCTTGAATGCTTCACACACGATACTCTGCCTCAGAGATGCTTTCTTACAGCTACAATCAGTCAAGCAGACAATGGTCAGCCATTTCAATCTCTTATTGCAATGATTCTCCACCTAGCATCAGTGTCTCTTCTAAGATATTGCAATAGATACAGCAATGGCAAGAATACCTACTCAGATCACAGATGCAATTCCTCCCAGGCAAGACAAGAAAGTATTTAAAACATGATTTTAGAAAGATCCTTGACTTCTGAAATGAGCTTTTTCAACAAATCTATGTAGTTCTTTCAATAGCCCATGCTGAATGTAGACTAATTTATCCATCACAGTACCTCTTGCTATATTGCATATTAATGATATCAAATGGAACTTAAGCTAATGAATAAGATGATTTGAGGCAATTGTCTGCAACAGCAAAACCTGTATTTCCTAGAACTGGAGGTCCATTTCTTCTTGGACTTCTGTGAAATAGAAAATCATGATGCCTCTATGTCTGGACTTCTTAGTTGAAGCAATTTCTTTTTCAGCTCTCCTCTCCTCTCCTCTTTTGCTCTTTCTCTGAGTCTTGTCTCCTGATGTGTGAAATCTCAACTTTTGCATCTTCATTACAGTCACATGAGTAATTTGTAGCTGAGCTACTGCACCAAAAAACCAAAAGAGGTACCAAAATAATTTCTTATCTAGATGTCTTTTTTATCTGAAACCTGAGAGATTGATTTTAAGTCATAGGAAATATTATTTGACCTATAATGAACATATTTGGTTTTCTGATGCTTATTCAAAGAGCCATCAGAAATTCAGATGCATAAAAAGTCTGAAGGAAGGGCAGTAAAACAGGTAATGAAGACATGGGTGTCTATGATTTGGTTCTTATTGCCATATGAGAGACAAAATCTTTGTGTTTTTTAGTTTTTTTAATCAGGAGGTTCTTGGATCTGGCAGACTCATTCCTGTAAGCATTGTTTTAATGTATAAAACATTTTCTCTGGAGCAGGAACTGTAACAGACTTGTCCTACCTGCCAGTGATAGGTAGACACCAGGCTATAGAGTGGTTTAAGCTCTCTGGTTTCATTTGCTTGCCCACTGAAATTTCCTTGTCAATCAATAGCAAGTTAATGTGGTGTTTTCTGCTTTTACCCTGTTTTTCTCATTTCAACTGTTTTTCCTTTCTTCTCCTGTCCTCTCACACCCTCCACCCCCCACCTCTGCCTTAGCCCAGTTGGATCTCACTTTTGTGCACTTTTTGGTTTCCTACCTGGAAGTATTCCACTCTTCTAGCTGTCCCCCACCTTTCCTTTGCCCTCCAGAGGCACCTTTCCACATCTTTCCCTCTTTCTTCATGCTCCTGATGCTCTCTCCACCTGATCTTTCTACAGATGTTTGCTTTAAATGGTTTTCTTGATTCTCTCCCAATGTCTCAGTCTCCTTCTGTTGCCACATATTCTTGGAAGCTGTGCTAAACAAAATAAAGGTAAGAAAAAATTACTTTCTAGTGCTAGAGAAGAAGAGAAGTTGTTTAGCTAGAACTATGAGGGAAGAGGTGTTTTTCTGGGGATCCCTCTAACAGGCTTGAAAAACAGACATACCCTTCCCAAATACTCCAGCACTCGGGATAGGAACACCATCAGATGTGGCACCATCCATTTTACAGAGACAGCATCAAAGTAACCACTATTTTAATCTGTACTGTATCTCTCAGGTGTAAGTCACACTGACAAGCAGAACAAGACTCTTTAATGCGCATACTTTCTGCTGAATAGTGCTTTAAAATGGTAATAGAACACATTTTCATTTACCAGATTCTGTACTTTACAATCCAGGTCCCCGATTCATTGCTCATCAACTTTTTCAGCCCATTACTTACATAGCTGCAAAACAGTACATGTTCTGGAATCCATGGCTGCATCTCATTTGAGAAACAAAATATGGGCTGTAATTTCCTTTATCAAACATTGCTCACTACTAGCCTATGAAAACTGCCAGTGTGCTTCTGCAGTAGGGACCAAAGGAGCTGGATATGGACTGAGAGTTCACACTTGCCCGTATCTTAGCTGTCATCTTGCCAGGCTTGTCTCCAGACAAAATGCCACAAAGCCATGGGCTGTATCAGAGGGTCTGTCATTCAAATTCTGAAAGCAGCATCTCAACTTTGCCTTGATTTGTATTTCAAAGGTAACAGGCTGGACCTTATAGATTTCCTTATCCAGTACGTTTATACAGGCACCAGTAAAGTTTTCTTTAGTACTAAACTTGAATTTTTCACAGATTGGGATTTCAGGCTCAGTGTGCTGGTATGCCAAGAAAGTGTATTTCTCATGAAGGACATGCATGTCTGCAGGTCCTGAGGGTGGGTACAAAGAGCAGAGAAATCTCTTTAACTGTGATGCCTGTCTTCCCACATCTGAGGAAGAACTGTTCACTGGCAGAAATCACCCAAGGCTCTGCAGTGGATTCGCTAAGAGTTCCAAAAGAAAAGAAAACTTAGAACAGAAGATAAGAGATTTTTGGGTGTTTCACTATCTTCAAGAATTGTGAAGTAAAAAATTTTTTCTCAGGAAGTTCTTTTGTCTGCAGAGAAATTAACTGAAAAGGAGATTTACTTCTCAGGAGAGGAGGAATAAATGCATGGCGAACGACCATAGGTTTGATCAAGACATTTGTACCTGGATAATTTTTACTCCTACTGAATCACTCCTACTGAATGTGGATGTCTCAAGCATTTATGGAAGAAGACTGTAATTTGTGTTTCTTTGCCCAAACCAAAATGAATTTTCATTGAAGACAAAAGATTAACACACCAGTTGTCTTTAGCCACATTATCGGTAGGTTTATTTTTGTGGAGTGGAAAACAGATCAGGTTTTTTCTGAAACTTGCCCAGGGGAATGCCCTAATTTTTTTGTTTGTTTATTCTTAAGTGATAAATGCTGTGTTTTACTGGCTGAAGTAACTCAAAATAAATAGATGTCTTGGTTTTGGAATCATAATGCTCCATAAAAATCACTAATCCACCCCAATAAGTTTCATGAAGTATACTGTATCTCATATTTAAAGGAAAAGCTGCTATAGCTTCATTAGAAAAACATAATTTCATTCAAGACAGTAAGTACTCCTTTTTGAGACACTGCTGCAGCTGCAAATCAGAGAACAGAAACTCATATGGGAACTTACGTGCTTGCTGCAGGTCGATCCCATTCGTCATCACTCAGCCCTGTCTCATGAAATGGGTGGTTCCGTGGTTTGCTTGGAGGGGACAAACTGGCCTGCTTGGGACTCCTCCATTCATAGGTATTGAAGTTGTATCCTGAAGCCTGATAGGCGTGTCCTAAAAAGATGAATTACTAATTTACAGCAATGCATATGCAGAAATGACAGGAAAGCACACCTCTGTAACTGGGTTCTCAAGAACTGTTGGATTCATCATTGTTGGCTCTTTTTTTTTTCTCTTGTAGCCAGATTATTTGACCTAGATTCTGTAGTGAATAAATCACACGTGTTATGGACATGTTAAATATGTGATAACATGCTCATATGCAACATGCCCAAAATTAAAGCTAAGTTATTAAGAAAACTGCTTCAGATGTATTGAAACAAGTTTGCAAAGACGCATTAAAAAATCCCATGAACCTGGCTTTTCATGTGCCTTTTTGCTAGGGCTCTGAGAGCTCAGAGAAGGTCTGTCTCACAATGGGCACACGTTCCCAGGACCAGTATACACCCTCTCCATCACCCATTTCTAAGTGTCTCGAGGCTGTGTAAGTGGCATCAGATGGCTTTTATACCTGCAGAGTTTATTTCTGGGTGCTTTTATCATACTAGCAAAGCAGGTATTACTTCAATAGTACTTCTTTAACTGAAACTAGGTGTAATTTGAATTCCAAGCAGGAAGCAGTTTCCAAGTGATGTATCAAGAAGAACACATGGATCAACGGGTCACAAGCTGATGCTGATCTAGTAAGCAAAATCCATTATGGTAGAACTGATATACAGAATATATACTGTATACTATATATATATAATATACTTCAACTTGATATATCCCTTTTCTAGCTCTCTATATGGTGTTTTTTTGATGTGCATATTGGATTAGGAAGTACTATTTTGTTGATGACTAACAATTATCACTGCTGCCACCCCTCTGAAGAGGGTAATTTGCTTCCATAAATCAGTCTAGACCTGTCTCCCTCAAATCCTGTGTAACTACAGAGCTGTGAGCATTTTCCAGCAAATTGGCAGACATTAACATACTTCCAGATTCTAGGAAAGGTACTGGTTGGGAAGATGTGACTGCTGTGTGGTGAAGGCTCTGGATTAGTAAAACAGACACGTAAGACAAAGGTACAAAATCAGGTATTAATTCAAGGAGAGAAAAGACAGCTCACCAGCATTAAATTGGTAATTAATAGGATAAAGCATTATCTGGTGCTCCAGAAACATCCCTCAAAACTCCTCAACTTGCTTAGTCTGCGCTTATTGCCAAGAAAGGTTTGGAGAAAAGCCAAACAGCTTGATGGGTCAAGACAGAATGAACTTTAATAGAAATGGAGGCCACCACCACAGCAGGCGATAAAGGCACAAATCTGTTTACACTCAGGCTGTTTAGCTGAGGTGCCATGTATCCAGCCAATTCTGGGCTGATTTCTTCAAGGGAGTTAAAAAAAAAAAAAAAATACGCTTTGAGGTACTGGTTCAGCTTTGGCATGGCATCTGAATCATCAGGACTTTGGAAAGCATTCTGGGCCTCAATCCTTTCCACAGCTGAACAATTTGCTCCAAACATCATCAATTCATTCAGAAAATGAAAATTACCATTCTGGCACTTTTTCAGCAGTACTTCTCCTTATAACTTAAAAATATCCGAAGAAAATCTAATATAACTTATTTTGATAAACTGACCCACACAGTTAAGAAAAGGGGTCAAATTCATCCAAATTCTAACTCCAGTGAAAAAATTATTTGAGTTAAGGATCTATCTGTCCAAATACCTGCCAGGTCATGGGAATACATGCTTTACTATGGAAAGAAACATTTTTTAAAAGAGTTAAACACTGAAGTTGTGTGTAAGTTATTTTTCTTGTTATCAAGAACATTGCAAGATGTCTATATCCCTCACTGCCTAAATAAACGTGTTACAAACTGAGATTATTTGAAAATCCTATATAAAACAATAGTCAGAGAGATGTGAAAAAATTATCATTATGGAAAATCATGTCTTTAAATAGAATGATTGTTTTCGACAGCTGAAAGTTAGATGTTAATACTGCAGGAATGAGGAAGAAGCAAAAGATTTATAAATCATAGAAAATGACTAATGTTGCCCTTCAGCAGTTTATAATAAATCTGTTGTCATTTAAAAATTAATGCATATGGGCATCAAACTCATGAACATCTCCAGAGTGTTCTGTGCCTTGCATTGATCTGTACTTGAAGGATAAACTCATTTACTTGTGTATGAGCTATGGACTGAGCTATTCAGATGTCAGTAAAGCTAACAAAAGCCTGCTAATGTATTGATAAATGCTTTGTAACACATCACATCCTCATGAAAGAATGAATCTGAGGCCAGCCAAGTGCAAGAAATCATGCTGCCTGCCAAGGTGTGTGGTCATAATGAGACAGCAGCACATTATAAAGTACAGTGTTAAAAGTTAGTACAGATAAAAAGTTCTCCTTAGGGCAAAGGAAGGTCAACCATGAAGGCAATTATTCCTGCTTTAAATGTCAATTGTATTTTTGACAGTACCTTGATTTCCAAAGCTGGTATCAATACCAGAGCCATCCCACGACTCTACTGCGCTGTCAACACTTGGGACGGCAGTGGAGTAGATGTCCGAGAGCTTGCCGGATTTCTGTGCAGCAGAGCTTTCATCTTCAGCATCGCTCAGTTCACTCACGTGACCCACAGGCACAGAAAATTTCTTGGGACTGGTAGCTGAATAGGATTATATAACAAAAGGTGTTGCTTGCTTTACTGCAGTTCTGAGAATCTGGTTTTTACTCCTGACACAAAGCTTTTCCACGGATGGCCTAAATGCTTGTTAAGCTGCAATAACACACACATTAAGGACCATGGATGGTACCCTTGGCCACACTCACCATCTGTTTGCTTCTTGATTTTCAAGGTGACAGTTTCTCCTGCCATCTGTAATAAATGAATGGCTTCACTCAAAGGTTTTCCTTTCAGACTGCTACTATTTATTGCTAGGATTCTGTCTCCTATGTGAATTGCCCCAGTCCTACAATAAGAGAGAGAAGTAAAACATTAAGAAGAGAGCGTATAAGGCAACAAAGGCAATTTCCTTGCATTTTGGAGCATGAAAGTCTCATCTCTCTTTCTTTCTTTTCTTTTGCTTTTATTGCTGTGTCACAGAGTAATTCTTTTGTTAGAAATGCTTAAAGCCAGTCACCTTTGTTGTACTGAGAAGAGCAGAGCTGAGGCATGAAGATGTGGATTTCTGTCTTACTGTGACAGTTGAGTTAATCACCTGTGGATGATATTCACTGCAGCCCACCTGTTCAAGAGCAGTCTCAGACAGCTCAGTAAGTCCTGAAATGAATCAAGTTTCTAGAAGTCTCACAATGTAAATAAAAGCAGTGTGAGCAAGCAGCCAGCTATTTCAAAAACCTGGCCTTCAGGATGGGTCAATCAAGGAAATAAAATAAAGTATTTTTGTGTAAATGCACTGTTGGTTCTGGCTATGCACAGTATCATGTTTTGTGTGCTGTGAGTTCTCTCTGAAACCACCACCAAAGGTACAAGTCTCAATGACTCAACCAATCTGAGAAGTAACGGGTGACAGAAATCCTGACCATTTTCATTATTTTCTATCACTTACCACGAGGAGTATGTTTGCTCCTCTGATAAGGCTTTCTATGGTGTGTGCAAGTGCACATACAGATGCAGTGGCAGATAAGTATATGATAGGTTCAGATAAACTTGGACACATGAAGTGCTTTCTTTACTTATTGTACTGTGCAGGGCTATTGGCTTTAAAAGGCTGCTAAAATGTTCCTGTGACTGAGCAGTTTGATTGATCAGCTTTTCCTTGCTGATTTATAGTAAGGACCAAAATCCTCTGCCTTGTATAGTAAGTACACCCTGCTCATGCTCCTGGAGCTTGGCAATGATCAAAAAACAGCAGAAAGATTATAAACTCAGATTTGGAGAATAATAAAAAAATTAATTGCTAAACTATGAATATTAGGGTTTTTAGGTAAACAAAATGAATCTCTATCTTGACAGAGAGAACAGTTAAAAATAATTTGCTTTCCAACTTACCTTTCAGCTAATCCTCCTTTTGTAAGGCTGGAAATGATTATAGGATCAAAGGGCTCTTCAGTACCAGAGATTGTAATTCCAAGAGGCCCACCATAGCGCTTGAGCTCAACAGTATAAATAATTGCCCCAGAGCTCTCCTGTTCATCTGCAATAAATGCCAAGGGGATGCAATTGGTTTCTTATGAAAGAGGGAATTAAAAAAAAATAGCATATTCAGTCTAGTGACTAGTAATCAAACAATATTTTCAAAGGATAACATTTCTGATACAATTCTTAATCATACTCTACTGGATTATTTTTTAAAAAAATAAATTACCTATTGTGCAATTTTTTATTGCCAAAACCTGGACACAAGTCAACAGAAAAACTCCCCTTATTCTGTTAAGACTAAATTTTACTCTCTTTAAATTCTTTGGATCTTCTTTCCTATTAAAGTATAACTTAAGGCTCTTGTTACAGAATCACAGATTGACTGAAGTTGAAAAGGATTTCTGGATGCCACCTTGTCCCACCTCCTGGGACAAGCAGGGCCAACTACAGCCAGTTGCCCAGGATTTTGTCCAGGTGGCTCTTGAATATCTCCACAGGTAGAAACTCCACGATCTCTCTGTACAACTTGTGCTAGTGTTTGGTCACTCTCTAAGTAAAGGAGTGTTTCCTGACACTGTAACAGAACCTCATGTGTTTCAGTTTGTGTTCATTGCCTCTGGTCCTGCCACTGGACACCGCTGAGGAGAGCCTGGCTCTGTCTGCTTTACATCCTCCTTTCAGATATTTGTACACCCTAGTAAGATTCCCCCTTTGAGCCGTCTCTTCTCCAGGCTGAGTGGTCCCATCTGCCCCAGCCTCTTCTCAGAGCAGAGATGCTCTGGCCTTTTCATTACCTTTGTGACCTTTTGCTGGACCTCATCCACCATGTGTCCATGTATGTCTTGTACTGGGGAGCCCATGGACTCGACCCAGCCCTCCAGAAATCTCTCAACAGTGCTGAGCAGGAGAGAAGGATCATGTCCTTTGACCTGCTGGCGAAGCTCTGCCAATTGCAGACCAGGAGGCTGTTATCCTTATCTGCCACAGCATCACATTATTAGAGAAAAGGCAAGTTACTGCTATGGTATAAATACTGATACTCATCTGTTTCTTGAACTGAAAGGAAGGTACTTAAAATTAAAGGTAATTCAAAAGTTTTAAACCCAAACTTCCTTAAAAGAATTCTGGGGAAAGTCAAAAGTCACTATAAGATGAGCAGCTGTATTAGTAAAAGAATCTATGTTTTTGATGGACATCTTTTAAGCTTTTTGTAACACAAACAAAAATATCTTCTGAATACTGAACTATCAACTAAATTGAATAGTAAGTCCATTAGATATTATTTCATCATATTGCATGAAGTATTTTGCTTTATTTTGAAATTCTATCTCACCAAACAATTATCAGAACTGAAAAAGAATCCATCACTGAGTAAACTTAAATACAATGTATTTCCTTAAACAATACTAAATAGGTGTTGCACCAACAAGAAATGTGTCTGTATTTATATAGTGCTCTTTACATATTATTAAAAAACCCTAACCACAGCAAGAGAGCAATCAACTGCAGCATCTTTGAGTTGTGAAGTAATATTTTAAAATTAAAAATGCCAGATTTCTCCTCAAATCAAAGTAACAAATGCTTTCTAGCTCATGTTCTGATATTGGTATTCAGCCAGGATGACTGGTCTGGTAGGCAAGTTTTCCTAGATCTGTGGGAAATGACATTTCGAGCAGTTCAGTGAAGGTGAAAAATGTCTAGGATGCACATTCATAAATGTTACTAAAACTAACTAAGACAAGTTAGAAAATTCAAATGTTACCACTTCTGTTCTTGTAGATAGAAAAGCTTGAACAGGAAAAAAACCCCCACCTGCATCACTAGCAAAGGTTCAAAGAGTTGCCGCCTTCTAATACTGAAGGTGGTACTTCAAGCAGAGCTGGAGGAACACTAATAACTTTGAAGCTACTTTGCTTCTTCTCAATTTTCAGAAAATTTAGATCTTTAGTTCCTCCCCTGCCCCGTTCTGTCCTATTTCCTCCTTGTTATCCATGTACAGAAAATGCTACACACAGAGAATCAAAGGCGAGAAGAATTAGTGGTGTTTACTCAGCAAAGAATACTGAGATTTTCATGCCTACGTGGGGCATTGCCATCAGTGTTTTGGCACATTTCCCATCAACTGCACTTTATCTGACATGCTCTTTCCAGAAGGACCCAACTCCCAAGACGGCACTGGAAGCCCCTGTCTGGCATACACTGGGCTAGCATGCAAGCTGCCACTGCACAGCAGAACAATGGCAGCTTTGCTTGCTTAAAGCATTTATGGAACAACCACAAATCCCCTGGGATCTAATGCTGGTACTGTTTATGCAGCTGTGGCACAGACATGGTACAAGACTTCAGCTGAAGGATGGAAAATAACTTGCCAAGCTAACTGAAAATGTAACAGCCAGCACTTGCTAAGGGTTGGCACAATACTGACATTTCTCTGCTATAAACAAAAAGTGAATAAGAAGTTATTAATCAGCAGCAGCCCTGCCACATGAGAGCTGGAAGTCTATAGATCTCAGTGAATGACTGGAAAGAAGACTGGTCCATTATGTCTGTTTTCTGGTCAGCTCTAGGTCAGAAAATTAATAGGAGAAAGTTATGCTGTTCTCTTTAGTGCTTTCCAGGCAGCAGCAGCGTGACCTATCAAAGAAGAGGGAATGCATGTGGCCTGAACTCACCAGGAAGGCCAGTTCTGCCATGAAAGCAAAGAACGCTGATATTCAAGAAAGGGAGGTAGCCATTAGGTTAATCAGGATTTAAAATTGTCCTCAGTTTGTGAAGCTGGCAAAAAAAAAAGGAAAGAGAAAAACTGCTGAAAATATACCTCCATCTGGGAAGAAGATATAACTGAAGTACAATGGTCATGGGTCTCATGTTTCTGAGATTTTCCATCTTTCTTTTCTTTTGATGCAATTGTGGGTAATTATTGGAAACTACATTTAATGAAAGTAGATGCTCTGTGCCGCAGTGCCTCTGCTCTGCCCACTGGCCTCTTGCTCGTCAGAATAACATCTGACCAATACAGTGACAAGGCTGGCGAGCACTTGACATGCATCATCCTGCCGTGGCTCAGAGGAACACAGCTCTGAGACCCCTACTTCCTGCCTCACCTTCCTCAAAAAAGCATGCAGTGAAAAATTAAAAAAAAACTTAAATCTTAATCTTATTCTGTGATTTACAAAATGTTTCAGAGTTCTCCATGCCTACTCATCAGTTAGCATCAGGCTTTTATTTTCTCAGGGAATTTATTATTTTCCTCTGTTGAGTTTCAGCAGCACACTTTTTTCCTTTGAGAAAAAGAAACTTTCATAAGTGAATTAATGGCAAATACATTAAAAATTATTTTAACTGAGATACACTTTTTGTTACACCTTTGCTACTGTTATGCCACTGTTTCCTGAATATTTTTTCTTTAGCATTTCAGGAGACACTAATTTTAAATTTCCAAGTACTTGAAATCTGCTATAAATACTTTCATTTACGCTTTGATACTTAGTCAACTGTTACAAGTACAATTTGTATAAAGAATTTTTTTTCTGTAGGTTTTTGAGTAGCTAGTCTAGTTACATTTGAATCCGTTCAGTTACACAAATCATGTCTGGATAAAACACTGCAGTTGTGTGAGAATCTTGATACAGACATATGATGTAACTATAAAATAAGCAATGTGAGTGTGTAAAAGAAAACTGTGGTATCGGAATCCCACTGAGACTAAAATCTGTACCAGTACCACAGTGTGCAATACCTAAGGGAGCAAAGATCTTACTTTCCATGGGTGGAGACTGAAATCCACATTTCAATTACAGCAACAATCTGCACAAGGTACTAAATGCAGCTGCCTTTGCTTTGTACTATAATACTGAGAAGATACTTTGTTTGCTTTCAAAATCAATTGGGAGGGAGGAGGAAAAAGGAAAAGAGCCTTCCAGTGCAATTCTAAACCACTTCAACAGTTGCACTTCAAATAATAAAGTGTGACAGGCTGTGCCTTTTCGCTGTGAGATTGTACAGAGCTGAAGAGAAGTGCATCTCCAGTTTGTGCTTTTGTGTAATGCCGTAATATAAACACCAGCAATAATAGTAGTTATAACTGTCTTACTTCCTTTGCCACTACAATGCATAACAGAACTCACGTTATTATCTCCAAGTAGAAATTCTGCTCATATGGAATCCATAATGGGGAAGACACAAAATGATTAATAGGTGTACAAAATTATAGCAGGTCCATTATTCCACTGGGCTGATCAGACATGGCTCCTCCATCAGACATCCAGCACAAAGTAAAGTACTACTTACCTGTGAACAGTTGTAGTCAAGTCAAATTTTTAAGTTTCTGGACAAAGCATGCACTACACCATTTTGCTGGAGAAGTGAGGCCTAGAGATCCATGCTTTGCTAACTATGATTCCAATTTTAAAAGCAGAGAAAATCCCAATACTCTGTTAAGAAACAGATCAACTTTATATGGCTGTACCTGAGGGCAAACTTTTTCAGAGAACTGAAGAACTAATTTTGTAGTGCAGCTCCTGCAAGCAATATAGCCAGTGAGAAAATTCAAAGCTTTATATACCGTTAAAATTCTTTTTAGGCGACATTTTCTGATTATCATTAGCATAAACCAGATTAAGTTTAAAAAAACCATTTCCCTAAAATTTAAAGGTAAAAGAAATCCTCTGTGTTCTAGAAATCCTGAAAATAGACATGAATCTGCAATAGTCATTGCTAATACCGGAATTATCTTCATCTTTGCGGATCTTTAACTTTACAAGGTCTTCACAGTGCTGAAGGATCTGGACAGCATCTTCCATTGAGCAATTGTCAAGTCGAATATTATCTATTGCCAGCAACTTGTCACCCAGTTCGAGTGTCCCTGTTCTGTGAACAAGCAAACAAGCTTACATGAAACTCTAGCAACATTGAAATAAAGGTATCTTAAAATGTATAAACACTATTACAGAAACAAGATGGATTTTTAAGACAATTATTTCTTAATATGCCTTCTATTTTCTAACTTTCTACAAAAGTTTTTATTAAAAAAAAAAAGCGTGCAGTCTCTTACAAGCTCTCTCTGTTTAACTTGAATTTGGCTGGTTACACACATAAACAGGTTTTTACTGGGAGCTCTAATGTCTTACCTGTGAGCAACACTTCCTTTCTTGATATCAGAAATAACCAGAGGGTCCCCTGGTTTTCTACTTGATGGAGCTGTAATAAAGAATATATACAGGCATTTTTTTTGTTTCTAGATATGCAGATGGTCTAATTTTGACCATAAATCGATACTTCATACACGTTATTTACTTGTATTATATTCCTTCCCTACCCCTAAATTATCTGAACTTTAGGTACAAACAAACACCAGCAGCACATTAGCAAGACAGATACTCCTCAAAAATTAGAAAATTTCAGCATTGCAGTGACTGGTACAAAGTGAATTCAGCCTGATATGTCTGAATTCTGGGTTAGACCAGGACTGAGCCATGTGAAGGTATCACAGTACAGCTCCAGTGATCTATCGTAAAATGCTGTGTAGCTGTAACACATAAGGAAGACTTTCTGTCATTAGAATCTTTCAGTGCAACTACTAATGGTGATCTTTTGCCAGAATAAATCCTGTTTCACTATACCCCTCAACAACAGAGCTGCTCTGGTAAAATATCTAGGGTGGGCTAGTCCATGATCTTCCCACCCACTTCTGTCCCATCCAGTGCTTAAGGCAGAGGTATGAAGGTAGGATGAGAAGGAGGAATCAACTTCCCAATAAATGGGATGCTGTGGACAGTGGCCACACCCCCCATGGGGCTGATAACACAGATACCATGTTTGCACAGGTATAGCTTACATCACACAGATGTTTGCTTCACTGTAACTCACTGCTTCCTCTGAAGCAACCTGTGCCTCTTTTGATGACTAACCTTGCCCCCCTGTACTGCTGCTGAGCCTTAAGCACTGTGGACTTTTCCCAACTTTGTACTAGGGATACCTGCTGGAAGCACTGCAATTCCAGTCATTTTAGTAAAACTCCCACCAGTCCTCTCCTTGCACAGTTAACTCATCTCTTTTTGGAAGTATGTGACATTAATGGTCATTTTTCTATCTGTCCCTCATGGTTAAAAATATGCTCTGCTCTTCATCACCAGGCATTGCAATTCTTTACCAACTTGTGCAAAAGTATTTGACAAGCTTCTCTTGGCCAGGAAATTTGCTCAGCAATTTTGCTTGACCTTTAGTTGCCTAGGAAGCAGTTAAATACCCCAGAGGAGGACAACAATGATCACTGACTAGGTCCAGAGGTCTGTTTCTTGAAGTGGCTTCACTGAATGCATTGTTTTGGAGGGTTCACCCATTTGCTGACAGAAGACTGCACTGAAGACCTGATATGGCAAGCAGTGGGCTTAGAACTTGAGGGTGATGAAGACACATTTTTAGACAACTGTGTGGCACATGCTGTCTACTTTTGGGAAGAGTCACCTACAGCTGCTCTGTCCAGGAGGTGCTCCATGTGGTGAACACACATTGACTTTTGGGACTGTTAACAAAGAGTGTGCTGATATTAAAACATTGCCATGTGGTATAAGTCTCTCAGCTCTCCTGAAAGCACTAATTAGTTTTGCACATTAAGGGCTCTTCAACTGTCCCATACCATTTCTGCTCTGTGTACTGAGCCCTCTGCATTCTTTCACAGAAGGTACTTTTCCATTAGGCTCCCATGCCTGAACTGACAATCACCCAAAAAGCTGCCCATATTGGAGGATCACCTACAGAATCCTGATGTCAGTTACTTTTGCAGCTCATGAATCTTTTCTTTGATGCAAAATGACAGATCTTCATCTACAGCAACCACACGGTAAATTAATAATGACATTTCCAACACAATATGCTAACAGGTCTTGTTAACCTTAGCTGCCCTGGCTGAGACAGCCTTTGAATGTCCAAAGGAACTGTTCAAGAATTGCTAAACAGCCGTATTTCAAATGCAATGTCTTGGAAGTCCAGAAGACAGACATACAAGGACTTTCAAGAATTTTTAGAAATTTGTCTAAAACAGCATGCTTTCAGGAAATGATTATGTTGCAATTTAGAGAACAGTCATTAACTTTTTGCAAGATATGTAATTTTCGTAGCTTGTTTCTCATACTTTCATGTCATGGGTCAAATATATGACAATTCCATAAATTACTTGAATCCTTTGGATTTGTTTCACCAATTAGTATCTTGTTAAAATTTTAGAGTATCACTTTGGTGATATTTTTTTTTAAAATTCCATGTTTTTACCTTCTTGGTTACCTTACTCTCAGGTTATATGCTACCCACTGTACATTGTCTGCAGACTAGGGTTTGAGTCTTGAAATATTTTTTATTAAACTGTTTTATAAAAATTACCAGAACTTAGGAAAACAGTCCATTATTGTTGCAAAAAGAAGAGAGGAAGAGCAAATTAAGGGAAAGAGCACAGCTCAAAGTGCAGAGCCACAAAGTACATGAGGATGCAAAGAGTATGACATGCACACAAAGTTATCACAGTTTCAAAATGAGTAAGTGTGAACCAGCAGTATTTTGTGAGTTCTCCTGGGCTATTACTGAGTCTGGAGAATTAAAGCCTTTTTGTAGGCAACAAAGACAGCTCTATGTGAAATGAATCCCCCCACACTGAGAAGCAGATATACCATACTTCATTTTGTTATTATTCAATGCTCATGACATACTTGTTACAAGTTATTCAAGTTGTGTTGCTGAGATAAAATCATTCTGAACTTTTGTACCTTTTTGCACATCACCATAGCCTAAAACTGCCTCCCAAACGCTGGTGAACAGATGCTGTCTCCAGCAAGAAGCTTGAGTACTATTATCCTGATTTTACAGATAAGGAAAGGAAACATAGGAACATTTAGGTCAAAGTATGACAGTTTTCAGTGAGCAATTTGAGATATTCATGCCTTTATATCTCACAATAGTTTGTAGAATATAACAACTTCTATGTCTGAAACACAACTACTGGCATTTTCAGCAACAGCTGCAGATGAGCAGCATTTCTGTGAGTGCAACACCATGATCTCAATGTTTCTGCATAAAATCAAGCAGCCACCTGGGGAAGATCTTCACCCGCACTCCCAGAATGACTTGTCTCAGCACAACTCTTTTGCAGAGAAAAGAAAAACCACCCTAATTTCTCCAGGGTAGCATTAAACCACCTTGACCATGAGATCGCCTCCTTTGTCTTTCTGCAATCCTCCATCTCATTCATTATGCAGCCTCCATTCCCTTTGTTACACTGTTTCATCTCTCCCCAGAGAGCAGAGAAACTAGTTCCAGTGGGAAAGCAGTATTTGACCAGTTAATATATCCTCATCAATGCAAGCTTGAAGTGACACTGTACAGCTTGAAGTCTCCATTTCAGAATTATTTCTGGTTTTAAGAGGCAGTTAAAAACAAAGCACCTTACCACTCACCCATGTCCAGCCTTCTTGTTCAAGTCCCAGCTGTCCATAATCCTGACCACAGCTCAGTCTCTCCCCTCATCTGCTGTCTCCCTGTTACAGATTTCCACTCATTTTCTCTCCTTGTCCAATGAAGATCTCATCTTTTCTCCTCCCTGTTCCAGCTGTTAGTCTACCTAATGTTCAGCTTTTGTAGAGACCTTAGAGTCTGTATGAATAACTACAAGTGGACTGAAGAGTGCACAAAGTTGTACAGGTACTAAATTTAGTGTTGCAGCTAAACAGCTGCTCTTAAGCAAGTTGTTTGTTCTTTCTCTTTAAATTACTCTGTGATCCTAGGTCTCCATCCCAGGTCTCTACCCTACTTCTACTGTACTTCCCCAGACACTTGCAAGCGAGTTCAATGAAGTGTTGTCAGTTTTGTGTATCATCTGTTCCATTACACTTTTAAAAACCCTCAAACAATGCTCCTTTCTTATTTCACTGCTAACTCAAACAAAACCTCCCACAAACTGACTTCAACAGATTTTGGAGTGGACATCTCACCTACCACCCAGACAAAACTCACTACTCTCAGCCTGGCTTCAAACTTTGGAGTTTGATCAAGCTCTGAACAAACTGAACAAGCAAAGTAAAATGCTCATGTAATGGAAAAATACTTTTTATACAAAGTCAGTCCATTTATCCACAATGCTGTGGATTGTAGCTTTACAGCTACTAGATATTTTTAATACTGTGATTATTAAACAGATGAAAGAGCTTTTTAAAATTACACTGATGCAGCTCTTTTGTTCCTTAAGTATTGGTTCATGTGGAGCAGCTGAGAAATCTGTTGATATTTTTCTGTCTCGAGAAGAATTACTTGTAGAGCTTGCCAGGTGAAATCCCAAAATATACAGAAGCATGCTTTAGAAAATAAATTCTCATAGTCAATGCTAAATATCTGTAGATATTTACAAGGCTTTTTTCTGATGAAATACAAACACAATAAAGCAGACTACAGTATAGCTGGTAGTCAAAGCGACTCAGAGAAACTGATGATAGTTTGGGTGAGATTCTGATATTCTTACCAGCTTTGCAGCTTCTTATTCCTTGAGTAGTCCCATTAGCTTCAGAGAGATTATTTAGGAAGCAAGGTGCTGCAGTTCATTACCAGTAAGGATATCAGAATCTTACATAAGAAAGAAACAAAGAACAGGAAGGGAAAAAAAAAAAGCTGTGAACTACAATCATGAGAATCCACTAGTAAGTCATTTTATTGGACATCATTCGATGTATTTAAAGAAAAAAGAAGTCTATGATAAAGTAGTCAGTTGCCTCAAAAACCTTTAAAAAAGGTTTTTGTCTTTAAAAAAAAATCTATATTCATTACATGGTCTAAATTCAATGTCACTGGCAAATAAATCGAAACAGCTTTGAGCACTACTAGCTTGACTTGAAAGTCATCCTTCTTCTAGGGAAAGATTCTGCCATAAAAGCATAATCACATGCACAGGAACACTCCTTTGGATGACGTAATTTTAAGAACTGAGACCTTCTATTTGCTCTAATCAGGTAACTGGGTGTGAACCTAGTGATATCTGAAGCATTAAATATATAGTCACACCTATTGGCAAAATATGAAATAAGGTCTTTATTGAGTGTAAGTATCTGTTATTGGGAAAATTAGACAGATATTGCAGAGATAAGGGAAGAATGATAGGACTCCAGTGTGTGTATAAAGGCAGCAGTGGGCAAGACCAGTATACTGGGAGGTAATTGAGATGACCTATCCAAAACTCAGAGCCCTGGATTAACATTTAACAGCGATGCTCATGAAACTTTCTTCTGTCCTGCTTTCAAGAGGTTTTGCTATCTAAGAGGATTTAAATTTTTTTTTTCTATTATTTTTCTCTTGCATTAATAAATCTGAAACTAAGGAAGGTCTCTTCTCCTATTACAAGTCTTGTTTTTCAAAGACCATGAATTAGCTTAATTGTCTTTGGTGTTGTGTGTCACCTCAGACATGCCTTCAAAAAAGCTCCTGGTTGTAACTCCATGCACGCAGAACTTGGTGTTCATTACCAAGGAAAACAATTCCAAGAAAGAGAAATACATTCCTCTTCTAGGATGTCTGACTCCTAACAGCTGACCTAGAACTTCTGGACTTAAAAACAGACTTATGTTCATGTGCCAGCCCAAGGTGAGGTTACATCTCTCACCTGACAGAAAGTGTCTGTCTTGTCTGTCAGGTTAGGCAATTTCTCATACAACTCCCAGACTAAAGGGGGGATACGGAAAGGAAGAAAGGTGTTTCTCTGTAATGTTTTAATAGCACTTTCTCATTCACCATTAACTCCACTAACTTGAGAAGGAAGAGGATGAAACAGGTCTCTAGTACTTTTAAGAGATCAAGCCCACAACTGAATAGACCTGATCACCTCCATCCCCCGTTTAAGACATACCAACTCTGCCAAGTTTCCCTGAGTATTTGTTTCTTAAAAGAAATCATATAGCTTTCTGAAAATATCAGTAATAAATGGTATGCTAATGTGCTAAAGTGTCTTGACAGAAATTTGACAAAATGAATATAAAATGCTTACATTCTTCAAATCATGCTGCCTTATTTAGGAGTTAATTACTTAAAACAGAGCAAAACACTGAAAAGCAAGCACAAACTGCAGCAATTCGACTTCCACCAAGCAAATTTACAAAGTTTCAGTTATTAATATAAACACTTTAAAACCATGTAAATAATTAATCCTAGAAAAATTTCATATGCATTGAATACTATTAATGAGATTATTATCTATAACAGATAATTTAATTTAAATATTAGAGATACTCCAGTATATTCAGAAGAGCAGAGCTAAGACCAACCACATGTTACTCTGATTATATAAAGCACTAATTTTATAAAGCAGTAATTATTGGCAATAAATTCCAGATCAGTAAGGCATGCAAAGTTTGGAAGAGGAGTGCTAAATACTAAATTCCAAGAACATTAGCTTTCCATTAAAAGTTTATTCCTACAGACAAAAAAAAGCACAAGATGTCTGCATTCCAAAAACCAACACAAATCAAATTACTAGGAAGACCCTATTTTTTCAATAACCTTACAAACCATTACCAATCCTAAGACTAACACTTACATAGAAAAGCTTCACTCCAGGTTTTCTCATTTCTCAATATTTTCATTTGCACAAATGCATGTAGACTTATGATTTTGCTTCAAGCATCACATCACATCTCACAGAGTCTAAGAGTTAGTCATTCATTTGCAACACAAGCAAACAGGCCTGTAGTGTCTCAGTTGTTCCTCAGATGTAATCCTTAGCACTGAGATCCCTGCTGTATGGATTAACCATATTCCATTGTGCTGGTAAAAGCTTTGAGAATACAAGTCAAAGCACAATCTCCCCCCAAGACACATGAATAATTCCAGAGAAAGACTAATAGCCTAAGAAAGGCCACAGCCATAAAAGAATGTTAATTCTGATGACACTAGATTCTGCAGTGTCAAGCCCATTAACTTCCATATGGATTGTTTTCCTTCCGTCGAGGGCTGGACTCAGTAGGCTGGAGATTACCTGGTCCATTAAATCCAGTTCTCACACATTGTTCTACTGTCTCCTCACAAAATAAGTACAAAAAAACTTTTAATTTCAAACCACAGCAACAAATACTTTTTGAGAAACAGACTGATGCAGCCCCTTGTGACCTTGTTTAGCTTAGCAATCTCCAGAATCCCCAGTGAAAGGGGATTTTGCAGTGACCCACACATTCAGGACTGCCCACAGGTTCAACAGACTGAGAATGTATCTGGGTTCTGAAGCAGAAAATAACCCTATGTATGTGGATCCTCATGCCTGTGAGACCCTTATATTCAGTGAGGTTCTGTTCAAGAGCCTGTGAAAGACCATGACAGGCTCTGCTTTAAACTTCACAGCTATGGAAATACTTCAGCATGGACCTAATTCTGTTGACTTTTTAAAAAAGAAATAATTTTAATAGGAGTTAAATATGTATTGTGCATGAAGGAATAAGTCAAACATTAGATTTCGCAAACTTCTGGCTTTGTTAACTACTTGAAGAGGAGTATAAATACATTACAGAATGGTATTTCAAAAGAGAAAAAGCACTAAAAGAAGCTAGAAAAAGGAAAAAGAAGTTTATATCAAAAGAAATGTGAGTCTGTAGCGACAAGATCTACTATCTGCAGATTATCCTATAAACGTGGTCTGAAAAATAAGCACTTTTACTTACAACTTATGGTGATGCCAAGTTCCACATTATGCTTCTTTGGTAGTTTCACATGAAATGTTCCACTGCTTGGTATAACAGATTCTATAAAAAAATATTTAAAATGTTAGATAATTTATAAGGCACAGCAATTCCATAAGCATGGAACTACACATGTAAGCTGATGAAATCACATCACAGTCACAAGGCAGGGATGAAACATGGATGCTAAAATGAAGGAGGTAGGACATATGAAGTATGATTTATAACTCTACTGGTAATTTCACGGTAACTCGATTTTTTTTAAGGTTTAACTGAATTTTTGGAGATTGCATGGGCCAGCAGCCAGCTGAGACTGCAGGTTTTTAGCTCGTATGCAAGTTCTGTGAGCACACGTGAAAATTTTACTGCTGGCAGACAGCTTTTAATTAAAAGGACAGGAGATTGAGCCATAAGGATTTCCGACCTTTATTGCCACAGGACTAACACTTATTTTTAACTGTCCACTAAGGTAACTGCCATGGATTTAACATCTGGTGGGGAGAAAAGGAATCCAGTGGGGAAGTGCACACATGTAATGTGTACTTGTTTGATATACTCAGTTTGTGATTTCATGGGTATATTCTGTATGCTTAAACACATTACAGAATAAAGAAATGCCATGAGTAATAATACTCACCAGAAAAATTAACAATGATTCTTCTGGCCTTTATTAATTCAGTTTCTATTATTTTATTTAGAGATACTGTAAGTGAAACACTTCAGAGTTTTTAGCTTATCCACCCTTTTTAATACTTTTCTGTCTTGCAAAACATTTCATTACTTGGCCTGTAGAGGATTTGTCTCTGCTTAGCAGAACATTTCCCTCTCAGGGCAGAAAAATGTCTGGAAATAACTCAGAGGAGGGATAGTCACCAGATCTTACTATAAGACCTGTCATTTCTATCTGCTTTCTGAAGCACACTGCAGGCTATGTGAAATGAGAAAGCTGTACAAAAAACCATGTTTCAAATAAGTCACTTGAAAACTGAATGGTGTAGATGTGAGGAGAAAGCCTCTACCTCAGATGCCTAACACTTGCAATGTACGTGGGATTTATTCCTTCATTTTTCTTGCAAGACAGAATAACAGGACACTCATACCTGCAACATCAAATTCTATTTCCAAAGTGACCTTGTTGGTGATAGAAGAGTCTCTGAGCAGTTGATTGGCCTCATCAAATGTGCTGTCTTCTGTTGGGATACCATTTATTGACACTATTCTGTCTCCTATTTGCAGCACCCCACACCTTGGTAAAAAACGATACAAAACAATCATCAGATGTGCACGTTACCAGAACCAGCAGTATCACACAATTACAGAATCATTTAGGTTGGGAAAATCCTTTCAGATCACTGAGCCCTACCATTAACCCAGCACTGCCAAGGCTACCCTTTCTGTGTGGAATTGCCATATTTACGTGTCTTTTAAATAGCTCCAGGGATTGTGTCTGAACTACTTCCCTGGGCAGTCTGTTCCAGTGCTTGACAACCTTTATGTTTCCTAATATCCAATCTAAACCTCCCCTAGAACAACCTGAGGCCATTTCCACTTTCCCTGTCGGGGACAAGAGGGACTGGGAGAAGAGACCAATCCCCTGGCTACATCCTCTTTTCAGACAGCTGTGGGGAGCTGTAAGGTTCTCCCTGAGCCTCCTTTTCTGCAGATTACACATCCCCAGCTCCCTCAGCTGTTCCTTGTTAGACTTGTGCTCCAGACCTTTCACCAGCTCCTCTGCCCTTCTCTGGATACCCTCCAGCCCCTACTGTCTTTCATATAATGAGGGGCCCAGAACTGAACACAGGACTTGAGGTGCAGCCTCACTGGTGCCAGGCACAGGGACATGATCACTGCCCTGGTCCTGCTGGCCACACAGTTTCTGATACAAGCCATCTGATCAAACACATTCGACCTAACCTTGAAGTGTAATTGTGGCATAGCAGCTCAACACTCTACCTAGGCACAGAAGCTGCTGCCCCTTTGCACCACAACATTATCAAGCACTCCCAGTAGGGGTCGTGCTTCCTAGGTACTGGGACCCAGGAAGAGGGATCTTCATGCTTCCACCCCACTCACGGACATCATCTGTGCCTCTGACCCTGGGTTGCAGGTGAAATGGCAGCTGGTACTTGTCTACTATCATTCTCATGACATGATTAAATACATATATAAGCACAAAAATGCAACTGAAATAATTAGTAAGTCAAAACTCTGGTATTCCCTAAGATTTGACTCTGTACCAAAACTGAACAGAGATGGATATAGCTTTCACCCCAGCATGCTCAATTATCACTATTTTGACTTCAGTAATGTTTCTGATTGTTTTTTTTTTTTTCTTTTGCATGAATATAGCTTCCAGTCTCCTTCTGGAGGACTCTGTATGGTAAGAACACTGGTGGTTGTCATTCCTTCATAGCTGATCAAGTGCATAAAATACCACTGTCAGAACAGAAAGTGTATTACTTGCCCCGCTCCACTGAGCAAGGCCCTGCAATTCGTCACAAACTGGAAGAAAGAAACAAGCCCAAAGTACCCGAGGAACACTCACCAAACGTATTTAGCAGTCAATTAAAGTGCCTCACCTTTCCGCTGGACTGTCAGCCTCAATATAGGAAATGAGAGGTGGAGAAGACAAGGTCTCGGTAGCGAACACGCTACCCTGGAGCTGTATCCCAAACCCTACTATGGGGTCAGCTGTCAGCACTACTTCTGTGGTTTCTGTGTGGACGACCTGCCCAGCCAAACCAACAGTGCTAGAAGCTAAAGACACTATAAAACAGAGCAGACCAGGAGGAAAGACATTCATATACAGCAGAAATTCCATTGCTTTTTGAGAAAATTGATCTGTACAATAATTCTAGTCAATGAAACATCTCTTTTAATGTCAATTTAGACTAAAATTTATAAATTGTGTATAAATATAAGTTATGACATATAAGATAATAGAAAACATCTGGTTGTACGTTAGAATGCAAAAAGATAGTTCTGGTACTAAGTAAAATAAATGTGTTTGGTATCCCCACTCCAAAAACCTCATGACATCCTTGAATTCTGTTTGCATTAGGTTTGAGGCATGGATGAGCAGAACTTTAACAGGAACTAAGGCAACTGGAGGCACAAGCCAAGCTGTTATTCAGGCAGATTCCTCTTTTGAACATCTCACAGCAATGCACTGTTGTTAGCAACAAAGCACATGGACAGGCTTGCCTGCAAGAAGTAAGGATGCCTTCTTCTTGTGCAAGTTTACTGTAAGTCAGCAATTTGTTAGGCTAACTAGGTAGTGTAAGGAAGATGAACAAACCACTCTGTTTTGGTAACCAGTATATCTCAAGAGATTGTGAGAAAAAAAGTTTTGCGGGGTCTCTCAAAGCCACTGGGGAACCCTTCTGTGAGAAACTCAGGCAGCTACTTCTGTTTTCCTGCTTTACTCACACTTCTTCTGAAAGGCTGCAGTACAGAACAAATCAAGACAAAAACAACATTGAGATTCAATGCAATTACCTATGAAAGGAGGAGACTGCACCTTTGTTTCCTTGATCTCTGTCTAAATGTCTGTTGTACCACTGTTTGAATTCCCCCAGCAATAAACTATTGCCTTTCATTACGTCATACACAGAAAGCTGGAGTTTTTCAATTCCTGCTCAGTAATGACAATCCCTCCAATGCCAAGGATTTGGAATGGTTTTGTGTTACCAACCTATGTCATTACCTCTCCACCTCTAATTTCCTTCAAAACCCTTTTCTGCCTGCAGAAGCTGCTAAGAATTAGATAAAATTTCATGGTTTATCTGAGGAATAGTTTACCTGTGCATTTTGTTTTTCTCTTAGATGTGGGAAAAAAAAATTGACATTACAGATCAGCACAACTGTACAAAGATGTCGGAGGTTATATAAGTATTTTCCCACACTTTGGGGCTGCAAGCATTACACTTTTGGTCTATATCAGTTAGTATAAATCTGATTAACATGGCACAGTTGGCAATGACAGTTCTTTGCAAAATTTTCACTTGTTAAAAACCTCATAAGTTTCTGTTTTCTCCCAGCAAAGCTCCTTTCCACGCTGAAACGGTCTTCTCCAAATTACTGTGAATTCTTCCTCATATCTTGTTTTAAGTTTCCTTTGTAAGAACTGTGCATTATTTCAGATACTCAATAGCTTCCTTCTTACTGTTTCTTTTATCTGCACTCAATAGGACATGCTTATACACAAATGCAAATACTAAAAATCTGTTCTTAGAAACTTCCATCAGCTTTAGCATTTACTGCATGTGAGAAATAGGTTTCTCCAGCTCTCACTGCTGCAAAGGCTTAAACAGAGCTAAACCAAATAAATTAATACAACACCTAATACATCTTCTAGAAACATCTAAATTTAGGGCATCCAATCTAAGAAAAGTTCAATTTTCCCTTTCCTAAAGGTCCTATAACATTTACTTGTTAACTTAATCTGTTTCCCATTGCTTATGTCTCTATTCCCCCTATGCAGCAGGTATCTAGCTGACTCTCTAACTTTCTTACTCTTTTTATAACGTCCTGCCAGGAACCTAAACGTCTCATAAAATTTATTTCCACTTTTAGGACAGTTAAAGTTTTAATTCTCATTGGGAAATTAAGTCACTATCTGTGGGATTTAAAACTCAGGCTGGTAAACATTTTGATGATGTCAACACTTAAGTGTGACAATTAGGAACTCCTTCCACTCCCAACGAAAATGAAAGAGAAACGGGAACAAAAAAACACAGAGATGAAAATATCCTTTCCTAATCATGTAACAACAGCTATGTCCTAGGACTCTATATAGTCACAGGTACCCAAACCCATGACTTAGAGCATGTTGGGGTTTGTAACTCAACAGTAACTGTAGCAAGAAACACTGACATTTTTTGGCTCCTTGATGGATTAGAATTTTTACAGGCCAGGAAGCAGCGCTGTTGATTTAAAAAGGGGACATGGATATGTTTGTAGTTCCAGTGAACACTGGTTGCTATTGCTAGGGGTACATTCCAGCATACTTGTATAGTTCTCATCTAACTCTCAGCAACATTCCTGGGAGCTGGTTTGCTATATGCTTTGCAGTTATGTAAATAATGATCTCGAATTTGAAGATTATTTACTTGTTATTTTTATGCCTGCACTTATACAAGAAACAGAGCAAGATGCATTTCAAGGTGCACACGTGGATTATTATGCCTCCAGTCTCCCACTCTGACCCATAAGAAACTTAATATGTTCACAATTCCTCCTGACAGCTGTTGAGAAAAGAGCACCCATGCATGTCTAACACCCTCTCCAATTTCTACCAGATATGCAGCCCTCGTAAAGTAAATTGGTATAAATTATGTCTCACTTCCAACTACTAATAGGGACCTATTAAAAAATACTTCAGGATTCAAATTTTAATGAAATAATGATCTAAGTGTTTCCACAATGAATCCCACACTTTAAGCAAACAAACAAACAAAAAAAAAAGTGGAGGAAGAATAAAAACTGAAAACAAGTGGCATAAAAAAAGCATGTGGCAGCAAGGCATGCCTTCAATTTTTACAGCCACATGTTTAGAAAGATCTGCATAACTAATGCAATGATTGTTAAATGATGACCATAAAAGTCTTGTAACCCCTTGTGCCACCATACTTCATCTTCATGAATTATGCCACGATCACATTATGTTATGTAAGTATTCTTAAATAACTGGCAATGTAAACTTTATAGCAACCTAAATATTTTTATTCCCAAGTGTCATTCTAAAAGATTAACTGAAATTTACCTCAATAAAAACCTCAAATGATCCAGTTGGATTAAAGAAAAAAAATCCCACTAAAATTAAGAATGTGCTACTCCTTTTCTATGAAAAGCACAGCAGTCAATCCACCTGGTTCTCATGAGTCTCCCACAAAGGGAGAGGGGCAAGGTTTTCCATGTCTTGTCAATGAATTTTGGAAAGGTACAGGACAGGACATTCTCTATCCTGGTCCCTTGTAGCACTTTCAGAGTAGCGTGCATCCCTTAAGTTGGCTGTCACTGCTGTCACAAGTATGGGGATAAGTCTTGTAATAGAGTAAGGAACTCTGCACAGGCTGATAAGCAAACTCACAGGAAGAGCAAACAAGTCTGGCTGGCCAGCCAATTCCTCCAAAGCCAGTTCTGGTTCAGGGTTGTTGATGCAGTCACTGGTTGTAGTGAGGCACTGACCACTCAGTGATGGGGCCAGTTCCACATATTTTGTAATGCTCTGTATCAAGACCTCACAATGTGAAGGTGTAATAAACTACTGCACAACAAAGCCTTGTCCTAACTTGTCCTATCTAGAGATTCGTTTACTCATAGCAGCTTGTCATCCCCAGGGTCTTCTGACTTGAAGAATCTTTTAGGTGGACTACAGTGTTTATGTGACTGTCCCACTTAAATGCCACGTCACTGGCCTTGTTTTGAGTCTTTGCAAGATAACATGGACAAGGATTCCTTGAAGGAAAAACATCTGAAAAATTTAACAATGCAAGTTACAGCTGTGTCCAAGATCCATAACAGGATTAGCTTTCAGGATTTCATCCTTTGTTGAGCAGCTACAACATAGCACAATTGATGAACTGTTTTTTGCATTGATTTTACTATTCAAATCAATTAATACTAGTGTAACACTACTATTGTTTCTCATGTGCAGATGAGAACATGTAAGAGCTGGACCTGTACTGATACCATAGCATGACAGACATAGTTTCTCCCCGTGACCCAAAAGAATGCATTAGAAGCTAACGTGTCAATAGACGAGCTGTGAAAAATGGCTCACAGGATTAAAAATAAAAAATGCACTTACAGGCAAATGTTATGTAAAAATATGCGCTTTACGAAAGAAATAAGAACAAGCAAGCAACAAAAACTGCAAGAAAGCAAACCCTCAGTTCCTCTCTAATGTATTCTCACAATTCCATAGTGACTGCCCTTAGAAGCTGCTAGTTTGCTCTGGTTTTATTATGACCATGGGGAATCTTTAAAACACAGCAGCAGGGCTGTAATGTGCAGCAGCTTAGTTCTTCCAGAGTGGATTTCTGAACCTTGTTATCCAGAGCAAATGATTTACAGAGCAGTTCTCACCTCCCTGCTCTGGAGGAACTGAGATGCTGTGGATCACACGAAGATGGACAAGCCAATAAGAGGTGGCGCTTACATGGAATCTGGGAAAAAATGCACTGACACGGCCACACTCTTTCCAGCCCAGTGAATGCTTAGCAATATGCAAAGTGGAACAGCCTGAATAGATCTACTCTGGCTTGGGAAATTACTGACTCATAGGTAATCCATGCTTTCAATCCCAGAGAGTGGTCAAACAAGGCTATTTAGTCTTTGCTGTTACTTGCTGCTCTTCCTCACCAAAATACCTATACAGGTCATGGTGTAGATGTAAACATCAGAACTACCTAGGAGGTGCCGTGGCAAGCTCTGCCTTCCCTAATGGGATAGCTGGTTGAGCTTACCAGCAATCTGTTTTTGACTATTCAGCTATGAATTCTATTCCCTAATGGAAACTGGAAGAGTTGAAAAAGTTATTTGAAAATCACTTCAGTAACAGTATAATAAACTCTTCCAGAAGTGTCTGAAGAAAACATTCCTTTATATATTTCAGATGAGATAGTTATGCTGCACAGCATCTACTCATCTCATTTTAGCATTGGACAAATATTTTTACCCTTATGTTTCCTTACCTCTAACAGAAACTCTCTCTTCTGCCTGGAATATATGTATAATAATTAAGGTACTGTGTAACTTTTTCTCTGTATCTTCCCCCTCCTCCACCCATTCATTCACTGCACATTTTTTAGCAAATGCTGTTACCACCTACAGGAGCTTTTGAAGTCCTTCTTTTTCATCCTCCGCCTCATCATTGTCCCACGTGGGCTGGTGGAGTAGAGGCTGCGAGGTAAGGTCCCCATGTTCAGGGAACTCAGGCTGTATGCACTCATGGAGGTAGGAGAGAAGGATGAAGACACCAGAGCTGCTGCAAGAAATCAAACACTTGGCATAGAGCACTCAGTCTTCACAGAAGAGTGCGGCACATGCCTGCAACTCATCAATGAATCAAACATTGTATGTAGAGACTGTGTACGATGCACAGGAATGGTTTGTGCATTTCCAGTAACAAGACATTAAATCACACAGGTGACCCTACGAAAAAGTACAGCCAGCATTTCATGACAACCTTGCTGGAAGCTAACAAAGATAATGTAGGTACAAAAAGTATATTCATAGCATACAACTTACTTTAAGCAAAGCATGTGAAATTAAATTTTTCAACACATATCCCCCAAACTAATGCACATCAACATATCTAGATACACTGATTTTAGAAATGCCTTTTTGTAGCAGGTAATTTCTGACAAAAATTTGTAAGCAATGCTTTGCATTCAAAAACCATGCTTTATATATACTTCTCCAATCCAATGGTCTACTCACACATAGAAGAAGATCTGATTAATTCAGAATTTTCAAGCCTTTTCCTGTCTACAAAGGCTGCTTTGTTACAGAGAGAAAAAGGTGTAAAATGTCAGAAATAACCTTGGCATGGCTATGAAAAAGTGTAGCATCCATAAAACTGAAAAGGTTTTAGAGCCTGAAATGGGAAAAGTATGAAAGAAGAGGGGAGGGAGGAGGAGGAAGAGGAGGAGGAGAGAGTATGTCAGCAGGAAAAAGGGTGGAACATTACGAAGGCTTTTTTGAGGAGGCGCTTTCTGGAATTTCAAGGCTGGCATCCTGCAATGGTCAGGGTGGTAGGTGTTATAATGGTGGTAGGTGAGGAGGCTGCTGTGGCTGCTGGCACACGAATCCCAGGTAAGTTGCCTGTTGCTTCTTTGAACCTTCACTGCCCGCATGAAGGGATGATGGAAAATCAGAAAAGACCAGAGAAGAGGTAAAAGTAACTGAATTGCATAAACAAAACCAAAAAAACACAAAAGAGAAGTGAAAAAAAGAAAATAAATTGAAAATAAAATAAAATAAAATAAAGTAATAAATAACCTGGTCTTGTCCTCTTATCAGGGGGTGCTAACTTGAGGAGCAGAAATAATGTTATTTCTCAGAAAAAATTCTTCTGATTGTGTTTTTTTTCCCTTTCTTTTTAAATTTGTTTTGAAAATGATGACTACTGAATCAATTTCTAATCTCACTCTGGCTTAGGGGCTAAGACTGCAAACTTTCTCAGAAAATACTAAGATACTACATATGACCACTTACTGAAGGTTAATAAGTCTCTGCTTGCATTAATCTATTTTAAAAAGACCAACCAGATACTTTACATGGCATTGCCTAGAATGGAGATGCTTGCTTGCCATTTCAATTTACTGTATTGACATTTTAATTTTGCCACAATCTATTGCTGGCATTATGCTATTCTATGCAGTAAATGACTTCCCAAGGCCAGCAGCAGGAAAACTCAATCCTGAAACCCGGTTAATAAAGAAAAGAGGTCTTATTGATTAGTTGGATATGCAATTTTATGTTTTTGCTTGGTTTGGTTTTTTTTTTTAACTTGATCTTCAAAACTTTAAAATGATGAAATTTCAGACCGTATTTGATTATTTAATTGCTGGTTCTACGTATGTGGAATCTGGGATATGCCAAAAGTGAAGTATTTACCAAGTATTTACCAAGAGAATGGGAAGCATTTTAGTTAATGTGTTAAATCTTAAAGGAAAGTGATTGAAGTCTCCCTTGATTAAATACTGTATATTCATCATTAAATTCAGCATGTCTGTATCCTTCCTGAACCATAAAGGCACAGTTCAAACTGGGAAATATTCACTGAATTTTTTGTCTTAAAACACCAAGGGGTTCACCCATACTACAGAATCACGGAATCGTTTGGGTTGGAATGGACCTTAAAGATCATCTTGTTCAAATCCTCCTGCCATGGGCAGGGACACCTTCCACTAGACCAGGTGGCTCAGGGCCCCATCCAACCTGGCCTTGGACACTTCCAGGAATAGGGCAGCCACAACTTGTCTGGGCAACCTGCTTCAGTGCCTCACTACCCTCACTGTGAAGAATTTCTTCCTAAAATCTAATGTAAACTTATCCCCTTATCCAGTTTCTATAAAACAGAGTTTGCTGCCTTTGGCCCATGAGCTGTATTACCTGTGTCCCTCTGCTACCTGCTACACCTATAATGGCTGCAGACATGTCTGTCCCCATCCTGGCCTTTAGCAGGAGCACAAAACCTTGAGCGTTGAGGTTGGACCTACACCTTGTGTTCATATCTTATCCCACGAGACAAAATGAGGGGGGGAAAGGGTAGCCACAGCAAGCACTGTGCCGTGGCAGAAGGAAAGCTATCCTTTTGCTTCACTCCATATTACATGAGCACTGATCTGCTAATTGCCTGACTGTACTACCCCTTCTGACTCAAAAGCAATGCCTGTCTCTACAGGCTGGATCTAGTAGGGAGTGCCCACCAGGGAAGGGACAGAGAAAGGGGAGCACAGGGGCTCACCGTGTCCCTACAGCCTGGTGGGTGGTGGAGACCCTGCAGGCCCTGGAACCGCCTGAGCTGGCCCTGTGTCTTCAGTCAGGCTGTCCTGGAGTTGCATCCCTCCCCAAGAACATTCTCTGTGCCCTAGCATGCGCTTGAGTCTAAAGAATTATTTTTTCCCCCAATATCAGATATCAAAAGTAAGGGAGGCGGTGTGATGCCAGCATCAGGCTGAGTCTGCGCCCCTGGAGTTCCTCACACACTGGCACCACAACCCTCAGGGACTTTGGAAAATCTCATGTTAGCCAGAAAAGTCCCAGAAACACCAGAAGTGGCCTGATACAGCCTTATGTGTCTCACAGACTTATGTCTTCTCACATGAAACTGTCTCTTCAATTATGTGCACAGACAGGAAGATTTCTTAACTTTAACTATGGTGTAAAAATTAAAATCTGATAAGAACAATGTGGCCAGGTGAATTTTCATTATTTTCAAGCTGCTGTGAGCCTTGTTTAATTAAAAATACTGCTTCCAGCAAGAAATTATCTGGTAGTCCTTGAGATTTTTTCTTAATGTTTTATTTTCATACTGGGAGTAGAGATAAAAATGTCCTACAAAGTGGGAAGGTACACAAATCCAGTTTGCTCAGCTTGTAGAAGGATAATCCCAATTCAACAAAAGTTCTGTAAAAGAAAATCCTTTTGTGTGTAACCATAGTAATTTAGTGGTAATTTGAGCTATTCCAACCCAGGGTTGTGTACAGTAAACATAAAACTAATGGGGCAGCAAGAGAAATGAATGTCAGCAGCACAGTATAGAGGAAAAAACATGAAAAAGAATCCTATCTTTTATAGAGCTCTTCACTTTATTTTAGGGCTAGAATTTCAGTTTATCTTATATACTGACTTCCCTGCCCATTTAAAATTCCTAACATATTCCCACAAGACCAATAAGTGAGCTCAGCACATACAGCCCTAATGACTCAGCTTATTCCAGACACACCAAGGGAGATTTTCTCTCTCTGCAACCTCTAGGCCGTACCACACCTGATGAAAGGTTTTTTCCAAGATGGTACTTGCTTCCATAATGCTTGTTATATCTTGAATTGGTCATGATATCGGAGTAGCACCACCTGGTGAGGGGCTGGAAAGGGCTGTAAACATCCTAGTTATTCTGCCTTACTGAAGAAAGCAACTTTATTACTTCAGGGATACTTTCCCCCAAAAGATGCTCTTATATATCATCTTTTATAGATCACCTTGATATGATTTTGTAACAGCCAGTTCTTAACTCTGGCATAGCAAGAGCATTGCTTTTTCTAAGCATCTACACTGGTTATTAGCACATTAACAGCATCAATCTGTTTTAAATGTTGGTTAACAAACCAACTGCTTCAAGTAATACAATCATCTACACAAATCATTGGCCCCAGCATTTGTCTTCCCAAAAGAAAGTCTTTAAAATTCTTTAACCATTGTGGGAATCCAGAGTGCAGAGAATATTTCTCTGCCTGTTTTGAAGGGTTCTACCCCCCTGGACAACACTGTTTTTGACCTTTGTCCATGGAGAAAATTGCCTACTCTCTGGAAAGAATTAGAATCCACACTGGTGTGAACTAGGTGATAGAATATTATGCAAGATTGTCACAAGGTGAAGAATTTAGAGGTTTTGGGTTTGTTAATATAGTAAATAGATAAAAAGTAAAAACTCCAAGATGGAGGATAGTTATTGTTTTCCAGCCCTCCTTCTTCTTCTAGTGCTCCATATTCTGCGGCAAAAGTAGTTTAGGATGATTGGATAAAGAATTCCGCAGTTCCTGTCTATGTGACAAAGTGATTTATTGAATATGGGTAGAAAAGAGAAAATATCTTTCGTTTTAAGTTTTCATTGGGTAATTCACCTTTAAAAAGGCTGTGCAATCTTGATAATTCGGCTTTCCTTGCATTCTCTGCTTTGTGCTATGTCTGGGTCACATTAGTAGCTCTATCTCTCTGATAAGGCTTAAATAAACATCTGAAAGCAGTGAATGCTGAAGGTCCTGTTCGTCTCTCGGAACGAAGTGAAGACTCTGGGGTCTCCCCCATCAGGGGAGACATAATTAAAGGCACGGAAAGTGTCAAACCATCCAGAAATTAGTTGTATGACATCTTTGCTTCAAAAAAACAAAAGAAAGATCTGTTTGCAATGTACTGTCCTAACTGAAAAGAATGGAAATACATTGCAAAGTTGGCCTTCATCTCATTCTGCTTGTGCAGTAACACCCTCTGATCCTTGTGGCTCTGATTGGCTTAAGTAGAAAAGGGAAAGAGCTGAGTAAAGGGAGAACATGTAATTGCCAAGGTTTTGTTCGCCCTGGTCTAGGAGAAACTAATGTCTCCTCTGTCACCAGTTAAGTATTCCCCACTCTAAGAAACTGACTAGAGCATCACTTATCAAGGGACAAGCTGGATCTTGGATGGATGTCCCAGAACATTTACCATCACTGACATTTTGAGACCTCAGAAATCTTGTCTTGGTCTAAAGAAGGCAGAAGCACAGTACCATAGGCTCAGAAAAATGATACCACTGGTTCATGCTGCAACACACGTACCTATTCTTTGTGTATTTGATAATCCTTGTTACTTCTTTGATGTCTATCAACAAGTGCTATTTTAGACTGAATTCATGAATTACTGTGAATTAGCCACTTTCTCAGGATTAGTTAGAAGACAAGACAGGCAGCCTCCATCTTCAAATACTAAGACATTTTATATACATTTCATTTGAAAATGGAAAGCCATTCTATTCAATCATGTTGGTATGAAATAAGTATCACACTGAAAAGGTCTGCAATCTAGGGAACTGTTTCCAAGCAGTTTCCATAAGCACTGACAGTGAACCCATGAAGCAATCTCAGAAGTCCTTTAAAAGATGAAGGCAATAAATAATAATGCCATCAACAAGAGAAAATATGGGAGGGGTTTACGTATTTAAGGGGAGAACAGGTGTTATCAATGATGTGACCATAACTATCAAGTCAATATGCTGAAAATAAGTTGGCTGTGGTACTACTTCCCCACTCTGAATTTAAGAAGCAATGTAAGAGATTCATTTACTGAAGTATCTTGTAGCACCCCCAATGATTGCAACAGCAGAGTCAACAGGTGTCCTTATGTACATTTGCAAGTTTGTAGAGCTATTTCTCAGCAAAACATTTCCCTCTCTGGCCATAGGAATCTCAGAGGGTTCATTAAGACCAAGAGAACACAGAGCTGCTTAGAAACTGCAGAAGCATAACCTGGGGAGCTGAAACAACATTCAGAGGCATAACCACAGTGATAGCTTTGACCACTCAGCATGGGCAGGCAAAGTGAAAGAAAGAAAGAAAAAGTGGTATTTGGTGCGACAGATCCTCTTACCGTGCTCTGGGCCTTTCAGCGCTAGCCGTGTCTGGTGGTGGGGAAGGATCTCCAGCTTGACATTATCCGCTGCATTAGCCAAAAACTGCGTTGCTTCCGCCAGCGTACAGTACTCCATGCTGGTGCCATCAATGGACAGAATATGGTCTCCTACATGTAATGCACCACATCTATATAAAAGGGGGAAAACTTGGTATGATCAGGTATGATCTTTGCTTGCAAAATGAGTTCTTCTGCCTTCAAACTGGTCATGACAACTATGAACGTGTTCTTTATTTTCGAGAGACATTTGTGTTTTGTAGGCACTGTCACTGGTCAGACTTTAACTCTATTAGTACAAACCTTAAAAACAATTCAGTTAATACAGTATATGCCAAGACATCACTCACAGAACTGCAATGGGGTAGCTGACTCTAAAAACATGTGTGAATGGCAGCAGGATAAAATGAGAAGAGCTTAAGGAGACTTGAATAACTTGGTCACATATCCCTCACACGAGCACCCAGTTCATCATTTTTTGAGTTATTGTTCAAACATTTATTAGTACAAAAGCTGTAAATGATGATGAAGTTATGCAGTAGTCAAACAAATAATGAAACCAGGGCTAGCATGGTGACTCTAGGAGTGGGGTAGGAAGGGGGCTATCTGCTAAATCTCGCTGCACTCAAGAGACTGGCTACTGGATGAGTTGAGAAATGCAAACACAGCAGTCAGCATCCCGACGTACCAGTCAAGTGGACAGCTCCTTTAATTGGTTACCCCCTGCGAAACGGGAAAAAAACAGAGGGAGAAAATTAAAGCATCCTGCACCATTGAACTGGAGAACACCCCTGGATCAATGGCCGTCACTCTCAAAGTTTCTACTGTAGGGAAAAGCCCACAGAGGAGCTGTAGACTCACTGCTACAAGTGGTTGCTACCAAAAGCACCGTTGTCAAAGAGGAGTTACAAGGTAGGGTGGCTGGGGACATGCAGGAGGAATTTGCTGCTGAAACGTAATATTTAAAAAAAATTTAGACAGAGATATGTATATAGAAATATACTGTATATGTATAAACACACACACACACACACACACGCACCCCAGGAAAGATCCCACAACTCTGTTCCAGAGGTTCAGACCACTGGGGAAAAACATCTATCTATAATTTTAACGGTTTAAATGGTTTTATTTAAATGTTTAAATGAAGTGGAAATATTACAGCAAAACAATTTAGAAATACAGAAGCCAGTCTTCCTTATACCTCACTTGTATTCTAAAATATCAGTAAAAGAATCTAGACATAAGGAGTTCCATTTCACTGTGCCACAAGAATGAGTGATATATTCTAAAAGAACACTTCAAGGTTGCAAAGCCTCAAAATTTACTTCCCTTGACAGCTGTTCCATATGGTGGGCTTACTTCAAGAATTCCAGTGGGTTATGTTTTTTTTAAAATACTAATCTCTGCCACAGCATTACATTTAATAGCCAGAGCAGACGTCTAAACTCCTGTGTTGCACAGTGCAAGCAGCCAGTCACACATCACATGGAGCCTGGCTTATGCCACTGAATGAACGTGTCGTAACATGAATGAGCTGAAGTAGCTGGTGGCCTGGAAGTCTTACACCCGGCAGTCTGGAATAGCGATCTGACAAAGCGCTAATTTTAAGACGTGCAACCTTGAGAGGATCTGGTTCAGTCGATTTTCTCAAAAAAGGGAAGGTTTCCTTTAAAACCAGACCAAACAGAAAAAGAAGTAAAATGGATGCATGGACCTGCAGTGTCAGCCCTCTGTCACACTCACCTGTCTGCAATACTTGCAGATTTGATTTTGTCTATGACAATGACCTGTTTGTTGCAGCACATCGAGGTAGTTAGTGCAACCCCAAGAGCAGCACCAGGAGTTTTGGCAACTTCAACTAGCAGTGGCCCAGATGCTGTTGCTACTGAATCTGTTAAAATTAGACAACAAAAGATCAGTATTATACCAATGTGGTATTTATGCCATTTTCATGTTTTCCCCACATAAAATCTCCATGGCTATTCTATTTCTCTAAACAGATAACATGCCACTTCAAGAAATATTGGAATAGCATCATTAAGGTGTCAGTAATCAGCTCTTGGTGTTGAAAATGATAAAGGCAAGAGGAAGTTTGTGAATCTGGGATGTCCGAAAGTTTCAGAGTGTGTCAGAATTAGGGAAGGACCAAATGAGGGAAACAGGATGTGTTAGTCAATCATTCTCTTGAACACTTGAAGATAAAAATTACCTGGAATTTAAAGCAGACATGCTGGAAAAACAGAATTAATTTAAAAAGTAGAAAACAATCTGAAAAAAATGAATAAGTGAATAGGTTAGAGAAGGAAGCTAAACTAATTTTCACAAAAGAAGATGAAGGTCTGTGGACAGCAGCTATAATATCAAATGAAGAAGGTAAAGAAAGGGTCTACAAGAAATCGTTCACAAAAAGAAAGGACAATTTAGGAGAAAATGGTGAAAGTGCAGGAGGTATGACACCTAGAAGTAGTGGAAGTTAAAGCAAAATACATGTGAGGAGGTTCAGAAGATTCTTATAACATTCTGTCACTGGACAAAACAATACCTTACAACAGGACATACACAGTAAATGATCAACACTGAATAAAGAAAACAGGAAAATAAGATGGAGCAACAGTCATGATTGATGACTGTGGTGAGAAACTATACCCAAGAGAGACAAGTGCTAGACACAACAAAGCAAAAAGACAGCAGGCTTCTTCCTAAATGCCAGAACAAAGCAGGCAGTGATCAGGGTGAAGTACGTTCTGGAGACTGGCTGAGAACTCCTACTAACCAATACCCATTGATCAATAACTCATCTCAGCAGTAAGAGACAGCAAGAAAAGGTGTCCCTTAAGGATACAAAAAGACTGAGACAAACAAAGTGCTATCAAAAGCCTTTGGAGGTGCTTACAATCAGAATAAGAAAAAAATTAATAAATGAAGACTTATGCTGGATCAAAGTTATCAAATGTCCTGCCAGCAATCAGGAGAGATTGGTATTCACAACATACTGGAGCTAGCTGTAAGGATACAGACAATATTCAATTGTGATGTGTCTCATAAGACACTAAGATTGAAGCTGTATAAGAACTGCAGCTGGGCTTCCAGCTCTGGGGGAGAGGACAAATATAAGATACTCCATTCAGTCTTAAATCTAAAAAATTAGTCAATAAATGTAATACTGACAGAGAAGCGACCGAAACTGTATTATCACACAAAACTAACAATCTATATAATGAATTGAATGAGAGAGTGATGAACACTCAGTGAAGGCGTTCTTCCTCGTTAGAGAGTAATGTAGGTAAACTGCATATAAAAATGGAGTGAAAAAAGGTTGGATGAAATAACATGCAATACCAGAAAAGTGTCAGTTAATTATTATAGCACTCCTTTTCCCCCCACAATTTGAAATCATTTTATATTCCTGATGGCTTTCTTTTTTTTCAAGCTTGAAATCTGGGGGTTTGAAGGCGAGATTCAGTAATTTTGGAAGTGTTCATTAAATACGAGTGAATAATATTTGTGCCCAACTAGGGCTGAATTTTTAGAGGCTCAGCCTTCACAGGCACTACCAAAATAAGCTGCTCCACAAACCTGAACTGATCTTTAAATTCTGAGCCAAAAGAACAGAGTTCACCCAGTAGCATTTCTACCTGGAGCTTCAAGCATTAAGTAGCTTTACAGCTGGATGAGCTGCCTTCAGCAGCTACCTGTTTTCCTCTAGTAACTAAAGAAGGTGTTTATCACAACATAATTCCTGTCTTAGATGACTTGGTTAAGGGTCTAAGCAAGGCAGGGTGCATGCAGTGCCTTGCATACAGCCAAATAAGCATGTGCAGCAGAGCAGAATTTAGTATTCCCTATTCCCATTCCTGCACTGAGAAACAATTATTTTCATCTTGAACATTCCAGTGGTTTCTGGGGCTACACACAAGTTTCACATTTACAAATATACGGGAAGAAGACTCAAACAATGTTTGTCATCAGTACCTTGACAAAGGTTGTAACTCACATTGATGCAGAAAATGGCAAAGCCCAACTTGCACGAGTTCTTTCTGCAATGGTTGCCTTTAGGAGAGGAAACTGAATGCAAATATCTGTTGAGAATGCGTAAATCTTTCAAGATGCTGGTCCTTTTTCCAGTTACTTGGGAAACTGCGTAAGCACAAGCAGCTTATGCCTGAGTGTTATTTCCCAGGTGCCTGTTGAAATGCACTGGGAAGGCAAACCAAGGCAGACAGGATGAATAAGTAAGATAACTACATTAGAGGAACCAGAAGAGGAGAAATGGAGTGTGTCTAACAGTGGAAAAGAAGCACACGAAAGAGAAATCAGAAGGCAATAATCAAGCACACATTCTCTGACAGAGAAGAATTAGTTTTTCATGTTGAAGTAAAGCATGGATATGAAAAATGAATCATACAGATATAAATTATTCATGTGTGAAGATGTTTCAGTCATTAAGATATTTACACCATGACTGAAGCACTTACACACTACATTGATTTATTGACTATGTAATTACATAAGATACACTGATGAATATTTGCGTGAAAGACACTCTAGATTTTTGATTTTGTTAATAATTTTTCTCATTTTAGAGTACTGCATCTCAATCACTACAAGAGGCCTGATTAAAACCTCCCAGAGGAAGCAGCATTGCTTTCTGCATGCTAATACATTTCTTCAGCTACATAGCAGCACACCTTTTTTATTTGACTGCTTAAATCACTGGCAACAAGGGGTTTTATTCTGGATATACTTTTATGATATCTAAATATACTAAAAGATATAGAAAAGTTTTGGATAAAATAAGCAGTGTTACCAACCTCCTCTGCCTCAAAAGATAATCACTAATCATTTTGAAAGTTGAAAAATGTATTTTTAACCTGATAAAGAGATCACATTACAGTGTTTCTCTATGTCCTTGTAAATGTATACATCTGTTAATCCTTACTGATCCTCACAGTATGTGAAATCCAGGTCAACAACTGGTGGGTGGTGGAGGACAAAAACCACTAGGATTCCCACAGTGGGGAAACCAAAAATGAGCTCCTTGCATTAGGCAGCAGAGGATCTACATGCGAAACAGTACCTTTAAATGCCCTAAAAAGGGGAAAGCTTCAGTCATAGCTCGCAATCAATAATGACACTAAATCCACAAGAAACCAAACTTTATTAGTCTACGATGCTTTTTTTTTTTCCCCTTTCCAAAGCTCTCTTGTACTAAAAGCTGGGAAGTACTGCTATTGAGCTAATTCCTGTAGGAACACTGAGCTCTGTTGCTACTATCTGTGCTCTGCAACTTCTCACTTCTCTAACTGCAAGGTTTGGGGTGCTCTTTTATTTTTTTTCAAAGTCATGGCAACACAAGGTGCAAATAATTTTTTTGAGCAGCTTGAAAGAGCTTGACATGGAAAAAGGATGTCAGAATAGATTTTGACTCCAAAGAGCCAGCTGGACCAACTGAAACACACAGGTTCAGAAGACTGCTATTGACCTCTCCTGGATGCTGCTGTACTTCATAGCAATGATGCAACAAACAAGTGGATATCTTACTACCTCACACTAATTTTCCAAGCTTCTTCCCTATTAGGTTTTCGCAGACTAACAAGTTTTTCACCTTAAAATTGTATATAGCAGGTCCATGTAGCCTTCTCTGTTGTGATTCTCTGACTAAAAGTAGTCAAAAAAATCCAGCAAGATGCTGGTTCAGATCAGAAAAAATGCACAGGTGCTCAAACCTTGTAGTTCTTGCAATGCAAAGTTTTAAGCGCCTTCACAGGTCTAAATGTGCCTCACATGTTAAAACCAGAAGACAGTATTTCACAGAAATAACTTTGCTTGATCAAAGAAGTGTAGTCTCCTACTCCTCACATCTTTTTTTGTTCCCTTCATACAAAATATTTGCAGCCTACAAATAGCAAGTACGGTTGGACAGCTGGACTTGCTGATCTTAGAGGTCTTTTCCAACCATAACAATTCTATAATTCTAAGTAAAGCAATCTCTCCCCTAGGTAGGAGTTCCCTTTTCTCCATTCAGTTCTTGTCTGTACACTTGAAACCTTATTTTCTTTCTCCTTTTCTGTAATCCTAATTTTTATACCCAGTACCTGTGTGCCTCATTTTCCGACCAGAGGATCACAGAAACATATCTTAGTGAAGTTAAGGAAGATTGTTAAGAACTGGAAAAAAACCTGAAATCTTTTACAATCTTGCCTTTAAGAGCAAAAATTTGGAACATTTACAGAAAATCATGACTGAAGAAATCAGTTTCAATCAGTTTCATCAAATGCCTTAGACTATATTTTTGCTATCCTCTGCTCTCTCTGTGCTTTTTTAATTCATAGAACTGAATCATCCTTTTCCAGTACCCACTCAGCAATCATATATGCAACAGCTCTGATGTATAAGGGATTATCACTGTTCCCCAAAGAACCTGTTGAGTAAACTTCCATAGAAAGACACTCACAAATCCTTAAATGCAGAAATGCACCACCCTTTCCTTGAACTTGCTTTCTTTAACAAAACCCAACAGAATGCAGGGGAAGTATGTGTGTTCATTTGTGTCTATGAGCCAGTGTGATTTCCAGAGAGGGTCCAATACGAAACACTCCATTGCAGTCAGTTCTTACTACAGAAAGGCTGAGACATCCCAACAAGCCACCGTCAGCACTCAGCACACAAGCAGAAGGGACTTAGAAATGGCAGTGATGAGTCTGATGTATAAGGCACAGAATAAGCAGCGAAATCTGTGCCTTTATTTGGCATCTCAGCCTCAGTTGAGAATAAAATCCAATGTTGGTTGCCCAGGGAAGTTGCAGAATGTTTTGAAGAAATCCAAGTGCTTGGGTTTTTGCCCTTACTTGAAAGAAAAAATAAGTAGGAGAAGCTTTTTTGTACATATGTATCTATTTAGCAGGTTGCCCAGAGAAACTGTGGATGCCGCATCCTTGGCAGTGTCCAAGGCCAGGTTGGATTGGGCTCTGAGCAACCTTGTCTAGTGGAAGGTGTCCCTGCCCATGGCAGGGGGATTGGAACTGGATGATCTTTAAGGTCCCTTCCAACCTAAATCCTTCCATGATTGACAGAATACTCAATGGTGGGGAAAGCACAGCAGGTGTGGTTGTGCCAGTCCACTCAGAATCAGCATGCAAGGGATTAGTCCCCCTGCTTTCTGTGTGAAGAAGCAAGAGTTGAAATGTTAAAAGCTTTTTGCTTTTTGTAATAGAAATGGACAAAATACCATAGCTTTACCACCATGCGTTTTGAGTATTTGCCATTGCTTAGGAAGCCAGATTGCTGAAATGCAAAAATCAAACGAAATACGTATCTTACAGGGCACTTGAAATCCACAGCTAGTTGTACAAACTTGAGACCAAATAACCAATGCAAAGAACAGGCAGGACTTCTAACAGACTTGATGAATTTAATTTCTAAGACGTGTGGCTTTAGCAGCGACACCCTCCATACAGACCATTTTGCAAGATCCTTTACAGTACTGCTCAGCTGACAGCGGAGCAACATAAAAGCACTCAGGGACTCTGTGCATTCACATACACTTTTCTTCATTAACCCACAGACTATTCATTACTGTCAGACACTATCTTAAACTACACTTAATGAATCTTGTCATTCTCTGTGTGGTTTTTGTATTCTTAAGGACTATTTCTTTTACATGAATACCAGCCCAAAAAACCCATCTTTTTTTGTGTCCATTAAAACATTTTCTCTATAAGACTGATACACTTAAAGTTGTCCCAACTCCTCACAGTCCGGCAGCAAGACTGCATTCCTAGCTGTGATGGTGAGATTCATAATCCTCTGTCATGCTGTGGGCTCCTCTATTTCCCTTCTCATGTTTCCCTGAGACTGTCACAGATACAGGCAGTCAACTTACCTGTCTGTCTTCTCCATGATCTCTTGGAAAACAAGAGCCACAACCAGAAATGGTGTCTGCAAGAGAAAGATCTGCTGCAAGTAGGGAAGCTTTTCTCTACCTTTCTCCTTCCTTTGTGCTTCCATCCACTTACACCTTTCTTCTTTTTTCTCCAGCTTTCACCAGGTCATAGCTGAAAAGAGTTAACAAAACCCCACTTTTGGCCCTGTTCTTCATCTACAAGATAAAGCACTGAGGCTATCTTGCTAACATTTTAAATTTCCTTGTAGGGGCATTTTCATTCACTCTTTTTATTTTTTTACAGCAATTGGATGACTAGCCAAGTGTCTTACAGAGAGCTGAGTGATGGTTATTTAAATACTAATTTTTTTGGGCGGTGGAGGTGGGGGCATGGAAGGTTGCTTATTTATGTAATACCCTTTCCTCGTACTGCAAAGATTATTTGATCTCCATTTCGCAAAGAAAGGATATAATTACATATTTTTAAAGATGATCTAATTAAGAAATTGAGATTGGGATCATGGGTCAATGGTTTCAAGAGGGAATGTAGCAGCAAGGAAGAGAGGCAGGAATAAAACTTCTGAAGTGTTTAAAGGGCACAGGAACAACATTCAAGATGCCCTACAGATGGGTAGCACCATTATCACTCATTCAGAGTAATATTATTTGATTCCTCATATGTTTGTGACTAAAGGTCATAAATGAACCACACACAGGGCATGATTCATGGTACTGGCTTTGGTATTCTGTTCTACTAATATTGCATAATGTTTGCACCCTGGCTTTGTTCATGCTTCATTTAGCAGAGTAACCTTTTATTCATCTCAGATCTTACGGGCAAAATAAAATCAATGACAGCTAGCAAGCTCTAAAAAGGATTTCTGGAAAGCTAATAAAACTGTGAACCTGTTGGAGTAGGTCCAGTGAAGGGCCATGAAGATGCTCAGAGTGCTGGAGCACCTCTCCTGTGAGGACGGGCTGAGAGAGCTGGGGTTGTTCAGCCTGGGGAAGAGAAGGCTCTGGGAAAACCTCACTGCAGCCTTTCAGTACTTGAAGGAAGCTTATAAAAAAGATGGAGAGTGACTTTTTACATGGGCAGATAGTGATAGGACATTGCAGACCAGTTTTAAACTAAAAGAGGGGAGATTTAGTTTAGCTGTTAGGACGAAATTCTTTACCAGAAGGTGGTAAAGGACAGATACAGGTTGCTTAGAGAAGCTGTGGATGCCCCATTCCTGGGCGTGTTCAAAGCCAGGTTTGATTGGGTCCTAGGCAACATAATCTAGTGGGTGGCATCCCTGCCCATGGCAGAGGGGTTGGAACTAGATGATGTTTAAGGTCTCTTCCAACTCAAACTATTCTATGATTCTATAAAATAGAGTAAGCTGGCAATATATTACAAGTAATATTTGTGGAGAAAGGATGGCAGTTTTTAATAATAAAACAACTATCTAAAAATTAAATATTGTTCTTGTTCAAAGTGTCAGTGTCAGTCTCCAAGGCCCACCTTACAATATACCACAAAATATGTGTGCTTTTTCCGTTCCCTTGATTTTGGGGTATTGTGTGTTTCAGGCAGGCTGTAGAATGAGCAACAGCTGTTCTAATTTTACCTGGCTGAACTAGAATTAGAGGGGCAAAAACAGTAGTAAAAAAAAAATATATACAATAGTGTATTTTCCATTATTGCAAGTAACAGGACAGCACTGGAGCTGCTGGTCTACTAAAACTGAAAGAAGGATTACAGAGTTCACAGGAAAAAAACCCATAAAATTGCTGCTAAGGAAAAAAGCCACCAATGGCATTTTATACCCTCTCACCTTTAGAATAATCAAATTTCAAAAATGATAAACAGGAATAATTCCAAGAGGATGCCAGCAGAATGAGTAATAGCAAAATCAGAGAGACCTCTCAACCTCAGAATGGAAAACGGAGACGTTATTCTCTACACAAATGTGCCACCTATTATCCCCCCTATACACAAGCAATTTAGTATTCTTGTCATCTGACTGGCACAGTCTTTCCATTTTCCTCTTGTTGCCTAATTCCTGCAGCTCATTCAGATGCCTCTAATTCAGCCAAGTTCTTCAAATCAAAAGTCTACGAGCTGCCTTTACCTAATTTCATACTTTGCAACCTTAGCCCCACCATCGTTCTCAGCTAAGAAATGTCACTAACTAGTTGAAGAACCATCCCTGCCTTCAAAATGCTCCCACAGTGTGGGTGTGGATATATTCAAAATCAGCTTGGGACTTTCTCAGACTTTCTCTCATGTTCAGACCATAAAAACGTGCCTAAACCCCTTTCACTCAAAAGGCTTTCCCCAATTCTTGGGATGCTGCTTCCTCCTATTGACTCTGTTTCAAGCTCACACCTTTCACTAGGCCCCTTTCCTGCTCAAAAGCTGTATAAAATCCCAATATTTTAATTTATCTGTATTTTTCTTTTCATGTGCCCTGTTAATCCAAAACACAATTTGTCTGTTGCATAATTTACAACAAAAAAGTCGCTTGGTAGATGACACATGTACAGAAAATCTTGGATCTGCCTCCTTGAGGATAGTCTGGGTGCCTTTTAAATAAGTCCAGGCCCTGCAATTTTCTGCCTTTGTTACCTTGAGAAAGAATACCATATAGACAATTCAGGTGGCACTTAAAGAACTATTAAGTCAAATCTCTACCCCTGATGGCAGCACATGGTTTCAGAACTTGGGAGCCTAAAAGTACACCTTTATGGTTCGTTTGGCAACCTGAGCCTCAAATACCACCTTTCCTTTGAAGGATGGCTCCTGAAAACTGCCCTGAAACACTATCTAGAATTAGATTGATTGTGAAATGTTTCCAGAAGTCAGCAGCAATGGAATTCTGACTGCATTTCATTCCAGGTATGGAACTTACAATTAATTATTTTTAAAAACATCTTCCAAAATGAGACAGACTCCCAGAATGGTGCAAATAATAAGTCCTCTGCTGAGGCCCTGCAATACAAAACATTATTTTTTCTATTTCACAAAGCATAGATAAAATCAAAAAACCACTGAATCACAGAATGGTTTGGATGGAGAGGGACGTTAAAGACCATCTAGTCCCAACCCCCTGCCATGAGCAGGGACACTTTCCACTAGACCAGGTTGCTGAAAGCCCAATCCAACCTGTTCTTGCACACTTCCAATGATGGGATACCCAAAACTTCTCTAGGCCTGATAGACAGATACATATGTCCAAAAGAACTTCCAATATTTATCTCCTTCTCCAAACAGGACAGGAAATAAAATGCACAAGAACTTTGATATCTTCAAAACTCTCCATCTCTTGCATGATTCTGTGTCAGACTAATCACAACAAAAAGAACAAATAAGGGCAACACAACCTGCACCTCTGCCTGCAAACTAAGACACAGCTGGTGTGTCGAATTTTACATCAGCCAACCTCAAAAGCATGTCCATAAGTACACACTATAGATAATATAAAGAGCTGCAGTACCCATCAATTATGCCTACTTGACACAAAGCCCCTAAGTTCCATCTAACGGGAACAGTAATAATTTGAATGGGACTGGATTCTCTTCAAAAGCCTACAGACCACAAAGCCCCTCACTGCTGTCACTTCATAGATGGGAACAAACACGGAGAACACTCAAGCACCCAAACTTTGCATTGAGCTGACAGTGCCCATCTGTACAAGGCTCCACCAGGACAAGACATCTCGGACAATCTCAAAGGCTCCAGAGCAAAGGTGTGCCATGGATAGTTCAGACACCTGGATACGAGAACAGTTAAGGCAAATAAGGACAAATCAATGCTGTGCGAGTAAGATACCTCAGCTGCCCCTGTCTATCTGTCACAGAGGTGGGAGCTGAAGCCCTGGAAGCAGCAGAGCCACATGAGCAAGATGTTGGGCCTGTGACAGCCACTCCTGCCTATGAACAGGATGACTGACCCAAGTGCAGCCTCATTCCCATTTGGCTGGGCTGCTTGGTGTACAAGCTGCATGACTGGACCTTGCTCAGGGGTCCTCTGTACTGAGACATACCAACTTATACATTCATGGTTACTTATTATTTGCATGTGTTAGTGACCTCTGCACACAAACTAATTGCAGTCTCTGCCTTGGAAAGCTGACCCTGGGTATGCTTCTGCTAACATTGACATCAACTGACTTGGTTTGGCTGAACAAGCAGGAGTTTCAGACTAGTCTAAAACACTCCTCTGCAAAGCCTATTAGCTAAATATGAACGAGAAGAAAAGAAAAATTAAACTGTACATTCCTGTTCATAACAGATAATATGAGTTTCTAATCCTACAAATGTGTACTATCAGCATCACTTTTTTCACCCAAACCTTTGGTCTCTTCAATTATCTGTGCTCTAGCACAAGTGTCTTAAAAATAACTGATGCATTGGCAGAGCCACACTATAAAAGGCTACCATGCAGAAGGTTGAGGCTGAGATCTGACCTGGAGGTTTTTGCACCGAGGACCAGAGTGAGAGTTTTTCTGCTCTCAGGGGTTGCACAAACTTCGGTAAAATGAGTCAGAAAACATTTTATTAACTGCCCTCTCTTTCTGCTTTGGTAGTGCCTGAGTAGCAGTTCAGTAAAAACATTTCAAATAAATAGAGAAAGAAGTTTAGGTAAATTGCCCTTAAATCCAACACAGAAGCCATGGTTCTAAACATAAACTCTTTGATCCCTCATTGCAAAAATAATCTAAGATTGCCTACATATTTTGAGCTTTTCCCTTCCCGGTACTTGTTCCAAACAATACAAAACAATACTACTGGGAGTATTCACACATTTAAAGTAAAAGAAAGTTTCTATATCCCCTGTTCTCTGCAGCATACATTTCCAGCAAAACCAATTCCCCACATTTCTGCTCCCAAAATCCCAACTAAGCAATAACCTCTAGAAACTCAAGTGGCCCATAACTGTTAGAGTAATAGCAATGAGAAGGGCACTCTATCATCTGTTACCTCAGCAGACAGCCTGCCAGCTTGCTGCCAGGGTCACCTTTGGCAAGGTTCCCATGCGGCTCCTCCTTTGCTGCAGGACAAGCCATTTACCTCCTCCCACAGCAGCTCCCACTGCCAGGCTCGGAGGGGCTCCAGGTCCTCTCATGCCCCTGTCTGGTGACTTTTCTTTTTGAAGATGTTCCAGTGCTTGTATTTGCAATTAAGCAATCACTGAATTTATGTAAAGGAGAAACTGTGAAAAGCCTTTTTCATCTGTGTTTCTTTTTGGTCTGTTTCTTTGGTTTTGGTTGTTCTTTTTCTTTTACCAGTGAAATCCACCCAGATTTACCTAAGCTGTAAAGACCTTGAAAAATGAGAGGACACAGCATTCAGAAGAAGGTTATTCCATACAACACTGCTGAGCTGACCATAACGGAAAGACTGTGCTTATGCAAGTTGTAAAAAACCCAAATGAGAAGTAGATTAAAATCTGCAGAACATCAACATAAATCATCATAAAAATACATGTACAAAATCAGAAGCGTCTGTTTACAAATGGAATGACATTAAAAGGAAAATATTACGGTCACCAGGTGGGCACAAAGCACTTCAAACCTAATGATCCCCAGAATGAATATTGCCTGGATGTACTTATTTTTACCTCCCTTCTTTAATTAAATAAGCACATATACTTCCTTCTTCAAGAGCCTCATGTGGAAGGTAGACAGTCAATATTTAATGAGTAGGAACACTTTTCCCTTTTTTTGCATGCTCATGCCTTAATTACTAAACCATACTCTCAATTTTCTCTGAGCATATGTGGTGGGGGAGAGCTGCTGTATGCAGCAGCCTCTGAATATTCCCTACAACACACATTTATTAATGATTTTCTCTTACAACCACACTTCAGAGCAAAAGCATGATGTTTTCCCCACTGTAGAGATAAACAAACAAGGATCAAAAAAATAAAGGTTGAAAGCATCCATTTATCTGGAGAGGATGGTTTAAGACACCTATGCTGGGGTTCACGGCACCAAAAGGCAGACCTCTGTAGGGCAAACCTGAAGTAGATATACCTAAACCTAAACTCTCTCTACAACCACCCAAGAAAACTGGCATTTAACAAATGTATTTCACCTGCTCCAGTTTATGCATCTGCATCAAGATGAGATGAGCTTTTTTTAGAACATTTCTCTCACATGACTGTTTTTCAGATCACTTAGTACTACTCAGCAGGTGACTGTGGAAGGTAAAATGTATGCAATCATTCCAATTAAAATTCGTAATGTAACATATGCACCAAGGCATTTGAGTAAGGCTGCATGGGCATCTTTAATTCTTACATTCCTCATCCCTGAAGAGCTGAACTGAAAGGAACTTTGCACACACAAGAAAAAACTTCCCCCATATGCACAGAAGCTTTTGGAAAAGCCGAAACAAAATGCTGTTTCTCCTGAGCACACTGAGCTGTATTGTTTCAAAGACTTCCAAATGTAGCTAAGTTTGGGTGGATATTTACTGGGATAAGCAGAAGAGACTTCCCTGAAAAAGGCCTTCTCTCCCTCAACCAGTACCCTTTCAACTGCATGTCTGTTTTCCAGTACTTCGAACAGACATGTCTTCACAATGTAAAGTTTCTCCAACTTTCTCATGCTAGGCAAAACAACTTTCTCTAAATTCATTCCTGGAAATGGCTGAACAATTTTGCCTGAAAGTCCTTCACAAGAAAATACAAAAAGCAGATCTAGGCAGCTACCTGGGGGAAGGTAGAAGAGGGCCACAAGAAAAGCCTTAGAGTAAACTGCTGAAGTTTTCACTGTTCTTAAAATCATGAGTTTAACTGTGAGTCAGTTTACGAAAGTATCAAAAAAGCCATTCCTCCAGCAAGGGAGATCTTTAAGAAGCACAGAAAGGACATATCCTTTCTTGTTCACTTTCCCTTTGCAGCTGATTTCTAGTTTAAACACAGCAGCTGATGCTTCTCCCACATTCCATATCCAACTAAAGAATGACAGGATGTACTGAGACAGACCAGCAGCATCAACACCTTACCATGATTTATAAAATCAAATGCTGACATTTGAAATCTGGTCTGTTATGGGAAAGCCAAAAACTAAAAAAAATTAAATGCATGGTGGCTGTTCATCTAACTGTTTCTCTGGCATGTTCAAGGGTAGAGACTTTTGCTGTGATCTAGATCCAAAGTGAGATGACCTCTAAAACTTAGCAGAAAACTGGCTATTTCATGTGTGTACACCCTGTTCCCATGCTAATGCTAGAGTACCAGAAGAGAAATATCTTAACAAAGGGGTGAAGAGGAAATGGGCCTGGCATGTTCTTTTTTCATTAGTAGAAAGGAGAGGACTGAGTGGTAACTGAGTGTACTTAAACATTCTAAACAGCACAACTTTGAAGTAATCTGCATCAGTCAGGTCTTTGCAATACAAGTCTTTTCTACACTTCAGACTTGAGTTGTCTGGAGAATCCCCAATCTTATGCAGGCAAGAAAATAAAACATTGATTTCATGGTGTAAACAGTGCTTACATTAGAAAACTTTTATGCTGGCAGAAGATGTATTTGTTGGTAAAAACTGGGTGTCCATTTGGTGAGAACTGAGGAGGGGGACAAAGAAACACAGGTCTGCTGTTTATGTCCCTTTAAGCAAAGCTCTTCAAACATAGGACATGAGCTTTTTTTTTGCCTTTGAGGGCCTGTTTTAAATCCCAGCTGAAATCAATTAAAGACAGTCTTCTGACTGAGTTAAATAGGCTTGGACTGGGCCTTGGCTAACTTCATGAAGGCACCTGACCTACAGATCAATGGTTCTTGTTCTCCTCCTAAGCACTTATGACAGCACACTGCAGTGCTGCTGTGCATAGGTGTTAGATGCAGCTTCATGTGAATGCAGAACCTACTAATTTCTGTGGAGAGAATCACCTAGCAGACCATATTCAACAAGCAAGATAAATGCAATTCCTAAATTAAACATTTATTTTCAAAGAAGGAAGTTAAATGTAAATGACAACAGCTAAGTGTAAACTGCTGGTGGCCTCCCTGAGCCAAAAAACACCATAAAGAATTGCAGGGAGAGATGTTTTAGATTTTCTTTGCAGCTATGGGGATGTTGTGTCAAAATCCTACCAAGGACAGAGAAGAAACTACACGATCTGTGTGTCTGCAGTTCAATTTTTATTTTTTAAAAATTTTATTTTTTTCTTTTTTTTTTTTTAATTTATTTTAAGCTTCTTGAAGCCTTTAGATTTCAATTAAGAACTCAGGCAAGATTACCTGAATCAGCAATAGCTGTTGAATGTAAAATAAAGCATAAAGAAAAACCCAATGAGGATTTTTTAAAAAAAGCATTGAGGGATTTCCTAAGCAACGTAAAACACATCCCAAAGCTTTGCCTCAAGGTATACATATTACCATCTTTTCATGTATATAACCTCTGGATTATCTGGCAGAAAAAAGGGGAAACTAACCCTGTAATTCAGAGGTAATTTGGGTTAGAGATGCTTGTATGTAAATACAACAAGAAACCTTACCCTAAAGAGCCCTTTCTTTCTCATTAGCATCCTCATCTCAGCTCCCCTGTTGTCTGCCTCTTTTTCTCCCCAGAGCCTCATTGCCTTTGATGTCCTACAGCCAATTTCATCTCTTGGCAAAGCCCTACTCTGCTTCCAATTTCATGGAGGCAACCTGAGAGTCTGAGTCACCACATGACTTAGGACTCACTTAAAGAAAGAGAGCTTTTATACTGATAGGGGTTCTGCATGTAAAAATGCAATTTTATCAGCCAGGGAAGAAATGTCTGGAGGCACATAGGAGAAAGGAAGAAACTTCAGCTTGCCACAGCTTTACCTGCAACCTTGGGAAGCTGTCCTATTCTTCATTACTCATCTCTTCAGGAGGGCTCAGCACTCTTTTTTTGGCTGCCGTGGGCCATGACTTTTCTGCTAGAGTCAGAATTTCAATTAAAGATGAAACCAGTGAATGGTCTAGATAAGCACTCTTCATAAAACCACTGCCACCCTCTTCTCCTCCTCCAAGAAGAAAACAGGTACGAAATAGATGAAACCTGCAGTCAGGTGCTTGCCTTTGGTTTATTCTGAATGCAAGTTTAATGATCAGTGAAACATTTCATTACGGTCCTCCTGCATCTACACTGAAATAACAACATGACCAAGCAATAATAGTTGCCCAAATATTCTGGCCAGTTTCCTTACAAGTGAAAATCATAGGACTCACAGAAGATCAAACAGCACTGATATAAGACTCCAATAAACTGATTAAAGCAAAGAGAAAAAAAATATTTTTTTTAAGTATAAGCTAATAAAAAGAACAACTTTTCTCAGTATTGTTTCCCCCAAACCACTCTGATAAATATTGAGTTCACAGGCTATGAAATGATCCCTTTAAATGAACAAAGAGTTGTAAACAGGCATTTAGGAAAAAGATACAAAACCAGGTTATGTTTAAAATCACTGTAAGGACATGTGGTTTAAACAGCAAATGCACAGAGAACAAAACAGTTCACTCACTCTACAGATAAGCAACACCATTGGAAGTATAACAAGATCATGCCGTAAGATGTGGCACTGGTGCAATTATCTTGAGGAACTGTGTTGATTTCAAGATAAAGCCCTTCACCTTAAATGTTGATTTTCCCCACTACCTACATTTCCAGCTCACAGACCTTTGTACTGTCTTCTCTGAGCAGTGCACATCTCCCAGATGCTGAGTACTAGATGGTGCAGTTTCACAGGATCAGCTTCAGATCTCATTCACACGGGTTTTGCACTAAAACACCATTAACTGAGATCACATTTAGGCAAAATATCTAAAAATATTCGCACTTTGAAATCCATCCCTTTTCAGCATAAATGTTCTGTAAAATGATTAATGAACCATTAACCGTACTGTAAAGGAAAAAAAATCTGCCCTACTGCATCCCATTTTAACCTCTTAGATTATGCCTGGTACAGGTGTTCCAGCAAATGACCTCAGGGATTCTTGGTTTTTTTCCCCCTTGGCCTAACCTGTCAGGCACAGTCCAGATGTCTCATACCCATGAAAAAATGTCAAGAGGATGGAGTGGTTCAGTTCCAGATTTTTAAAATGCCTCCCTCAGGGGAAGTCTTGGGAGACATTTAGTGTTTTCCTCTCCCTGGAATGGAGGCAGGACTGGTGCCTTTCTGCTGTTATTTGCTTAGAGACAGCCCCTTTTAGAGACAGGTTCTGGGGTTACAGCACAAATTCTCTCGAGTATGAAGAAAATCAGATCTGTCTCTTATTCCTTAGTCTTCCAGATGACTGCAATGGCACTAACACAGATCTGGGGCTGTATTTTTTTTAATTGGATTTTTTCGGATTACAGAGTTTCTCTTGCTTTGAATTGCACGGCACATACAAAAGATCCTTTAATCTCCACAAAACTTAATTATCACCATTTCTGTAAAACTTTCACCTCTGCACTCTGAATTTAAGTACTTCAGCTACTTAATTTTTTTTCAGACCAGCACGAGCCAGGATACCTCATTATCCTGTTGTTATCATAGTCTCTGTTGACCAGCATGCTAAGTAACAGAGAAGCCAACTCACTGACCCACTTCCAGCTGACCAGAGGTATGAGCATGTGGTAGAGATGGCAATTCTCTTTCACGCTGCATTTCATGGTGTATCTGGATAACCCTCATGTGAAGTGGAAAGATTTGATCAACCCCTTATTTCCCATCTTTCACTAAGTGTCTGTGAGGGTTGTTTGCTCCTTTGCTCTGCTTGCTTGAAGCCTGGACGGTTGATGGGAGAGATTACTACAAGAATCTTCTCCTTCCATCATTTGTCTTTAATTACTTATAGAAAGAAGCACAATAGCGTATTTTTAACAGGTAGAGACTGCTTCCATTTGAGGATCCAAGCCCTTGAATTAGCATCTAAAATATTGAGACCATGTGCTTTGTAAGGAGATATTACCATAGAATAGCAAGGGTCTCCTTTAATGAATGCCCATCATCAAATCCATGTGATATTTCAGATTGATTTCTTATAATTGTAGACTATTTAGATCAACTGCATACAAATACAGGTTTCACCTTTCTGACAAGTCTTTGAAGACAGATTTTTCCATTCCTCTCAGTAGGCATTAAGTAAAACAGAGTATTTTCATACACAAATTGGAACTCCTCCCCCTTCCTACTTATTTATGACAACTAAATTGTACCTTTAGTTTTCTGTTTCAGGGACATCTCATTTCATCTTTACAGTTTTTTTCTCCCATATAAAGCAATGTTTATTAAGCTGCTTTTAATTAGGTCATAGTTTCAAAAGCACTTGAGACAAATTTTAATTGGACCCATTAGAGTAATTTGTAACTTACATGTTTCAGCTGATCTCCTTTTATTTCTCTTTAGGGATGACCAAGAAGTTTGTAAAGAAAGAAATACCTGTAAGATTTATGAAATTCTTGTAAAACATGACAACTCATCTACTAGCAAGATGGTTATTAAACTGCAGCAGTAAATGACAACCAGATTGAGAAAAGAAATCAGAAAAAATTCTATGGGGCAAAGACTTAAGAATCACGGAAATAATATTTTTCTGATTAAAACTTCTTGTTTTTAATTGCTTGTAACTTACAACTTGGCCACAGTACAAATATTTGGTGTGGTTTTATCTTACGATGGTTACCTCTCTCAGACTGTACTTTTTTTCTCTCCCCTTAGTTATTTTAGCTGAAACAGGTCATTAGGAAAAACCATAGTTTGCCCCACCTCCCCTGTTCCTCCCCCTGAAAATTCTATAGGCTTTATATTGAAAATTCATGTTCCCTATGTGTCTTCTCTACCTGACAGATCTGGCACTGGGAATCAAGAGAAAAGCTAAGAAGAGGGGAGAGAAGGACTTTTTGGGCAAGTCACTGAGGTGAGTGGGTTATTGATCTGAAAAGAAGCTGCAGAACAAGAAACTTGGGAATGGTTTGCTAAGAGACAGGGACAAGAGAAAGGGCTGAAGAAGGACAGGCATGTAAACTGAAAATGGCCTTTAACAGAGGGAAATCATAAGTGTGAGAGAAATGTGTTGGAAAATTACCTAAGCCTTACTTGGCAAAAGACAACAGAAAAAAAAGGGCTGTAAGGAGAGGGAATAGCATGTTTGGGACTTCGGACCTTCTAGAAAAGACAACTCAAACTAGGCCAGTAGAGAAAGGAAAAATCAAGCAGCTACTGGGAAAAAGACAGCAATGCAGCTCAGAACCAGGATAAGAACAAAGAATGGAGGAAAGAAGCATCATGCTTGCATGAAATAGACAGGAAGGAAAACGGGATCCAGAATCCTTGCAGTTGTTCTCCACTTTCAGCAAACGCCTTCGAAACCCTGTGTTACGTGTGTGTAGCAAGACTTCTCTGGTCTCCAGGAAGCACACGTGCACTGTGCTGGACAGCTGGCGTGATAACCCTGCTAACAGAGGGTGGGCTTAGTGGCCACTTAGAGCCACTAAGCCCACCAGCTTGCTCTTTTGAGGAACTATTTGGGTACAGATGTCAGAAGCTTGAAGTTTTTCCAACAGAGAAACCTAGGTAATGGTACATAAAAACGTGTCAACGCTGTTAAGGATGTAAGCTTACCCAGGTACTGGTAAACAACAAACTGAGAGCTGCTTATGCAACACAAGGATACCATTCACTGGAAAGAAAAGTCTGTTTTCTTACAAGGCCCTGTTTCACACCTCTTTCACTGCTCAGCAGTCCTCACAACGGAACAAATGTCCTACCCATAGGTGAAAGCACAGTAAGTTTTGAGGAGCTAGCAGTGAATGAGTTCGGTAGGAGGTGTGTAAGGCATAAAGAGGGAACTGCAAGGAAAGAAGGTTATGTAACATGGAGGGAACACCTGACTGCTGCTTTTAAGTATCAGATTCTCTTTCTGTCACAATTTCTATAAAGGTTGAAAGGGACCAATTGCATTGGTAACCAATTGCAAGCGTATTTTTATTTCACTATCACAGTCAGCAGCTGTATCTCTTGATCACACAAAAAGCCGATCAATCAAGAACTGGATTTTGAATTTCAATTTGAATTTGAATCCAGCCCCAAAAGCTAGATGTTTTTAAACCATAATGCCTATTTACCCTAGGTTTCCATGCTACACCATTTATCTCAAGTGGTGTTAAAAAGGTATTTATATTTCTTTTAAAGAAGATAAATAGAGTAGATTAAAGCAGTTAAGGAAGCAGGAACTTATGCCTGATAGGTATCAATAACTGATAGGTATCAATCATCTTACAGGCTCATGATGACACTAAGTGAAGTCTGCACATCATATTTAAAAGCAGCATGAGAGACAAAGGGTTAAAAGGAATAACCCATTCTTCCTATTGTAAAAGAGCAATCCTGAAAGCCAGAAAACTTGATAGCAGAAAAAAATCACAAGCCTCAGGCTTCTCATGCCAAGGGTAAGTCATATCCCAAAACATGTATCTTTCACTAGTTGAAATCACACAATCATAGAACAGTTTGGGTTGGAAGGGACTTTAAAGATCATCCAGTTCCAACTCCCCTGCCATGGGCAAGGATACCTTCCACTAGATCAGGTTATTCAGAGCCCCATCCAACCTGATCTTGGACACTTTCAGGGATGGCACAGCCACTACTTCTCTGGGCAACCCATTCCAGTGCCTCACGACCCATACAATGAAGGATTCCTTCCTTATATCTAATCTAAACCTACCTTCTTTCAGTTTGAAGCCATTCCCCCTTGTCCTGTCACTACAAGGCTTTGTAGCAAGTCTCTCTCCATCCTTCTTTGTAGGCTCCCTTCAAGTACTGGAAGGCCACAATTAGGTCACCCTAAAACCTTCTCTTTTTCAGGCTGAACAAACCAAATTCTCTCAGCCTTCCCTCATAGGAGAGGTGCTCCATCCCTCTAATCATCTTGGTGGCCTCCTCTGGACTCGATCCAGCAGGTCGATGCCCTTCTTGTGCTGGGGACCCCAGAGTTGAGTGCAGCTCTCCAAGTGGGGTCTCACCAGAGCAGAGCAGAGGGGCAGAATCCCCTCCCTGGTCCTGCTGCCCACGCTGCTTTGGATGCAGCCCAGGACACGTTTGGCTTTCTGGGCAGTGAGTGCAGGTGGCTGGGTCATGTTCAGCCTCTCTTCCACCAGCACCCCCGAGTCCTTCTCAGCAGGGCTGCTCTCGATCTGTTCATCCCCAGCCTGTGTTGATACCAGGGTTTGCCCTGACCCAGGTGCAGCACCTTGCACTTGGCCTTGTTAAACCTCATGAGATTCCCACAGGCCCATTTCTCGAGCTTGTCCAGTCCCTCTGGATGGCATCCTGTGCTTCAGGTGTGTCAACTGCACCACTCAGCTCGATGTCACCTGCCAGCTGAGGGTGCACTCCATCCCTTCATCTGTGTCATTAATGAAGAAATTAAATAGCACAGGTTCTCTGAGGGACACCACTTGCCACTGATGCCCACTGGGACTCTAAGCCATTGACCACTACCCTCTGGATGCGAATGCCCAATCAATTCCTTATCTATCTAACAATAGTCCACCCATTGAGTCCATCTCTCTCCAGCTTAGAGGAAAAGATGTTGTAGGAGACTGTACCAAAAGCTTTACAGAAGTCCAGAGAGATGACATCTGTAGCCCTTCCTCTGTCCACTGATACAGTTAGTCCATCATAGAAGCCCAATAGGTTGGTCAGGCAGGACCTGCCCTTGGTGAAGCTGTGCTGGCTGTCTTGAATCACTTCCCTGTGCCTTAGCACAGCTTGCTAGCACTACAAAGAGAAATTTATTTATTGTATGTATCCACGGCTAACTGTCAGTTTATACTGGTGTCCCTGATGCAGGCATCTGGCACCGACAAAGGAACACGCAGCGTGTTTGATAAACAAGTAAACTGCACAGTAAGAGGAGACTAACATGCCACAGCACATAGATTTAAGTATCTGCTTAGTGAATGTGAATCACTCATTAGCCTCCAGGAGAGACAAAAAATCCCGTGTGTTTTACCTAGTGACACATCTGTGAGTGGATATTTCTATAACTGTTAGAGTTATGTCTGTGTCATCTTCTGCTGTAAGAAAGATCCAATACATATGGAATGACCTTGGGACTCTGAGGTTTTCTCCTTGAGATCTGCATATTGCCTGAAGCACTCAAACTGTGGCAGGATTAGGGCCTCAGGAAAAAACACCAGGAAATTAATAACTTTGCATTTAGACAAGGATCTGGGCAGTGCCTTCAATAAGCCTGTGGTCACACACTGGAGACAGAAATAAAATTCAAAATGAATAGCTGCATAAAAAGGTTATTATCTCTCCTGTGGGTCTTGTGATGTACTGCATGCACACCTATCTGGACAGTGGCTGAGCAGTCTCACTTCTGACATTTCCCAACTGGCACGCTCAATATTTTGACTTCCAGCACTGTCTTGCAACAGAACTTGTGTATGTGTTTGTGTAGCAGCATTTAAAGTAATGTTTCAACTAATACAGCTATTATGACCTTTGCTATGCACATGAATTTTCGTTCTGTCCCTGAAGCAACGTAAGACAAGAAAACTTCTTCAAAGTTTTAAGCAACTAATTCATACTTAGAATGTCAAGGGATCTAAATCTATTGCTCTGTGATAGCCAGGAGACCTGCAGTTGCAGTCAAATGCTAGAGCATGCTACCTATCCGTTCTGTCAAAACTCTGTAAGAGACAAAGGAAATGTTAATTTTAAGTTTGTAAAGAATGAGAAAGAAAAAGGCAGTGTGGAATCCTACAGGGTTCTGACTTTACTCAACTTTCAAGGTCTTGCAACACTTAAAAGGCTTAGGAAGATCTTAAGTCAGTCCTTGGAGTCTCTGGGGCTCCTGTTCCTTTGGGCTTGTAAAAACTTTAGTTTTTAAGGGTGTCCACAGCTCTGAATGCCCTTGAGCGATATTGCTTCATGAAACTTAAGGGGCAGCCCGTAAGTTCCTTTTTCTCCTCTATTTCTTGTCTTCCACAAATTACTGAAAGTCTATACTAGACCATAGATTACCTCACCTGATCTTTAAACTGTGCAAGTTTTCTCTCCCTAGTGCTCTTCTTGTCAGGCAGAATTGCTAAAAGGTGAGGCAGATTTCTTTAAATATACTTTCATAAGATCATTACAGCATTAATTAATTTATGAATTAGCTTATTTTAATGGGTGAAATTAAAGAAGCAAAAGCCTTGGATGAGGTTAAAGATTTACTAGCAAATGTCTGAATCAATAATCCCCTTTCTAGAAAGTTCTATCAGTGTTAAACATTGAGTTCAGAAAATTGAGGGCATTGCTCCAGTTAAAATTGAGTGGTTCTGTGGCAGGGTGACTCTGGTAGATTTGCAAGAAAAAACAAGCTGACTGTTTCTGTTTTGTAGAGAACACTTACAGGGTGCCACATTCCAGCAAAACTGTTCTGGCTCAAGTAAGTGCAAGAACTGTTAAAGAAGCCAGAAAAACATATGGAATTTGAATGTGCAGCATGTTCCTTCACTCCTGAACACAACAGAGTGGTTTGAACTAACAAACACCCATTGAAGAGATAAGAGAAAAAGATGTTGTGTCTCGCAACTGCAAAAAACTAAAAAAAGCTTCCTTTTGTGCCAAAGTTCTGGCAATAGCTATTAGTTTTGTTTAACTACAGTATCCTTGATTCAAAGATTACCCCAGCAGGAACATCAAGACTTAAAAAGTAAGCTCAAAAGATCATCAGCGGCCATTTATGAACTAGAGTTACATAAAAATGGCCAGAATTTAAACTCACGGTAGCCATTCCCTTTGAACTTGTCTGATTGCTCCCTTTCAGAGAAAATATGGAAGGTTACCCAAGTAGATGCAACCCCAACTATAGAGACAACACAGAGCCCAGGGGCATCATGGCAGATCTTTGAAAAACTGAAGGGAAACTGCATCCCCTCAGCTTCACTGTACTGATAAACTTTTCATTCTTGTTTTAGACAGAGGCATTGTGCTTGTTTGTAGCTTGTTATAAGTGTTGCATTCTAACTCTCACCCTCACTCTAACTCTAGCTGTGAACAGTTAATTATGATACTTCACCTGACCACTGCCCAACAGTGTGAATTTCAGTCTCTGCAACCTAGGTTTATAGACTGGAATTAATATTTTCTATTTGATTGCCACAGGAGAGGATTCAGGTTGCGAAATTATCTTGACAGTGGCAGCAAGTCACTGCTAGCTATCACCTTGCCTCTACTCCTCCCCTTCCTCAAAATGAGGGCACAGATGTAATCATAGGGCACAGAGAGCTGTACTATTCAGACCTCTCCCACCACTAGACAAAAACAGGTGATCCACATGACCAGAAAGGTTGGACACTTCATGTGTAAGGATTACAGAGAAAAGTAATAAAGCCCACAAAGATCATGTTACTTCTATACAGTTTTGTGTAGAGCAAGTCACCCTATCCAGGACCTTTGCAAACACTGAAGTGCAGCATTATTAAAGCATCACAAAATTAAAAAACGCAGGTAGTTTCCTCTAAAATCAACAAGAAAGATAAGCAATCAGAGTGCTTCAAGACTGGAGGATGCATTTTGGAAAACAGAAAGACATTTGGAAGGCTACACCCTCCACAACTTCAAATGTAACTTCTATCACATTATAAAATACTTTCTCAGAAATTATGTTTTCCAATTTTCTTTAGGGATTATCTTGGTGTTTTCAAACTCCTACTATGTCGAAGTGTCTTTGAAATTACACAGCGGTACACTCCACATACCAACCTGGAAATACTTTCAGCAGAGTTAAAAAAAAAAAAAATCTCTTCCAAGCAGCTGAATTGACAAGTTTATTTTCTAGGACCCAGCTGAGCAGGAGACTTCAGGATGTACTTAAGCAAGCACAGATGTAAGCCCCGAGAGTTCAACAGGAATAGCCACATCTCCTACATTATATACACACTTGATAACCCTGCAGAACCCCTTGATGCTTTCTTTACTCCAGTTTGTCTAGGTTTCAGAAACAATAAAATGTACAAGCTTCCCAAGTGACCTCTTGAAGACTTCAGCTAAAGGAACTTAACTTTGAGAAATACAGCACCTTTGAAACAGCTTATGCTTACAGGAGTAAGAAAAGTCAGTTACACACTACAGGAGTGTAGCTGAAAAATAGTCCAGGATTATTTTCTTCATCTAGAAAACCATTTCCAATCAAGTTCCAATTTCATGCTATCAGAATGTATTTTATGGCTCTTTCCAGTTTTGGCCACATGCAATGCTACTTTACAGGATATAACCATCCACTAACAGAAGAGAAGGTATTAAAGCAAATAATGCTACAATTTTATCTCTAGGAGTAATATATACTACTGAAAGCTTATACCAGGAGGACCCTACAGAATACACTAGACTTCGGTGTAACTTTTGGATTGTTTCTGCCCCCTCCAAACAGGTTAACATACTAGTCTATTTTCAAGCATCAGTTATTGATAATAATAACTTGATATTGATAATAAGTGCTCTTCCTTTGTTTTAGCCTATTTTCAAATTCACATCAACCCTTAGATAGCACTACAGACAGTTATGGGTAACATAAGAGTTGGGAAAAAGAGTAACATTTCTGTAATTCTTAAATTTCTCTTCATGGCTCATATTCTCTCTTTCCCATTACTCCCAACTTTGACTTTCCTGCTCTTGAGCAGAACTAAGACAAGATTCAAATCAGCAAAGGTTTCCTGGGCCAGGATCCAACAGATTAGGATGAACGACTTTCAGCCTTTGTACCATGGTCATAACATAACTGCACAAGAGAGGTTCCCAACAAAATCTTTTGCTCACACCACTGCTAAAATACTATGCAGGGCATGCAAATTGGAAAAAAAATCAAAACTTACTGAGGGCTAGGTAAAATCTAAAAAAATCACAATGCATTAGGAAGACAGTCTACTGCTTCCCTCCCTATCTCTTATTGCAACCTCTGCTGGACGACCATTCCATACATTTTCCCAGTGTTTGATTCCATTTTCCTTCTTTCTTTCTGAATCCACAAGCCTCAGGTTCTTCTACCTCCTCTAATTTCCATTGGACAACACATTTATTGCCAAGAAGGCAGGAATGATAAATCCAGATTTGCTGCTGAGAACAAAAGAGAGTTTATTCAGAGAGAAAATGACATGAAGAGACTGATTGGTAGGTGCTGCCTTTACAGTTACAAGCCTGAAATTTCCAGCTAAGTTCTGTATCCTCCTGAACGGAGCTCTATCCAAATAACACTGAAAAGAAGGTTCCTGCCTTGAAAAAGCTGCAATTTAGGACACAACACAGTTTTTCATCATGTGCTCTCGTCTTCACACAAACCTGCAAAGATTTCTAAAAGATCCTTAGTGAAATGGAGGCTGACTCTCCCCCTTGGGTGTACAAGGAAAATGGGAATGGGAGTTTTCTCTGAAATGAAAATTCGCTGGGAACTTTGTCTAAAGCCAGGGGTTCATTTTAGAAAAAGTGGTGTAGAAAGAATATTGTTTTAACTGTGATGACAGACAGGGCTTGGTCATCCCTTGTCTTTCGAAGAAAAAGAAGAAACAAATGAAAACACCTAAATTCTAGTTCTCCTCAGAAGTTAGAGCTCATCTGAGTTGTCTCCACTTTCCTGGACATGAACCTGCAGAACTGTCCATCAAGCCTGCCAGACACTACACAAACCTGCCAGTTCAATTCTTGACAGTGAAGTAAACAGAGACATATATTGTAATAAAAAAAGATAAATCTGTGTCTCAGAGAAGAATAAAGAGGGCTGTTCCAGAATAAACAAATATCTGACACTATTCTTTTCAGTATTAATCTTTTCCAAGGCTTTGAAGTTTGACAGTGCTATTTCACAAATCCCTAGGAGGCTGCTTTACTGCTAGGCTAGAAACCTGACTGTGGAACTGAGCAGAAAAAAGAAGTGAAAAATCCACAGACAAGAAATATTTCAGTCGGACTGGTGAGTATATCTGTTTCTTGCTGCTATGAATTTTCTGTATCTTGAAAAAATTGAGGGGATATGACAATTTCCGAAACAAATGGAAACAAGTCAATTCCAAATCTCTTGTTAAAAATCATCTGGTCTACTTGACTTCCCAAAAAAACCTTCCTTACTTTCAGTGAGTTCAATCAAAGTTTGTATAACATGTAAACTCATTTTTCAAGCCACGATTTGCCACTTCTGTACTTCTTAACGAATCTTCTCTTCCCTATTCTTTTCTCTTTGTGACTTTTCAGTTATGTCTTGTCCAGCTAGCTGCACTGGCAAAAGGCAAAAGAATTCTTGTTAGATCAAGTATTCCTCTCTTTCATGTGACACAGAAATGCTTACACTTCATTAACCTTTATTATAAACCAGTCACTGGAAAAGTTACTTTGCTAGAATCCACACTATGGTTTCAGCCTACAAACCACGAAATGTCAGAATGCTAAATTACAGTAAAATACTGCTCACCTCCTTATGAACCCAAGATTAATGATACGATGCAGAAGGGAATAGCAGTGCTACTAGGAGCGTAACAGGTCACAATCACTTCTAAAATAGCTCATGAAGAACAGGCAGCAAAACATCACAGATGGCTCCCAGTATTAGAGCCCCACTTCCTATCCCATGACCTACCCATCACTGAGACATCATATTCAACCAGCAGAGTCGCCTCCTGTCCGCATTGTTTGAGAATACTCATGGCTTCAGCATGTGTTGTTCCCAACAGTCGGATCCCATCAACACTCAGCAGCCTGTCCCCAGGTTTGATTGTGCCCTCTCTGAAGGGAGAATAAAGGAATGATCTTTGTTAGTGTAAGATAAATTGATTTGGAGATAATACCATTTTTATGCAAAGCGATTCTCTTGCACCCTCCCTGACATCCATCCCTCTTGCCTTAACACTTAACATTTACTCTGACAGTGAGAATGATCAGAGGGCACGGTGGAAAGGAAACTGCTTTAATTGGAAAGTCACTGACTGGAAAACAGCTTACCACACAGTGAAATAATCAAGCCACGTTAAATTGCAACTAAGTATAGCTTCTGCTCAGCATATGCTTTCTTTCTGTCTTATCCACACAACTCTTTTTTCATATATACATAAACATATCTTCCTCCAATATTTTCTTAAAAATAAACATGAGATGCAAACACATGGGTGCTGAAACAGATTGCAAAATATGAGTGTCCATTTATTGTTTTTCTTTAAAAATATCTTTTACTTGCATTATTCCATTTTTTGTTTCTTCCTACCTAAAAGTAATTCAGCTCTAAATCTAAAACACTGTCTCCTAGGCATATCTCATAACCTATTCAGAATTATAATAGAAAATGAAATACTAACACTGTCAGCTTAAGAAACATGGAGAAAAACAAGGAAACCAGGGGATAAGGGAGAGAAGAAAATGAGGGAATAAAAGAAATGCTCTCTTGAAACATTTTCTTCTCAGTTAATGTTTCCAAGGTCAGAAATGTCAGCATAGGCTATGGACATCAATCTGCTTTAAAGAAACTGCCCTTTGAGTTTCTTTAATGGTTTAAGGACACAAATGCCATTTTTGAAAATACAGTTTGTACATAAAAATAAAGTGAATATTCTTTCTTTATATAGATACAAAATGGTATTATATACAAATATGGCCAAAACATAAATCTGTGCTCAGAAGTTTTCTAGGTAAAGTTATGCGTGACCTCACATGCAGATATGTACAAACATCTTAACAGAATAATACAGCACTCAAACATGCAACAATATTACTCTGAACCACAAGAGAAAAAGATTGTGGTGTTAGAGTATAAAAAGCATAATTAAGAGCTACATTAGTTGTCTGAAGAATGCAAAAAAACATGCTCTGACCTACTGCAGGAATTTATCCTAATTATTTTAGGTGCAAGATACTAAATTAAAGTTCACACACACCGTAACGTGCTGAGCCTCTGTGGTTGCCCAATACTGTTGCTGCACTTGTTAATTCTATTACAACAATTAAAGACAAACCCATGAATTTCAAAGGACTGTATTTAAATACATCTATTTCACTCAAAATCTTAACTTCTGTCCCAAATAATTCACTTTCTCCATTTCTCTTTCACATGAACTCCAGAGAAAGAATTGTACCTGTCAGCAGGCCCTCCAGGTCTGACACATGTTATTACAACAGGACGAGATTTATTTCTGTCTTCGTGTGCTCCACCTAGAAAGGAAAAAATGAGAGAAAGTACACCTTCACTTTATGCTTTTTATGAAATCTCATTTCCAAAAGGCAAGCCTACAGCTTGCAGCATGCACCTTTACAGAAGGGCTAAAAAGATTAAAAAATGGCCAAGCCATTAATATGACCCTCCACTGAATTTTACCTTAAATAAATTCAACTTACTCTATGTATAGATGAATCTTTAAAAACATTTCTATGGAGGGATTCTTATTTTTTCTTAGAACCTTTACTCTGAAAATGTGATCTCAGTGTGAACACTTATTGTTCTGCAATGTTTGAAGCATAGAGAAAAAAAATCTATACGTTATGTATACTCAGAATAATGAGTAACCACTAAGAAATTTAAGTATTAAATAAAAAAGATGTTTACCCTGAAGAAAGTAATTCATCATTGGGGTATATTAATTAGCAGCTGCATCTTCTGTTCTCCAAGTCAGTGATAATGTTTTAGTTGTCAATTCAGACTACCAGCAGGATTAATCAGATTCCATGCCTAATATATACAAATACTATATGTAAATCTTTTTTTTAAGAACTATGATCTTCCTGCTGATTTCAGTGGTAGCAGAAACTGGTCTTATGTGACCAGAGTTTGTCATGTTTCCTTGGCATAGTTGGTTACTTAAGGTTCTTCCATAAACAAAAATTAGAGCAGCTCATAAAAGCAATGCATGAGGGTATGGAAAATGTAATACATTGATTTTTACAAACTGTAAGGCATAAATCTTGACATATTTCTGAGTGCTATAAAAACTTACACTTTTTTTTAAGTAAGAAAATACAGAGTTCAAATTCAACAATAACTCACCCCTTATTACAAATCCAAAAGTGTTCCCCTCTTTATGTAAAGTAACTTCCACAGTTCTAAAGATGAGACCTGATCCTTGTACAGCTAAAAGAAAAAGAATCAAAACCTTAACTGTTTTTATTTTTTTAATCATACACACAGATTTACACCTTTTCCAATTTAAGATAGATATTGGGTCATACAATTGGAAAGTCTCAATTACAGAACAGCCAGACTGAAGACTTGTAATTAAATAGAACTCATCCCCTTTTTGAGAGAATTTTGGGCCAGATATTTTGCAGAGTGACAATGGTTTGGAAAAAAGACACAGATACCTATAACAGGTGAGGAATTTGAGTATTACTGTTTAAATTATGGCATCATTTTGCTTTTCTTATAGTTACAGAAGAATGATAGAAAATACGGAAATACACAGTGAGACAAAAATGACATGAAATTCTTAAGAGTACCTATTGAGCTTGCTGTTTAGCTATGAAAACATTTACTTTTGTCACTTAGTGAGAAGACAATCAAGATTTGTGGGGTGTTTCTCTGATCTCAGGTTACTAGATTAAGATGCATAATGCATTTTGTTATCATAAGGATATTTTTTTTCTTTTCCAAAATGTAGCATGCTCCCTCAAAATTGGTGAGTTAGTAAAAAAGTTCTTTGGCTTCTAGTTGAGTCAGTATTTTCCCTGGAAGTACTAGAGAATTGGTGTACAGCTGGACTAGGAGGTGAGAAGCCTAATGCACAGACCAATGCATGTGGGTGTGATAATTCACTTTACAGAATTTGAAATCACTGCTCTTAAGAGACCAGCAGACAGTTCGCTATTAGCTTTTACATGAAAAACTTTGGCAGGGCCTAAGAACTCTCTTTTCCAATGCGAAAAGGACTCTGTGCAAAATCACACGCACTCACACTTTGCACCTTCCAGTCAAATACTGCAAACAGTACAAACACACATAAAACTAAAAAAAAAAAAATCAAAACCAAACCAACCCAGCTCTATAAAATACATGCTCCATGAGCGGCAGAACTAATGAAAACTTGTGTCATTTAATGTTCCTGCCTACAATAATCAGAGTTTCCCTGTCAAGATACCTGGAGGGGGCAATGGATGCCACAGGCTACCCTGCATGTGCTGCCAATCATGAAAGGCACCAGGAAGAGCAGAGCCCCCTCAGCGCTTTCTGCCTCTCTCTTTCTGAGGACTTCCCTGCTCACAACTTGCTCAAGTGTTTATTTCCGGGAGATGTACTGTAATGTACTTTCTTGGGAGTTTTTCAGTCCCTATTAAAAAAGTTACTGCAGGGGACCAGGAGAACCACCCAGTGAAATCACATAAATCTCATTTCCTTAGGAAAACGTGTGAAAGATGGCCCTCCAGAGCACTGCTCTGCACTGTAGTAATTCCTGCTACATCCTGAAGATCACAACTGTGTTACTGAGTCCATGTGGTTGTTCTCTTTTCAGTTAGAAACATTTTACCGACTAAAAAAATGAATTATGAGGAAGACAGCTGTTGACTTCATTCCTATCGACAGAAAGTGGCCTTGTGTGTAGCTCATGATGAATCCACACTCCCTCATTTGTTTGGTGTGGCCTGTAACCTCCACTGGGGAGAGGTGAAACCCGCAGCTCAGCAGTGAGGAATGGCAGCAGCGTCCTTCCACTTGGGCACAGCCACTCAGGTGGCTGTCCTTGCACCCCAGCCTGCTGTGGCAAAGAATTCCTTAACCCTTACCAACAGCAAAAGGCAGACACAAGACAGGCACTGCTCACCTTCCAGTTCTAGACACTGAGGTGGCTCATGCTGAAAACAGCAGCTGGATGCTCCTCCTGTGAACACTTCAGACATGGAAGGAAGCACTAGGGAGAGTGGGATTACCAGTGCTCAGCCAAATTTAAACCATCATTATTAAACAATTGACATGTCCCGGCTCTGAAACTATGACAGTCCTCTCTCTGAGGGAACAACGTGCATGGGAACAACAGCAGAATTTCATTATGTACGGGGCCGGGAAGGAAGTGCCAGGACTTCTCCATATGACTTACTGGAAAACGTACGTGTTTAACAAATGCAGTGTGTTTAGCTTGCTCACTAGTAGTTAATGGAAACAACTAGACTGCTAATTATCTCCAACTTTATTATCTATGCTTGTACGAAAAGGCTGGAAATTCCAAGGACTTAAAGAAAAAGTTACAAATGCTGCTGTAATTTAGCATGTGAAAATCCAGTCTCAGTGGACAAGAGTGGCGCATATACTAAAACAGGATGAAAACAAAAGAAAGCCCAGTTGAACAAATGCAAAACAAATAATGCTGGTAAAACAATTACATCTGCAGCAAAGTAACTCTGAGCTCAGCTGATTAATTCAGATACTATGCTTCAGAATATGAAGTTCCTTCAGCATAAGCAAACACTAATCAACAGAGGACATTCAAAAATTTTTAAGGTGCTTGTTAGGAGGTCCCAAAACCAACCAAATATGTAACTAGACTAACCCCCTAGCTGCTAGAAAGCAGTGGGGAAGTTCATCAGCTTCTGAGCACCAAGGACGGTGATGGATTTTTTTCGATTCTGTTGTAAGGAAACTATTTAAGGAGACAAGAGCTTCCCAGTTGGCACCTGAAATTTTTCTGGCCAAACACCAGGAAACCACATCTTCTGCCCTCCAGTGAGCAGCATGAATGAGCACACACTCTTTCAAGGGTGTGCCTGGTGCAGCCCCTTGGTGCCAGTCAGACACCTGACACTCCTTCACTTTAGGTCCCAGGTTTCCAACTCAGTTTCTCTGGCTTTCACTTCATACTTTAAAGACCCGATTCACACTGATTTTCTCCTACAGACACACTGTTGCAGACACAAGCACACACAGAGCAAAGAAGAGGCAAGGAAAACACTGAGTAGCACTCTGTAACTTTGGAGTGAGCATAAACTCATATTTTGAAGAAAATCCTGCTCAGTGAGAAGCCCTTGTTTCAGTCACACAATTCTTGCAAGTTCATGTATCCTCATGGCCTACCCCACTGTGTCTTCTGCTCTAGAAATGAAATTTTGCCTAAAAGTGGTGTCAGAAAAGACTGGGAAAGTCCCAAAGGATGTTGTTTACCTGGGAGAGAGGGATGGTGTTGCAAGCAGAGAGAAGGAAGGAAAAAGCAGAGGCAGAACTAGCAAATACTCACTGGTCTCATCTCAAGAGGATCTTATTGTAAAGAGAAAGATTTCCTTGCCCTGGAATCTACTTAATCTAATTTCTAGTATTCAAAGTATGCAAAGAAGCAAACAAAAATCCCCAAAACAAAATCCAACCAAACAAAAAACAACCTCACTCCCAGAAAACCACAAACCAACAAAAAGTGGAGATTGATAACTCTGCTCTGTTGTTGGTGGGATTTCTGCTTCTAAAACATCTGAGAGCATTCCTCTGTACTGCCAGTTCTTTTGCACTGCTTCAATGCTCTGTGATAAGCCACAGGAAAAAATAAAATTAAAACCAGAAAATTAAGAAACAACCACTACCAAAATGACTATCACCAACCGTGCCCGTCTCACTGCTGACTACATCTGCTATTCTGCATACGTTTTCAGTTTGCTCTGCAATTACTTACAGACTGGAGGCAGCTCATACTCCACTTCTAACACAACCCTTTCACCAACGTTCTTGAGCAGGCTGATGATCTCATCATGACGAAATTTGGTCAGATTGATTCCATTCACAGATTTGATGTAGTCCCCCACATCCAGCTGGTCACTCCTAGGGAAAAGTATATATTCCTTTTGTGAATGACAGATCTGCTGGACCAAACTAAATCTTTTAAATTACTGTTTAGTGGTTGTAAGAAATAGTTTTTCCATGAATCTAGATTAAAACAAGTTCACTTTTCTAACAGAAAGATCTTAATCTACTCTAGCTTGTTAAATATTAAAAGAAGAACATTGTTGCATTATTCATTCCTGAGGTACAAAAGCAGCTGCACAATAAAGGACTTGTGTGACTGGTTTGGGCATAGGATCTGGGAAGTCATCTTCTTCATGTTCCCATCCTTGTCTCTGTCTTTGGGAAACGTCCAAAAAAATTATTTTTTTTTTTGGACATTGGTTGCATTCAGAGCTAGCATATCATCCACAGCAGATAGGCCACAGCCCAAAAGCATATGTTCTGCTCAGTTACTTGGGATGATTTATCTCAACCCTTACCTTTTGACTTGTCTCATTCATGATTAACAACATTTTTCTTTCCACTGTAGTAGTAAGCAAGGTACCTATGACTTTAGAGTCTTTTTAATCTCAGAGCTATCTAATGAAGAGTTAAAAAAAATTAAATTATGGTAGCACTATCATTTGTTTTTCCATTTTGGTTTTTTTTCCCCTCAGTATGTTATGCTACTTCTCTCAAATTTTTGTTCAAAGACAAAAAAACTAGAGAAATAAAACATATAGTATTTAGAAGAAATCTCATGAGTGTTATGACAACTTTCAAAGATCTCATTGGTATTTCTAGTTTTTATCAAAGTAGCCTTGAGCAAAAAGAAGGACCAGCTGTTGCCATTTCCCTCTGAGGTTCTCCAGTGTGATGGGCTGCCATTATAGATGCATCAGTCACATATTTTTAGGTGACCTTTCTGATGCAGCACATATTTCTGAAGCAATCACATCGTATAATGCATTTTGTAGTTTGAGATGCGGTTACCTAGCAGCGATTCCTCCTTGACGAAGGTTAGATACTCTTGGTTTCCCATCCTTGTCGATACCACCCGATACTGTGAGCCCTAGGGTGGTGCCTTCTTTTTTCATTAATTCAACTATTGTTGAGCCCTTGAATTCCTCTGTTGAAAGAAAATTATTCACATTATTAAAATTTAAGTAGTAACACAGATGTTGCCTTTCTAATATGTCACCTTCTTCCCAAGAAAATCATTCTGTGTTAATAAGAAATAACACGTACATCTGGAGATTTTTTATGTTGCAATTCACAAGTTCTGTCCATAAGGCTCTGCATATAGATAAACCTTGAGCCATGTGTTCTGTAAAGGGTTATTAAAAACGACACCAGTGTGCTAGTATACTATACACAGCCCATAAATATGAAGTCTGGGAACACTTATGACTAAAGGTAGTTGTTTCACATTTTAAAAAAGCTATCTTTTCTCATTTTCTGCTCTCTCCCTCTGACCTCTGTGTTTTATAATGCACTTCAACTGATTAAATAGAAGGGTAAAACACACAATGATATAACAGAACTATAATTTTAGGTTCAGACTCATTTTGAAGCCACTAGCAGATCTCAGCATTAATAGAAACAATTGAACATAACAAGAATCCAGACAGAGATACATCAGATCTTAACAATTTTATTCCTTATTCTTACAGCTCCACTGTAACTCTCTGCGATCTCTGCAGAACAGGTATAAAGTAAGTGAAGGGCTTTCATAGCCATTAGGTGTACGTAAAATTTCCCTCACATGCTAAAACACTCTCTTCTGCGGTTTCTCCATTCTCGGAAAATGGCAAGTTAATTCCACAGACATCAACAAAGGCAGGTCACATGGAACAAAAAGCCTCAAACTTTCAAAAAAAGATGGCACATGGGTGGACAAGGTAACCTACACATGCACAGTTCCAGCAGGACTGCAACTCTTTGGAAAGCTGTCCACTGTTTCCAGTCAGGGAAGACCTAGTAAAACCACCAGCTGCCCAGGTATTCTGGAAAAATACATGAAATCCCAAAGATCCACTAAAATCCTGGAAGGATCATCCATCTCAGGACCATCCTTTTCAGTACTAATATGCAGCTTTTAGGTGAATCGATCAGACACAAACATCATATATGCACTGTAAGCAAACAGTACGTCTGCACTGCACTAGCAAGTTTGCTGTGGCAGCATGAGATTTAAAGACGAAAAGCCACCCAAAAACCAAGCAAAGTCCTTGTATATATTCAAATGTTCACCAGTAAGTGCAGAAGTAGCACCATACAAATAGCAACAAGGCTCTATCAAGCTCATTCCACATGACTGAGGAGATGATTCAATACATTTTCACCTTATGATGAAGAACTGCTGCCCTGAACTGCCAAGAATTGCCAAACCGCCACCATTACCTCTGTATTTGAGGAAATGGTGGCAGATAGAGGAAATCACTCAGAAGAGACTCCAGCCCTGGTGCACAGGCCTGTAATCACTGGTAGTACTTCTAATAGGATTAACTGCTGAATCTTTTCCTGAGGTGGCATCATGCTGTGCTCCTGCTCTTTTCTAAGGTGGCTGACAGGCTCTTCTACCTATTCTAGCTGATGATGACCTCACTTCAGTTATTCACATTTTTACCATTATACAACATGACTTACATGCTTGGATAAGAATTCTTCTGTGCTTACAAAGCTTCTACTACAACAAAATTCTGCAATGCATTCAGCAGCACAGGTTGTCAGAAACAGACAGAAGCATAGCTAACCAGTGCATTCTCCAACTTGGCTGACACCAAACCACAATTTGGTACCATCTGGATGCTGTTGAGCTTCCATAATGTTTGTTCACCTCTGGCCTTTTTGACAGTTCAGAAAGAACAGATGTGATTACCTGCTTCTGAACATGTAGACATGTTGTATAGCTGTAGAGATGCTATGGGCCATAATGCTGCTTTCAGTTTTATAAAAACCTGTAAGTATTCATAATGAATGTAAAGTTAGTCACGGTACTTACTGCAACTAAAAACACTGTACATGTGCACCCATGATGCAACCCAAGGTGCTCTGCCAGAGTGTGACACATTTATTCAGGGTTTACTCAACCATGAGATCTGGAGTCAAGGAAAATTCCCCTCTCTTCCTTCCTCCTAAACTGAATCCTTCCTTTGTAATTCTCAGTAGTACAATCCGGCAATCAGGAACCATCTAAGACTTACTTATTTTTTTTAAACAAATACTTCATCAAAATGCATACAGGACATAATGCATTACACTGCAATACAATGCATAATCTTTTGCCATAGCATAATACTGTCATGTGTTTTGATCTTTTACATAGGTTACATGAGTTTGCACTTCAATGCTGGGCAATACTCTGCTGCCTGAAGTGACGTGGAACAGGTGATCCAAGCAGTATTTTAAGCAGGCTAACAATTATACAATTCCCTTCAACTACTGGGATGGAAAAGTGATGACCAGGCTTGTTCCTTCTCACCATCTAGTATGACAAATTTCTGTTTACTTCTGCGAACAGAACAATGACTTCTAGACACTCTTCCTTGGTAGGCAGGAGGGAGAGATGCACCAGCACTGTAAGGGAGGGGTGGTGTGAAGTGCTCATTGCACACTGACAGATAAGGTCATCTTAGGTGCACAACAGTTTCATTAAGTTTGCTGCTCTGAAGGATTTTGTAGCTTTTGTTGTACATAATCATACCAGGAAGAAATTAAACTACCTAAGCTGGTTTTGCTTATAAGAGACTGTTATCCCTGGAAGCGCTCTGAATCAGGCCCGTTCGATACCCCCATCATTCTGTTTTTCATCTTCGCTTCCTTAAATCGCACATGATTACTGTTCTTATAATGCTATATATGACATGCTTACTCAGCTGCATTGCTTAGGCATTATTATTACAGACTAATCTCACTGGAGTATTACTGAAATGCCCAATATCAGAACAACCCCGGGACTTCATTTCCAATCCAACACGCAACAGCATCTGTATGTGCTATTCCCCAACTAATGTAAGGTCAGTCTCTATTTCCCAGTTAAGACAATTCTGTGTTACAGTTTGAGGGTAAAAAGCAAACTATTTCACATATCACCTAACTCATAATCCATTACTTATGCCAACCAGCAAACTCCTAGTTAGTTAGAAGTCTCTGGAGTCTGTTCTTTCCTACATGTACTCCCACACTGGTGGGAGTACATGTATTAGCATAGCCAGCATCAGAAGGGAAAGCACAGAAGTTATTTCCAGACTTCTTAGGAATCCACACTGGGATTTGCCTTCCCTCAGCCCATGGAGGGTCTTGGGACTGCCTCAGGACTTCCATCGCTTCCTGCTGTTGCAGGGACAATCCCAGGTACACGACTGTCCATGCTGCACCAGCCACTCTACACTTTCTTGGCATCCACCTACCTCTGGTATGGGGTTCAGGAATCCCGCTGAATCTTGGAGATGGCTCAGCAAGGGGAGCACAAATACGCATACTTGTACACACAGGCAGATATAAGATGAAAAAGAAAGGTTTCTGCTCCAAAGAGCTTCCTTTAGATCTCCAGTTCTGTAAGGAGGATATATAGCAGCTGAATTCTAAAGAAAACATTACACTGCTGCTGTTTTCTAAATTCCTGGTCTAGATGCTCCTCTCAGGCTTGCTGTTGCAATACCATGACTGCATGTGCATGACTTGCAGCTGGGTCACCTGGTGCATTAACACTATGATCTGCCCTGCAGCCTGGAAGACTACAGGGATACTCAATGTAGCACAAGAAAGCTTCAAAAATAAGCAGATACTCAAATTCAAGACTGGGTGAATCTTACTGTGAGAAGATGAATACATTGAACAAGTTGCAGGTAGGTAAAATCAAAGAAATACCATGATCAATTTTTCTTAAAGAATAATAGCAACATAGTAAAGCTTCTAGTATTTCATACATGAGCAGACTTTTTGTCATTTTCTACTTTTTGGTGTATGTAAATAATATCTTTCAATGAATAAATAGCATGGAAAATAAATTCTCATGAGACTTATGAACCTGGAATATATTCACTTCTTCAAAAAGAAAATTGAATATTAGATGACAGAAGAGATTTTTTCACAGAAAAATATTTGAAAGCTGAGAGAACTCTCAGTCAAAAGTTTCATCATTTATTTTCTATATTACTACAATTTAGTATCTTAATGTACATATTAAAGTAAAACTCAAAAATATTTGCCTTCATATACAGATACTGAAATGTGAAAATTTCATTTTAAAACCAAAAAAATGTCTAAAATCTACACAATCAGGTCAAGTGCTTGCTTCTGTTCTCCACCTAGTGAATGAGTTTGTTAAGTGCAGCTGGAACAGAGCATAAATGGAACTGAACCTAAAAGTAAAAAAAAAACCCTTGCAATTATTCACATTTTCCTACCAAAAACATATATAATTAATAAGTAAGTAATTGGTAAGTTTGCTGAAAATATAGTGAATGCTGTCCTTGAATGGATTTTCTCTTGTATGTCAGCAGAAATTCTGCAGAGAAAACATTTTGCTTTACATCCCAGTAGGCATCTCATGGCTTAATAAGAAATCACACAAAGATAAAGTCACTTCTTAGGGAACAGACAGCAGTTTGTTACACTGGAGACATCACATTTACTCAGTGTTTGAAGTCCTGCGGGTATGAGTATTTCTCTTAGTGTGACAAGAGGGATGTCAAGAGATGATGAACAGTCCATTTCTTGTTGCCCTTTTCCTGACTGGCTGTCACTAACTTCTCAAACACCTAAATTTCTATCAAAAACAAACAAACAAAACCACATCAGTGAAGAGAGTCTGAAAACAAGAAGCTGGTCACAACCTGCTCTGTGGCCTTCACTCCAGCCTATGGAGGGACAATCCCCAAACCAGTCCTAGTTCAGAACCCAGAAACCCACAGTGGAAGACAAACTGGTATGAGGCGCAGCAGAGCACATCTAGAAGGCACAACACACCACAGTTAACAACAAGAGTGTAAATTTAAAACACTGCCAATGCAGGCTGCCTTGGGTCAGCAGCCAGGTTAATCTGTATAAATGTACAGGTGAAATGTTGTACCATTTTTAGTGAAAGCAAAGCAGATAGGTAAGGCTAAGATGCTTGCAACAAACTGTCTAAAACAGATTCAGTTTATACTGACAGCTGTTCTGGTTGTGTACAAGGCATTAGATAATCTTTTTATTTATTTTTTTTTCAGCTATAAGAGCATCTACAAGATGACTTTGCCGTTGCAAAAATATTACCTACAAACCAAATCCCTTCCACCAGTGCTTATAGACTAGAAAAAGTCTACCTAGCCTAGGCATGACACAGAAAAGGAAATAAGGGTATTTTAGGTATTTTATGATCCATCACAAGCAGTGATATACAGGACATGATCACATAACTCACTGAAAACACCAGGCCTGCAGGACACAGCAGCACAGTTCACACCTGGGTTCATTGGTTGCCTGTCTAAAACGAGCTTAGCTCTTGTGCTCTTTGGTTTTGAGTATTTTTCATATTTTGGTTTTGAATATTTTTCATATTCACAGATCCTTGGCAGCCAACACTCCCTAAATCCCAACTGAGGCATGCAACAAAGGTGGTCTTCAATTTAACTAGAAATGTAAGCCTTATATTTGAAATTCTGTTTCTAACAAAAATATCAGAATTTAATATAAATATCCCAAGCCTGAAATCAAATAACCACCAGAAAGCCAGCAACAAACAAAAAAAGGCTCTTAATTCTTAATGAAAGAACCTCACCAACTTCTTAGCAGAGGAGTATTGGAAGAAACACCTGATACATGACACAGTTATCAATGCACATTACAGTAACTTCAGTAATTACATTTCAGGAGTGAACAAGGACTGGAGTAAACCATTATTACCTTCCCAGGGCTTAACATTTGCATCCCACAGCCTACAGTGCAGCCCTCTGGCTGCAGCATAGCCATGCTACCAATGGAACATGCTCAAGGTACTACATCCTGCTTGTGTCTGAATACACTCCTTGTAGACAGGAGTAGTAGAGAACATTTGCCAGAAAATGAAAAAAGACTGGCATGGTGTAAAACCAGTTTTCACTAAAGCAGCTTCACACAGAAAAGCCAAGAATGATCTCTGTAAAGTCAACTTACAAGGGATGGCTTTATATGAGGATGCAAAAAAAGGCTGCTTGAACTCAGAGGGAAAAGTGGTCCATGGCAGCAGCTGTATAAGAAGCAGAGAGGTTTCTCCAGGCTAACTGTGGCAGATATGCGGACGAAAACAGGAGATTGATGGCCACATGTCCAGATGCTTTTTCAAGCCAGACAAGTGCTGGTGAGGGAACAACAGGCTTTTTGGTCCTCTGGATAGTCCTGCTTGCAAAAATTCCGCAAGGAAAGAGGTCTTGAGCATGTTTTTTCGTTTGTTTTCTTGTATTTGCAATTGAATTGCACAATAATGCCAGAAAACAAAAAGAGAATAGATGTTGATACTCCAAATCCTCCCAAATATTCCAAGTACTATCAGCCCTACTGTCAGCCCAAAATTATTCACGACATTACTTTGACAGATCCCATGCAAAGAGATCAACTTGAGTTACCTCAGTACAGATGATGGCATCTCATTCTTCTAAGAGCTGAGGCTATTACGAATTTTTGTCAGTGAACATTCCTGAATTCTTTTCTCTGTACTTTTTTTTTGCTCTACATCAAGAACTGGAAATATCAGGCTAAACACAATCATTCTCTATTTATAATCCCTGAGCAGAGAAATTCAACTAGAGGAAAAATTATTTAAAAATTTATAAACCATTAAAACATTTGGCTTCAGTAAATATGAATACTTTAATATATTACTGTAAGAATATCCAGATTTAGTTAAATCACAACAACAAAACCTTTCCTTTTCTTGTATTATTACCTACAAAAAAGATATTTTTATCCCTGACATGCCACCTTGCAGTAGGGTTGGAATAAACATGCAGTGCCAACTACAAACTTGCTCAGTGACGTAGTCTAGTGAAAGCACATTTATTCCTTCAGCTAGCTGGGAAGTTCTAGTGTTTTCATTGATGGCTTTCTTAGAGAGCGTATCTACACCACCCATTGATCGCTACCTGCATGCTTGAAAATCTGCAACCATCAACTTCCTTATCTTCAGATGAGGACCAGTTCCACCTTGAGGCACTTGCTATGTTTCAGAAAGTTCAAGCATTTTTTGCTTCCTCATTATCTATGATGGCAGTCAAATTCCCGAACATCTGTTGGGTCCAGAGCAGCTCACTAAACTGTCAAGGTGGAGCTTTCTGAAGCAAAGACACTGGAAGGTAAAAACAAGCACAGTGATGAATGACTTGATGGTCTCAACCTTCACCTCTTCAGCAGACATTGCAGGGCTTTCCAGAGCTCAAACGTCCTTGCTTCCACACCATATCATTGTTGGCCTAGGTGGGGAATGGGTAGTAGAAGGTACTTTTGAGCTGAAGGTTATGCCCATAGTTATCTCAAATTTGTATCTCCCACATGAAACAAGTATATCCTTCTGAAAATTTCGATCATGCGATAAGCAACAGATCTTAAACTCAAGAATTGCCTGTGCATCAGCAGTGCTACCCTGAACTCCTCTGCACGTCTCTGTTGACACTATTGACGAAGAAAGGACTGAGCTCCATGACATTAGTCTTTTCTACATTTCTGTCTGAAAGGGATAAAGGCTTCATTAACCCTCCTCCTTCACTAGTAGAAATCCTACTGTGCAGAACAGCACAGAATTTTGACACTAATTTAGATTTATAAAACTTCTTCCCATAATTCTGATGAATTCACCTCCAACTTCGTCTTCATTTCTTTTTAATGGGAAATTAACACCAAGAGAGCTCTTGATAATTTGTGTTGCTTTGCACTGATGTGTCACTACTTACAAAAACACAGCCTGACTGTTGCAGTTTCTCTGCTTTCTACAGTTACCAAAAGGGATCAGGCAGGATTGATTACAGGATTGACTGCATTTGTGCATTTCAAGGCAGGAAGGAACCACTGAAAACAATTCTTGCTCTCATCTACTGAGTGACACTAGCAGAGAAATTTGATATGGCGGTATCTCCACCTACAGATCACCTTTTAGAAAGATAGCCAGCATGGCTTTGAAAGCATCACAGGATGGAAAATCTGCTACGTGTGTAGGTAATGTCTATCTGAATTGGGAGTAGACAAGTCTTCAAGACCAAGATCTCATTATAGTACCACTATTACTTTCAGGATGTCCCTGCAGATACAGAAATGTAACCTCCGATCAAATCACTTCTTAATCTCCTTTCCCTTTTAGATTAAGAACTGTCTGAACTGCTTAGGTTTTTGCTATTTAAGACACGTTTTGCAACAATGTTTTAACATCCTGTGGCTACCAGGTAAATTTTAGCAATAGTGTCATTAAATCACATTTCTCCATTTGAGCTGTCATTTATTTTTCCTAACATACCTTGCATTGCCTGTCATGATCTACAGTTGCTATATAATTTAACATTTTAGTTAACACAAGACAGCGGTTTTCCTTTTTATGACATGGAGCTATGATCATTAGTGTCATGGCAAAACTGAAGCAGTAAGGATGAGAAAAGGATATAGTATTGATGTCACTCCTTTTTAGATAAACTATTGTTCATGTATTCAAATAGTGGGTAGTGAATTTTCAAATATTTGAAATTGGGAGGAATGGGCCTGCGGAACATTTCCTAGTGCTTGGATTAAGGAACAGATATTTAAGTTTTTAGGGGTCATATATGTCTTTGTTTGCAGAACATATACAGCTGAATGATATGCACACCCTATCTTTCTACTTGGTAGTACTGAGGGAGACTCAGCATGACAAAAGGGTTTATCAAAGTCTCTGTGTAGAAGATTAGGCTATCCTGGAAAAAATGAGATAAGGATGAGAAAAATGAAAAATATGGAAAATGTGAGTGAATGCTTCCTATGCATTTTACCTTTTGTTCTTTGTGCTCAGTGACCACTGAAATCTTTACGGTTTGCTTACTCTTCACCTTTGCAGAAAACTCCAACCCAGAAATGCTGACCTCTGGAAGATGGTAGTCCAAAAACAGGCTGAATGAATGCATCGCTACAAATGGTTTAAAAAGTGATCTGTCAATGACTCATTCTTTTTGTATACTTCAATCTGATATAAAACTGAAGTTCCACGGATGGCTTAAGAGGAGATTGACTATGCAACCTGACCAACAGGATGCACTGATATTTTACTAGGTTTTTATAGTAAAAGAAAAAAGTGCCTGTGACAAAAGGAACATTAACTTACTCAATATTCAAGATGAAGAAAAAATACAGTTAAAGCAGTTAAAGAACTGCAAAATAAACTACTGGCTTATATTAAAATTTACCAAATCACAGAAATACTGATGACTTTAGCTATCAATAAGCATTTAAAATCCACAAGAATTTACTATTCCTGTAAAATAAGTGTGCCAATACAGGGGGAAAAAGGGGAAAAAAAAAAAAAAAAAAAAAAAAAAAGAATAATTCAGGCATTTCTTGGCTGCTAACCTGTGCTCTGGAACTCTCTAATCAATCTCTGTACTTATTCCCTGAAGTTTAATATATGCATAATGAACTAATGGCAAAGAGGAATGAAGACAGATGCCTTCATTTGCATGAACTAGCTTATCAGATAGTCAAGCTTGCTGAACAAATCACTGCAGCAAAACAGTAAAATACCCAGCTGCAAGAATCTGCCTATGTGATTTCTTTTTTCATCTAAATTGTCCCCATATCCCACTGAATTAGCAGAGAAACTGAGATGGCATCATATTAGCATATAGCGACATCGCACGTATTAGCCTGTAAGACAAGAGGAACATTTCACATCTTCAGGTCACTTCAAGAAGGTGTTTGCAGGTCTTTGCAAAAATCTGAATGTGACATCAACATAAGAGGCTTACATTATACATGAGCAGCCTCATTATTATAAATGACAGGAGAAAAAGACTTTGTCAAACTCCAAAATATGACGTAAGTTTCACAGCAAAGATTTTTGGCTTTTCTTTCAACATTTACTTTTATCCTCCAGAAACTTCAGGTGAAAAGGAACAAAGATTACACCTACCTTCCTCTCCAAAAACATTAAGACATGCTAACTGTATATTCTGGTTCACCTCTACTTCAAAAACACATCTTGTCTTTTGGGTCTATTGCAACGTCCTTCTCTTCTTTCAGTGACCAGGAGGTTAAAACAGACAGGAAAATGTTTATATGAATTGAAGAAATAGCTATAATCTTCAAATAGACTGAAACAGATAAAGATTCAGCTAAACAGTACCGCCTGGAGGCTTTAATGACATCTTTCATTCCAAACACAGTGCAATGTACAGAATCTCAACAAAGATGCAAATGGGGAAACTGCTACCACAACTCAAAACAGGCTTGTTGAAAAAATATTTCTTTTAAAGTAACACTGTCTGTGAAAAAGAGCCGTCACTTAATAAAGGCTGTTCTTAAACAGAAGGGAACTGCAGTATGTGAACATTTCTTCAGGTTGCTGACTCCATGCAAACAATTCACAAGATGTGTTTGTCTCTCTTTTTTTCTCCTCTGCTGTTAAAAGATATACTGCCAGCATTTTAAAAGGAAATATTTAAATTTAGAATTACTTTAAGTTTACAAAAATCAGTTAAGGAACCTACCAGGCCTTTCTCAATACAGAGGCTTCAGCACAGAGATCTTCTGCTGCCTTTGACAGTAAAATTTGCTAACAAGAACTAGAGGAAAAGTTATGGAAAAACTACATTTTTTCATTTCATATGGTTCCAGGTTGGCGTAAAACTTCGCTAAGTTACACAAACAAGTGCATTCTGAAACTTTTTTCTTCTCCAGATAAATCAGTATGAGGTGTTTTTGAAATGAAACAAACTTCTGCTCCCTGTGCTCTTACCAAACATCTGTAAGAGTCTTAGTTTTTCTTTCCCTTCTTGATTCACCAAAGGCTGTAACAGGTCTGCACAATCATATTTTCCTCAGTGAAGACCCAGAGCTTATGATGGAGATAGAGATACCAGCCTAATGTTAGCTGCTACAATCTTTTAAGACTGTTTGGTACAGATTTGAGTTTATAATGCTTAATTTTAAGTAGACGGGTATTAGAAAAATACAAGACGATGCCGTGACATCTTCTGATTCCGATGTTTTGACTACTGGTCAATGATATTTTTACAGGGTAGTAGATACAATAAAATTATGCAGTGGATCAGCATATAAAATGTTCTAGTCTCTACTCCTATTTTGTACACAGAGAAAACTGGGACTAAAAAATGTATTTAGAACTTGTCAAAAATACTCTGATTTTCCCAATACCCTTAACTCAGTCCATGAAAAGCACGTCTTACCATACATTACAATCATATCCAGCTATCATCCTCAACTGGCTAGCACTTAAGCTAGACTGACATAAACAGCTTTCCTATTATTTTCTGTGGTGTGTGATTATGTATGTCAAGCTCCATGATTGGATAGATGTTCCCATCCACTATATGCTCTCTATTGCACCATTACCTTTTGTTAGTGGCTAAGGAAAAAGCTCTTGGCTTTTAATGGCGTCATCAGAGTTACATGCTGTCCTTATCATAAAATTGCAGAAGTTCCTTACTAGGTATCTGGGTTTGTAGCTACAAGTTTGTAATGACTTTCAGATACATTTGCTAATTGAAAGAGCACACTTTTATTCTCATGTGAATATGTTAAATACAAGTTATTTACAAATTATTAATTGTATGGGAGCATTTTTGTTCTTGATCGATTTGGTCTGTTTTGTTGCAGTCTTGGTGTAATGGCATGATTTCCCTGTATGACCTCTATCAATTCTTACTACTCACTTTCCTTTACAGAAGCAATATTTTGGGGTTCAATAGTCACATTGTGTTACCAGGTATGATCACTCATCATTCAGCAGTGATATCTAAAATTCAGCTCCAATCCATGTCTCATTTTTCTATGACATTGGGTCTTTAGAATCTCAAAGGTCAATGCTCATTTTCTGTATCATCCAACAAGTATTCAGGGTCACAGTGTCATCTAATACGGGAAGAAGGTCTTGGCAGAATCTTGTCTCACAGTTAACTACTAAGCTGGGCTTGTTCTGCTTCACCAATAACATCAATTAGCATTAAAGACTGGCATTTGTTCCTGCTTGGATTGCTATTCACAGTGTCCTTCTACCAATGTTTTCTGTGAATAAGAGCAATGAAATCTACCGATTTTGGCCTTGTTGCTATTTTCCCATATTAAAATAGTCATTGTTTTGCTTTCTTGTACTCTTTTCAGGTTGGTAATAAGGGAGACTTTACTTGAAGAGACTTCTTTATGTGTTTATGCACATAACATTAATGGATTCCCCAAACCACACAGACATAAAGTGAGACAGATATCTGCAATTTGGACAAGGGCAATAAATCAAAAAAAGATGAGTATCTGCATTCTCCTAGCCTAAAAAAAGTTTTAAAAGTCTATCACCTAAAAAGTTAAAAAAGTACCTTACTCTACCAATGTAAGAAATGTGAATGGATGTGTGCACCTATACAAAAAAACCCCTAACATGTGCCCAGTAAACAAATTATGAAATAAAAATTGCCAGAAAGTTATTTGGGAACCCTCCCAGGTGATCAAACCTCTCACTGGCCAGAATAATTAATACAAACCACAAATATATAAAGAAGACAGTTTAACACAGCAGGACTTAGTACACCCTTTTGTTAGTGAAGTAGTGACTGTCACTCAGACACTTTATCTCCTTCCTTTGACACAATTCCCCAAGATTATTAGTAACAAAGGAGAGGGCAGGAAAGTAATGAAAGAGTTTTCACAACAGTTAAAGAAAAATGCCTGGGAGCAAAGACCCCCAAAGTACAACTTGATTACTTTAACAAAGGGAAGATTAAATGGTGATTTCATAGTGAAGTGACTACAAAGGACAAAGTGAATTTTGATGAACAACAACTCTTCCTTACAAATGAGGTGAAGCTGAAGCTGCACATACTCAGACTAAAAATAAATGCAGTGAGTCTAACCACAAAAGGTTGTGATGGGTTCTGTATCACTGGCAACCATAAATTGAATGTCCTTCTAAAATATAATTCAAATACAAGTTGAGATACAAATAAACTCCGGGAAGTTGTATGTTCAGTTTAGACAGTCACAAATACCTCTTTTGGCCCCATAAATTCACAATAAATATATCGAAACTTGAACAGACAAGCTCTTTGTTCTTACGACTGGACTTTTAAATAGCAAGGAAACAAAAGCTAGTTTGCACTGATGCTATAACAAACTTCTGGTCTACCAGATCCTACACAAACCAAACCACTTCTTTTATTCTACACTACGAGGCATGTCATCATATCTCTGTCTGCCCTACGTACCATTGATGTGATGAGGAAGACATACGAGCACCAGAATCTCTTTTCCTCTTTTGATTGTAAGAAACTAATAGAAAGCATGAAAATGCTATAAAGCAAACAAGCAAAGAAACAACCTTTTCTCCATCCATGCAAAATACTTTGAGCCATTTCATATTGGCAAAATCGACATAAAATTTTTTAACAACAACAAAAAAAATTAAGATTTTTGTGTATAAGTCAAGGTGTAGAGTGAGAATGAGTAGCTTTGAACCACTGATACGGATGAAAAGAAGAGGAAAATTACTATCTGGTGTCGGGGATTAGTGGTGATTGTGATGACTGAGAGATGTCACAGAGATGATTTATTGCTTAATCAGTCTCATTTTTATTGAAGGGTGAGATAGGAGAGACGTGCGAACAGCATCTCTCGTGTCAGAGGTAGAAGCAGTTACAGTACCAATAGCAGCAATGGCAGTGGCAGCTGCAGCAGGCACAGATGCCCCTGTAGCCGCAGCCGAGGTAGCTTAGCCAAGCTTACTTTTTTCTACAAGGCCTTATATACTTTCTTAAGCCAATAAGCAAATGCCACAAAGCTTGCTAACACATTTGTACCAATCACTACTGTATGATTTTACCGCAATGCGTACTTTTTTAACCAATCATCATATTGCTATTAAGGTCTGTTATACAGGCCTATATTGCTACATTTTAACTTTCTAAGAAACTCTATTATATATGGTATTTTGCTAAACTCAAAATTCTTAACTCTTTTACTTATCACTATTATTTCTTACATAAAGCATCTTTTTACTTGTTAAAAATACATTTCTACTTTTATAAAGCATACTTATTTTAAAAACTACAAAACTACGTTTTTGCTTTAAACTGTAAAAAGCTCACTGTTCTAGCTCAGGCAGCTTTCGCCAAGGCCTCAGATCGAAACATGTATCCATTTCTATCTGTTCAAGCACAATGCTGTTTATGTACTCATTCTGCACCTGCCAGGTTTCTGAAACTTCATTTCCCACATCCTGGATCTGGGGTAGCATATTTTGGTGTTATCTTTGTAGACGGTAGATTATTTCCTTGCTATTTTCATGCCCTGAAATGATAATCACTGAAGAAACAGAAAGGGATATTAAAAAAAACCCCGAACAGATGGAAATTATGCATTAAGTCCTTTAAAGAGGTATTAGAAAATACATTAGGAACATTAAAAACATCAAGTTAATTATCTATAACTGTAAGAAATTATTAAGTGCAAAAAGACTCAAGCAGGCAAATGATAAAAAAAGGATCTTCAACTTCTCAGATCAGCAAACTTCCCAGAACTTAAAGGAACAAGCCTGGACTTTGCTTGCTAGTCATATGCTTCTGTCTACAGAATTGTGCAACACACGACTTTTGAAAGAAAGCAATGCCCTCCTGGGTCAGATCAACACTCCATCAAATCTTGCTCCATCTTGGAAAGCAAGAAAATGAGGTCCTGTTTAGGGAGAGAATGAGAGCCAACCTATTTCGCCCAGTCTGGTCCTGCCACAGTGCCCCCACATCCAGTAGTGTCACACTAGAGAGTACAATGCTTCTCAGTCTTTGTAATAGCTACATATGAAGCTCTTGGCAATTAATTTATTCAGTCCCTTCTGAATCCACTGACTCAGTCTGTATATATAGATTTACTCCTTACTCTTCCTCTCTAGAGATACTGGATTCATGACTGTCTCAACTGAATGATGCACAAACCACTTTTTCTGTTGAATGTACATTTTTCCTCCAATACTGGACTGATAGCAGTATAGAGAAGAATGTTTAAATAGATTTCCACTCAGAAAAAAAGATATTGCCTGAAAAATTTTAAATACATTTCCTTGCTTCTGAACATACTGGGGAAGCTGAGCATTCCTCATGGATCTTCTTCTCATGTACTATGCATTTTTCTGAAGATACCCCCTTTTCTTGCCCCAAGAAAGCCCAGCTGTGCTGTCCTGTGAAAATGCAGACATTTTTCAAGAGGTCAATATTAAATTTTAGCTTCTCAGTTACCCAGAAGAACCTCTAGTAGCTGTAATGGGCTGCTGTATTCCACAAGGGACAGTCAGTTCGGTTTCACAAACAAAGTTTTACAACGTCTTGTAGACAGCAGTGATTATTGGGATTGAGAAGTTTTATGTTCAGCCAGGAAGGGATCGCGACCAGTTGCACAATCGCAGGGTTATAAATTTCCTTGTGCTTGGCACCTCTTTCCATGACCTTTAAAGAGCGTACGGTTTTCCTCCCTCTTTCCAAGCTCACTCAGCTGGTCCAGTGTCTCTTTCAGAGACTGTCTCCATGCTCCTCCGTGAAACCTAGTCCTTGACCATCTTTCTTTCTTTCCTAGTTTCTCTCTCCTCACATGTCCTCTACAGCATGCTTCTTCTTGTAATGGAAACCCTTAAAGGAAAATAAATTTTTCAACAGACATCACCAACACTTTAATTAAAATGAACACAACCATCACAAGGGTATCTTCCCTTTGAGGAGCTTAGACAGCATGCCAGAACTGTGCAGGAAAACAATCATCCTGGAAGATGGGACCCCCAACCTCAGGAGATGCACTGATGGTTCCCAGCCTGTTTTCGGGTTCCACGCTCCATTAGAAATCCTGTGGTATCACCGTGATAGGAAGGCAGGTGCTAGGGACTTGTGCTTCAAACTAACAAATGGCCAGAGGAGTACGTGCACATGTACACACTAAAAGCACATTTGCTGAGTACAGAATGATTCGCTTGGAACTGCCATCCCTGACCCAAAATGTGTGGGTGCAACAGCTAAATTGCTGACAGGCTTTTTAATGATGTTATAGACACTATATGGTATATCAGCTTATACTACATACAGCTAAACTGATTTTTCTGGAAAAAAAATGCAGCTGCAATAAATTCATACATTTTATTTTGAATGGCTAAAGGTTGGCAAAACTATATGCAATTAAATACAAATACACATGAATGAAGGTGTTTGGTACCATCAGCAACAAAACCTGCTACTGGCTGTGTGAATAGCGAAAATCGTTTCAAGTCAGTTAAATTTTCAGACCTTGTATCAGTTGGATATTTGAAGTGCAAGTTCCTCGTGTACAGTATTGCCCTTAATACATTTTCTCCTTCATGGTAAAAGGAGTCAAATGAGACTGTTCTCTATTCTAATCCTTTTCAGCAAAGAATATGTATAATAAATCATCAGCAATCTCAATTAGGTAAGAACTCGGTGACCTTTCTTAATTTTCTGCAAGAGACAAATTTCTTTCAGGTTTATCTGTGTATGAAACATGAATAGGAAGTCATTCTGAAAAAGTTATTTAGATGAAAAGGAGGAAAGACAAGAAAGAAATCTTCAGTACTAAATATGTGAGAGCAAATTCAGGAATTTCCAATGTCAGTGGGAAGGAAAAGACATATAGCTCTGCAGCTGCTTCACAGACCATTTGACAAACCTCCAGCAGGTTAAACAAACACACAGGGAAGCCTGTAAATGATATAGCAACTGTAGCCTGTCATCAAACATGAAAATCAGCAAATTACTTTGCAGATATAATAAACACCTCAAGTGCAGAAAAGCTTACTAGCCTGTGATCTGCATTTCACAGGTCAAAACGCTTGCTTCTGCTCGGAAATCACCCAAGATCGTTACCATAATAACTGTGACTGCAGAGGTTACTGCTAATGGATTTCTAAATGCCTAAAATCTCTTCAGTGGCTTTTGTGCTGATTTTTAAAAGTTCATAGTAAAAGTAAGTGTCTATGAGATAAATGCAAATTGACGGAAAAAAGTGCTTTTGTAGACAGATACTTGAATTTACTAACCCAGCATTTACAGATATACATTTTATTTTCAAGTTTTACTTCTGCAATGAATTCTTTTTTCTCACTGTAAGAACTATGAAAAAGGTCGAGGATGATTTTGACAGGTTTTCTCAGGCAAATCATGCTCTTACTGTGCAAAACCAGTTAGCCAATGAAGACTATTTCACATTTTGGTGGGGCATGAAGGATTAGGTAACACAGTGCTGCATCTGTGACATCAGAGTGCTTCTGAAATCTGAGAGAAGCTGAAGTCAAAGACAAGGCAGGTTTCTTTTGACAAGGATGGAAAAAGTGACTGAGGACTGCACAAGTCAGGCAACATTGGTTGAGAAGGTGGATGCCCTGTAGCAAATGATGCAAAGGGGTCTGCTGATGTTAGGAGCACTCTGTCAAAAAATAATGGGATCGTTTAAATCTTCTGCAGTTTTACTCAGCAGAGGAGCCTGAAGGAATCGGACCAAGTTAACTGTGGCATGAGAACAGCTGCTTTTAAACACTCACTGTCTTGCCAATGCCATATTAATCACCAAGGAAAACAAAACTGGCTCTGGAGCTCTGTTTGCACATAGGTAAACACGTACCCAACAGGGATGGATCATCTGTCTGTCACATCTGTCAGTCATTGGGAACCTGGCTCAGACGTTAAGAGCTGAGCTACAGGAATAACCCGGGAGCCATCTTCCCTCCTGAGCAGCGTCATTTAATGGAACTTAGATCCCAGTATCACTTCAGAAGTCTAATTTTTTTTTTTCAATCAATGTGGACTTCTTTTTTAAACCCTTTTATCTCTCTGTATTACTTTCTATATTTCTCCCTTTCTTCTGAGATTATCTTGCAACAGAAAATTAATGCACTCCATCTATTCTACTATTACGCTATGCAGAGCTTTTCCCTCATTTAAATTGAGGCACAGCACACACGATCTTAAATTCAGCTAATACAATTCTATATTGGCAACTCAGCAGCATCATAACATGTCCTGCCTTTAATCTAGACTGGATGCTGGAATTTTTGTATTTTTATATATATACACATATACATACACATACACATAAACTCAATTATTTTCTTATTTCTTCACAACCTCTCCTTGCTTTCTCATAGTAATATATTTTTATTTTCAGGATTAAACAGACATTTCTAGACGTTACAAAAACCCAAGAACCATAGTGAAGAAAGAAGAAGGGTCTTTAAAATTCTTCAGCTTCCAGCTGACCTACGTATGAGTTCATCAGTTGTGGGCAGTAGACAAACCCCTCAGGAAAGCCAGATTTGGTGCAGCTTGAGACAGAATATGAACATTTGCTGCACAGCAGGCTGTGGGTCAGGGAGGGAAAAAAAAAGCATACCTCTGTATTTTTGTAAACAGCTCCTCTATGTGTTCAGAGCCAAAGATCAGATCAAAACTGCCTTACTGCTTTCTAATGACATTTACATTGTGCATTTAAATATTTCAGACCCTGAAAATTCCCAGGATGTTAATTATTGGTTTTATTACAATAATTTAGTATTTCATAACTTTTCTTAGGAATATTTTGTGTCCTAAGCAATTACTGAGGACACTATATCATATAGTAATTACTTTTTTAGTATCATCTCTGTAAATATTATCTTTTCAAGGCATTTTAAGCTTCTTTGATTTGCATGTGCTCCCTTCCAGCTAAGCAGTTCAAATTTCAGCCTACCCTAAAATTATGTTTGTTTAACATTTTATTTTGGCATTAAAATCCTGTTACCAAGCTCCCCCCAAACAAGGCCACAAAACATCTACTAACAGCAATTCCAGATTTTGAGCCACTGCAGAGGATGTGCTCAGGGCTGTACATTAACTCTGTTTTGCCTCCAGTTTGATGGCTACCCCTGTTTTTGAGATCAAACACTGCGCTGAAATATAAAACCTGTATTACAGCATGCTTCAAAGAATCAGGTAGTGTGGAAAGAAAGTGCAGTATTTACACATGTACAAAGGAATTGAGAAATCTAGTTGCTTTACTTTCAGACTTCAAAGTCTTGACAATTTTCCTTCAAAGTACAGTGACCTATTTTAACAACTGACCTGTTAGTACATCCCTGCAGCTGCGTACAAAACTTGCAAATGACAAATAATAATAAAAAAAATTGGTTAGAGACAGAAAGAGGCTCCTGTTGGTGGAGAAAATGTCAAAAGAATGATTTACAACACCTAGATTTAGTCTTTCCTGCTTGTCTCCGCAAAGGTTGGCATAAACTCTCACCATAAATGCAGACAATTTGCCCGTTCAGCACATCTGTTATCAACGTGGAGTAGAAGGTGGCTGGAATGAGACTTGGGAAGGCTCCTGTGGGTCCCAGAGGCAGGCAGAGCTGGAGTACAAGGGTTACATGGGAGGCGAAAGGACAGTGGACTGGACAACATGATGAGGACAAGACTTCAAGGGCCTTCCGCTAGGTGGGTTGAGCAGGGCAGAAGGCAGGCAGCTGGGTTAGTGTTCTGTCTCAAGAGAACAGGAAAACTCCTCTGTTTGAGGAAGTATTTCCACTACATCTCTTTGTTATTTGGTGGCAGTTTCTTGAACAAGAATTTACTTAGGAAAGAGACAGCTCACAACTGCAATTGTCCTAGCTAAACAAAATCTCTGAATTCACAGATGATTCAAATAGCTGCCCCAGTATATAGTTCACATCATAGTTCTTCTGAGCCCTTGACTGCTACAGGTAACAAGACTTTATATGTCCAGAAGTCTGCTATACTGCATATGTCTAGGTTAGCAGACACAAGAAGGAAGAAGTAGGGAGTTTTAAAATTTTTTAATTTAATGTCAACTAGATCGGGCACAAATTCACTTTTCTCGAAAAACAAAACAAAAATCAAACACTGAGAAGCTGAAACATTTAATCTCAAAAAACTGTGGTTTTTTTTACTTTTTTTTTTTAAATAATGGTAACTTTGAAGACTCAATAAAAATATGGACTAAAAACAAAACAAAACTTTTGTTGCAGATCCTATGAAATATTTTAATCAGTTTTAAATTTATGGTGTCTTATTTTCACTTCACAAAGCAATAATATTTATTCATGTGTCAGGTAATTTCTTTCCTCTCCATGCCCCCAGTTTTCAGTAAGTGAATTGAAACCAAACAAATAGATGAATAAAGGGAACAGCTTGCACAGCATTACTACTGACTGATTTACCCATGTCATTAAAACAGATAAGAGAGCACTGGAGTTTAGTTTGGAAAGAATGGGAAGAGCTATTCAGCTGGTCCATATTCAGGACAGCATAGGAACATGCTTATCTTGAAGTAAATGTGAAAGTCTCCTCGAGTTCAAAGTGCTTCTTGAACAGTGCCATCAACTCTTGACATCGTATCAGTGCCACAGGAATATTTGATGTCCTTTTCAAAGCTTCTCCAGGAATAAGCAATCCAGGGATGATACCTTTGACTCAACTGCTACCGACCTAACACTTCCCTTGGCTGGGCACTGCTTGGACCCTTGGCAAATCAGCAAACCTCAGTCCAGGAACTCAATGGGAACTATGTCCATCTAAACCTAGGGTTTCAAGAGGTTGGCTATCAAATACCTTAATTTTATATTACAGTGGTTTTTTACTGCATCTGTGATTCTGAGGGAAGGGTCTTATCCATGACTTCTGAAACACATTGTTTTCATTTATGTGCCTTAACACTAGTCCTGCAGTGATGGTTTCTTCAGTGGGGCACAATATACTCGCTCCCTTGGCTTCTGTAAGGACAGGGTAAAAATAAGGGCTCATTATATTCTGGTTGACAGTCTAAATTTAAATGTCTAGAGGGGAAAATCTGTTTGTTTCTGACTTTGCAAGCTGCCTGTCGTGCTGGCATTACCTCAAGCCTCACTGTTAAGTTAAGAAATTCTGACTCTGAAGCTAAGTAATGTTTCAAACAATCATGTATCTGTAACTGTAACTAAACATCTACGCATATGCAAAATAAAGTCCAAGTTTCAAATGGCATTATATTAATGCATATAATTTGAATTAACTATAATTTCAGCAATTCTGTAAATCCCTCTGAAAGGATCTGTTGCTTGTTGATTTTGCACCATGTGAAGACATGGTAAATATGACATGTAGTCTCATCACATGAATAATGCATTCTGCATCTCGAATAAGCAAGTTCTGCTCCAGGGAGATGCTTAATCCATTCCGTCCTTCTGGGGATGAAAGGAATTAAACTCAGTGCACTGATCTCACAGTATGTGCTCATTTGACTTTAATTATAAAGTGATTATTTCAACATTTTTTCCTGTAAAATAAACCAAGCCTGAGCTCCATGTAACCTCTACAGAATTACATTACTTCTCTGTGCACTCAGTCAGTGCTCATCAATACTGCTCTTTCAATACAGTTTCACATGGAAGGATAAAACCCACCTCTTGGGGTTTGCAGCTGGTATAGTAGTTTCAGGCCTCACAACAGCAAAAGCTCCCCTTTTTTGATAGTCATCAAAAGGATGGAGCAGCGAAGTCCTTTAAAGTGAATTCAAATGTCATGAGAAGGAACTTTCACCAGACACAGGGAGATGCCACAATCCATTGCCAAGCTGGAAGATTTACATCACACATCCTGTGTATTCACTAGTATTTTTTTCACAGACTGTTCAATCCTCTGCAAAACTCTGCAGACAATCAATTACCTTGCTAAAACCCAGAAGTTTTCTCTTGGCTAATTCAACAGGCAGAGCATTCCTTGGGAATAGAACATCTGCTGTCCATGTCCTAGGCATGACAGAGCATCAAGTGGAATAGACAGCTATACTATCAAAAGTACTCCCATTTCAAGCTTGAAAAAACAGCAGTTCAGGAATGTGATGTGTTATCAGGCATACCATCTGGGGGGATAGAAATGAATGCTTTCCATAAAGGATAAGATCTCCATGTAAGGATTACTGACAGTAACTCCAGCTGACATGTTCCCATCCAGGTCCAGCAGAATTTACTGGGTTCATTGCATTACACCTCCCAATTCAAAAGCTATTTGGAGCTGACCTACATAATGTCAGAAGTGTGATCCTGCTCCCAAGCAAAAGCAGCTGTACTGCTTCTGGTCTTGTACTTAATTAATGCTACTAGTTAACAGTGCACCTCCTATTGCCAAACAAAGCTGGCTAGCTGGGATGCTTCTGCATCTGTGTCAAGACTAATCCATAATGTGAATAAAATGCTCACACACAAGAACAGAAGCTATTTACAAGGTGCTATCTCATATATAAAACATGGTGTCAAGTGATATAAATGTTTATAGCTTATTTTCAGAAACTTCAATCAACTCCTAAATGTTCAAGTCAATTCTCAAAATAATACTTAGTTTTGCAAAGCCATTTATGTATCTAAACCCACAACATCCATTGTGCTGAAATGGGAATTTGCTAGGGCATGAAGAATTTTAATTAAAATTTTTTAAAATATTCAACCAATATTCAATCTCATTTATCCTTTGGGGCTCCTAAGATCTAGAGATGGAACAAGGCATTCAGATAAATATCATCACTATATTAAAAGCTGAAGAATATACACAAGCTTAGATCAGCTGCTTTCAGAACACCTGAAATACAGCAAAGTACATCTCACCAAACACTTGTATTATCTCCCCAAATAAACTGTGACTTACGCAGAGCACACAGTTAAAATTTATCTGCAATGCTCTCAAAAACTCCAGAATGTGCAGCAAAATTGTAAAAAAATCAAAATAAATGGTCATTAGTCATGATGACTATTACTCAACACTCGAAATTCCTAATCTTATCACATGCTCTGAAGAAAAATTATACCGGTACAGTTTAATCAAATCTTCTCTTTAAAGAACAGAAGTGAAAATCATCAGGAGTTCTCAAAATGTCATGTGAAACCACGAACTTCAGTCTGTTCTCAGACGTTAGCTTAAGTGTTTTATAAATACAGTAACCACACCATAAATGATAACTACTAAGATCACAGCAAAAAAATCAAAAAGTTGAATACTTCGAAGGCCATAAATATTACTGACCTATGAGCTTCAGCATTACTTGAAAAGTACACTATAGAGGTCTTCATTCACTCTGAAGAACAATGAATATCGATTTGTATTGACTTGGATAAAAAAAATCTGGTTGATGTTTGTATAATTAAACATTTTCTTAGAAGAGTAACTGCACACTGGATGCTGTACTCATGTCTTTTCACAACGGTTATGATCTTCATTATTCTACCATAAAAATAATAATTTTAAAATCACTAGGATGTTTTCAAGAATGAACAAGAATGTTCATTATAAGCAACACTAAATAAGCCAGCTTGCTCCCTCTCATGCCTAGAAACATGCACACAAAGCATCCACAAAATGTGCTTTGGCTGTTTACCATAGCTATTGAGATGAGATCTGAGCCCAGCAGTTGCAAAGGTCTGAGCTCCATCCCCCATCCACAGACTCTCTGTGGGTTGTGCGTCTTTGTTCAATAATAAAGCCACAGAGCACAAGTAATATTAACATTAGTCATTAGATGGTGGGTGACACGACCTTACAGCTTCTGATTTCTATTGCAATGCATCTTCCCTTCGAGTCAGGTTACTGTGCTTGAGGTGAGAACGGCAACATCAGTAATTCCACCTGAGTGCAACCTTTGTCAGCATTCATTTGTTTTCATTATAAGGTCTCTAAAATATTACTTGAGGTGAAAATCCCTTTAGATTGCTGTGCAATATGTATGTCAAACTTGTACGGATATCAGACTTGTCTGAAGTAATTAAAAGAGACACAGGTTCAAAGATCACTTATTTTAACTAAGCATTGATCTAATGGTCCAGCTTCGTGCGATGCGATGACACGAAAGACAAGATGGACAAGTCATTTTACATATGCCAGAAAATCACATGAAGACAAGAATTCTGGCAGAGTGTTTCTCTGTTAGACTTCTGAGCCTGGCTGATCAGCAGTGGAAAATGTGAGCCAATCTCCCTCTATTATCAAAACCAGATATCAAAGAACTGAAAATATATGAGCCTCTGATGAAAAGGTTGTTGTGCTCAGTGTCTCAAATCTGCTGCTAAAGACAGAGATATGGGGATGTTCTTCACAGCAAAAGTCTGAGGCAACCGAACTGTGGGAAATCCTTACAGCTCTCATAGAACTTTCCTTATAAAAGTGCTTGATAGTACTGTAATACATTTGCTTTTTATAACTAGTTGAATTTTGATTAGTATTATCTTGCTGTTCAAAAACTAGTTAGGTGCTACAAAAAGCAAAGCAAGTCTTACCTGGAATACTCTGTCTCCTCACAGACAGTGCTCCATCAGGTGCCTTTGCCTGGTTTGCAGATTTTGTGTAAGGACTCTCATCTAAACAGAAACAAGCAACACCTCCAGTTACTGTTAAATATAATGTCAAAAACAAAATAATTTTTTATCCAAATACTGTGTGAACTAGCAGTGCAGATCACAAGAGATGCTGTGAGCCAGATGAGAATGGGTATTTTTGAATGCTGATTCAATGCTCAATGTCATGTTTAGACTTGATGACAAAGGCTCTGAACAGGACAGCTGAAAAGGATGCGCTAAAACTCAAATTGGAGGTAACACATATTGATGACAGGCCTGATATACAAAGGCCTTTTCAGGTTTAACATAATGACAGAAATTTCCCTTTTCTCATGTTTAGAAGCTTCACATGTCAAAGACTTGAGTGACAGAGTTATGCCTGTTCAGGAGTAAAAGGCTTCCAGAAGCTTTTGAATATTCTGGCTGGGAAGATGCACTCCTTTTCCTTTAGGATCTGTCAGTGGGTGGTTCCTTTTCTTTTGTAACAACTGACTGGGGAAAACATCAGAAAGCTGTTGCCAAACAGGCCAGGCACATTTGTGCCTAAAGAACAGCACTGTACCTGTGTCTAAATAGGAGGCTATGTGGAACACCTACTGATCAACTTCAGTGCACAAAAGACCACAAATGGTGGGACGAGCAGATTAGTCACCAATTAGAGGCAGCATTAGGCAGAAAGTGAGTCACTTCTACATCCCTCTTAAGAGTAGAATGACGGTAAGGGAACAATCAACTATGCCGTAGCTTTAAAAAGGACAAGCTGTAAGTGCAGGACAGAAATGTGAATAAAAGAGAAGAAATAGTATATGCATTTTATTATTCCAATCAAAAGAAAAGAATCAGAAGAAATAAGGCTTCTGCCTTGCTTTCCCTTTAACTGAGTGCTCAAAAGTGTCACAAATCTTTCTGTTTGCATATTTTCCTTCAGGTTGCAAATGACCAATGCATTTATAGCATGTGCATGAATACATGCTTAAATACTGATCAATGAGTAGAGGAATCAAAGACTGCTTGACTATCTGTTATATATAACATTATCTGTTATAGCATCCTCAGGTCAAGTAGAACCATATAAACTTTTTCTGGAGAACCATCTTTTTAGTTTACACTCTTGACAATATAATCCTTCTTTGCTGATTGCACTCTTTACATCTTGCGAGGTCTCAAACTCCTTTAGAAACTTGCATCAAAGATAGCAGTCCATTTTTATACCAGCGAGATAAGGGTTTGGTCAGCATAATTTAATTTAAAACCTGGTCTCAAAGAAGTGACTGAAAGAGCTGGCTGTCTTTTAGAACCAGAACTTCTGTAATGAAATCTGCTACTGTTAGGCAGCTGCAACAACAAAAAGCTTAAATTAATTAAAAAGAAAAAATGGAAAAGACAAAATAATTATTTATAGCCATGAACCTTGATAAAAATACAGCAACTAGTAAAGAACATGTATTGGTAAAATAGCACAACAGCCAATATAACTGTGTTTTCTGTGGTAAAATTAACTGCAATTGTTTTAGGACTACAATGTTACAAGCAGAAAAGTAACAGGCTTGATTATACTCCATGCTAGCACAAACGCCAAGAAAATAAAGCTGCCAGCTACAGAAAATAGAGACGCATGGAAAAAATATTAACATAGATCCAGGTACACAATTTAAGAAGGTATATAAAGCCTCATCCTTCCATCTAAGTGGAAAAGCTAATATTATTGCATATATAGAATATACAACCCCTCATTAAAGAAAAAAAAATACAGTAAGACTGAACTAAAGCTCTGAAGGAAGTAGCATTTATCTTTTTTCTTTCACAGAAGAAGCACCACTGAGCTTGAACTCAAGACAAGGCTCAAGACCAGGCTGAAGACAAAGAAACTGAGCATGTGGCTTATATGTCCCCTCCATTATTACTTAGTTGCAGTTGTTAAACATGACAGCAGATAGCGTGACACACATTTTTCTATTAAAAAGTGTGCAGGAAACATAATACAATTTCTCTAGAACTGATGGATAGTGATGACTTGTGAGCCCTATTTGAATGTATGTCCTACCTATGAAAAATCTATCAATTTACAGAACAAACCAGTCCACTCCCAGACTTCTTACATACAAATTATTGTCATCAAATTGAGGGAGAAGAAAAAAGGAAGGAAGAATTTTCACAACTAGACCTTTTCCACTGAATCTTTGTCATTAAGCAAATGAGTAAATCATCTCCACTCTCATGCTAGAAGATTTTCCCAATATTGCACTGGACTAGGAGTACCTGTGGTTACTCTGAGTTCAGAACACTGGACAGGTCTGCAAATCTTTCTGGTTAACAACACCAATGAGGGGAGGGGAGTGCACATTCAAATTCTTACTAGGGAGCCTGAGCAAAAATGTTTTCTACATAATAACTGGCAGATGTGTAAGTAACTAAGACTGCACAGGTGAGTAAGCTAGTATTTTAATTTAAGCCTATTAACACTGAAAGCTTATCAGATGCTTATATGGGTTGGGTACTGTAGGCATGAAATGGTGTTACACTTCTTAATCTGTCCACAGATTTTCATAGCAAAACAAATGGCCCAAAAAGGTTCTTCATAAACTTCTGAACCCCTGTAAATACAAAATATGGCCTGTTATTGTTGAGAAAGAACAATGAGCCATTGGTGGACTGGTAAACTATTGTCAGAACTAGAAAGAATTTTCTTCCAATGCCCTTTTAACAGTAAAATCAGACTGAAACATAACTAGAAATAGGTGTAAAGGATTCCAAGAAGCAAAGGAAAACAAACACAACCAACTGTAGAAAGAGTTCTTATTGAACCTTATTGAGAAGCTTAACTGAGACAGGAAAGCAAAATAAAGATCAGACATATGCAGAAATACATGTCACCCTAAAGAAACTAGAGAGACAAGTCCTGATAGCCCTGAAATGTCAGACACCATTCATAGTGCCCCAAAGGAAAAAATCTGTTTGTACGTACTAACAAAGTTGCACGAGTGGCCACAAGAATTTATCATCAAATTAAAATTTCTTGATGCCTTCATCCACTCTACAGTTAGCAGAGAGGGTCTTAAAAAATGCAAAAATGTCGTATGACAGCAGCGGCTAGGAGGATTTGTAGGAGAGTTTTTTATTACCAGCACTGAAAGATTTGGAGATGAAACTCAATTCAGCAAGCCAACACACTGAAAAAGCAAAGGAGCAAAACGATACAAAGCATTCCCTCTCTAAATAGGAGATAATAACTCAGTATCAGGAAAAGCCACACATACAAAGTAGAGGGAGAAACAGGCCAAATTCAGAAGCTTAAATCTCACCTGTTTACACCCCTCACAGTAGCATAGCATCAGCAGGGAGAGAGCCACAGTCCATAAAGAACTCATAGGCCAAACTGCATTGCCCCGAAGCAACAGAAATGCCTTTACCTGGACACACAGCTGCAAACCCTGCCACTTGGAGCACCAGTTCTTGTCTGCTTCTGAAGGAATCGCTCCACAGGTGGCCACATTCCCTACCAGCTTAGCTATACCCATCCACTTGTGCAGCTGCTTTTGATACACCACTGGCTTTTTTTTCCTCCCGTAATTCCCTCTAGCTAGAAAATGAGACAGCTCAGAGTAAACCATTTCAGCAAGTCAGTAGGTCACATAAAGCTGTCGGCTATGCCAGCAGATCTTTTCACTCAGTGACTACAGGAAATCAACCCTCTTAGGCTGTTAAGAGGCAGGGGTCATTTTCCACCAAATTCATACTTTGCATGTTTCTTATAGTTGCAAATGTGCAATAGTGAAATATGTACACCGTGTTAATTCACTCCTTGGCAGAACACAAATGATAATCTCAGAGCTGAGTGACACCTTGCAGATTACTAGGATCCTTAACCAGCAAAACAAAATTATCTTTTTGTCTTCTCCTTTTACTTGCCCTCACGAAACAACCCCAAACACCTGTAACAGTAGCTTACACATCATCCTTTCAAAGCCCTGCATATCATTAAAGACTAAAAAGATAATGATCAGGTGGACAGGAAAGTACTCCTACTGCTTACAGCTATTACTGTAGGCTTATCGCCTTTTGCTTGTGTGGCAGATAAACAGCTTTTTTTGCACATTCGTCCCTATTTTTAACCCGGTGGCATCTCTATTCTGTAACTGAATGATTCATTCTTTGAGTTAGGGACCATGCTGTGACCCATTTATATCATTCTGCATTGCTCTTATTATACAGAGGTGAGGCATCTGTCCAAGACTAAGGGCTCTAAAGACTGTAACAAAGAACAGTAGTGTAACCCCAGAAAGATTATACACTGCACACTGTGTACAGATATATAGATCTAAAGTGCCTGGTGCTGTGTCAGCAAAATGACCATATGAAATCTTTATAGACATTTCCCGTATTTAGTTTAATATCCTTTGAAGGATACCAACTGAGGGCATGTAAGAGGGAATAAAAGGAAGGCCTAAAGATACTTCCTCAACAGTCAAGTCTAGACATTCAATGTTTCAGGCAGTTTATGACCGTTGAACCATTCTCATGTCTCTCTTGGGGGCTGTGAAAGCTATTGACACAAGAATGTTGTTTACAGATGTGGTAAAGCCTAAGGGCACTCCCTCCTTCAAGTCTTCAAAAGGGGTTAGAGGGTGTTTCCTTCACTGCTGCTGCCACATGTCCATGTGATAACTGCTGAACCCAATAAATGTATAATATATAAATAAATCCTATGCAGCACGAGGTGGCCCCAGAGGTGACTAGGCACAGCTATATCCTGTTTGATACAAAGGTGAAGCTTCTTCCCACCCCACTGGGAACAGCTCCTGAACAACTGTGCGGCTGTCACTTTGCCCCTCCTACAAGGAGAGGAAATGCGAAGATTTTTCACTGTGGTACCTCATCCCTCCACCAAAACTGCTTGTTCTCAGCTCCATGTCACCATTTGTACCTGCTTTCCTAATGCAAAACCTCCATTAGAGGGAGCAGGGAAAATAATGTGGCATCAAATTTGTACATGAAATATTTCAAACACAGGAATTTTCTAATATTTAGGAACTTGAAAGCTGTTTTAAATTTTTTCAACAGCAGATGTGAAAGCATTATGAGGGTGAACAGAGTTTCAGTTTTTCATTCTCCATTCTTTGACAGCTTTACTTAAGTTTCACCACAGAACAAGCCGTTCTTTGGCCAAGGAAAAACTTGACTTAAACCGTTTTAGAGCATGACCATGTAGGTCCCAAATAGACTTCAGAACCCAAGCAACTGAAATCTGAGGTGTTCCTCAAGTGTTCCCTACTGTGAAGAATCTCCAACTAAGTCCCAAGACTCCTCAAAGAAGCTCATTACATCTCCAGCTGGCTAGCCTCAGTGTAAGATCAACTTCATGTGTTGCTGTTTGCGCCATTTGGGATAGCATGCACCTCAGACAAGTAGAGAATCACGTATCTGTACAGAGGTAGAGACTGGCAACACCACAAATCGTCAAGAGGATTGGTTGCAATTGAGAGAAAAACATCCCCAAGATTAGTTCCTCAAAAAATAAAAGCACCAGAGTCACAGTTGTTACTTCAGGCATTCCCAGATCTGTAATATTTCATTCACTGAAATTTCTTGCTCCTTAACTCTATAAAGAAGAATATTTTTTACTAAAAGCCACGAATTTTTATAAATCCTGCCAGTACAGCACAAAATACCATAGGTTCTCATACTTCCTGTATCTGAAACCTATCTTGAATTTTATCTTTAAATGGCATAAAGCTCAGCTTTATCTAAAAGCGTATTTTCTTTGCACAGTATCATACCAGCGACAGTTGGTAAATTCTGAGCTACAGCATTCTTCATTATCTCCGCTGCTTGCAGCTAGAGGCTTTTACAGATAAAAATAAACATGTATACACTGATGCCTGTGGTTTATAGAAGCTCTGAAGTTGAGGAAGGCTTACAAAGAGTCTTGGTAGAACTTTCAGGACCATTCCTGCAGCAACTGACTCTCTGCTTAACTCAGACCTTTCTGTTAAAGATCTTCCACTTTGTAAGAAAGCTGAAACACTTACTGGACCAGGGACTCGAAGCCCTATCTCACATTCACAGAGAGTACCCAAACTCCCAGCGACACAATCATTCAGTCTTGCTAGCTCGCTCTGACAGCAGTAACGAAAAATGACTCAGAGAACGTATTTTTCCTAGGAAAGGAGGATGTTTTCATAAGATTTGCTTTTAAATAATGAAAAAGTTTAGAGAAAAATTAACATCCTGGAACATTCATGGTTACTACAATGTCATTACATGCTTTGTCAGAGCATAAGGGACTACAGACTGTCGAAAAAAGAGACAAAATTGCCTTAGCCCTTTTCACTGGATTTATAATGTATACATTTTGAATGTATATGCTTCATGAAACAACAAAAGGTCAACAATTTGCTCTGCCCATATGCTAACCCTTTCAGATATGTTATGGGAGCTCCAACCATGAAAGAAAGCATTAATTTCTCCTACTGGTGCAGAGGAATAATAATTTTTCAAGTTCATTTTAGAGCTATGGCTTCAGTCATTTCCAATGAGACTTGATTTTTGAAATGGCAATGCTGCTCTTCGAAGTAGTGCTCAGAACTATTTAAAATTTTTTAAGCATTGCACGTAAAGTAGTCATTAATGGACTAGGCTCCAAGTAGGACAAATATGGATGTATTTAATCTTAATCCTTTATAATCAAATTGTGTGCTCAGTGCTCTCCAGCAGTCTTTATTAAGAAAGCATAAGGTTTCAAATGCTTCCATAAGTAACATTTGTTGGTGTGTGTGACATGGAAAAATTATGAGAAGAAAGAGTTAGAATAACTCCTCTGGTAATTTTCTTTTCCACATTTAGCAGACATGTCTCTGGTTTTCTTAGAAACTTAATTTTAACAGTTATAGTACCAATGAATAACTGTGTGGTCTCTCTAAAGTGAAAATTTATTCAATTTTATTATACTTTATGTAAATTTAATTCTCTTTTTTTCTGAATTACATGTTTACTTATTACAGTAGCAGCTCAGTTTTAATCTAGAAGCAAGAGAAGTAGGGTACTGTAATTATGCATAACTGTGAATCCATTTCATATTGATATTTACAATACCTTAGCAAGCTTGACTGTTTGAAAAATCATCTGAATATCCTCCAAGTTTGCTTGTGCAAAGTTAATTTCCTAAGCCTGTGCTTAGGCACCTGAATGGAAATGCTTGGTTTCCTAAATGGCTAAGTACTCTGATCTCCTCCCAAAGCTATTTTGCTCATGAAAATGCAGAACTTTCCAAGACCATTTAAAACATGCAGGATCTGCAAAAAGCTCAAAATGTGTCTGGAGAGATATTAGCATATGGTAAAACTCACTTCAGTGGATTATCTAATAAAGAAGTAATCCTATTTAAATAATACCCCAACCACAAACTACTTCAAATCTGATAAATGTGTCTTTTTGTTTATACAGCATCAAGCATTAAGCACGAATGCCATAAACCAGAATCATCACTAAATAGTTACATAATTTTAAAATTCAACTTGAGTTTCACTTTATTGTCTTGAGCTGCTGTTTATTGTTTACAGAAATAATACAGGCATCACATAAGTGATATATGCGAGGCTTACCCAGAGGAGCTAGAAGCCGAAGAGGCTTGGTGCATGACAAAGCTTGAAGAAACTGGGGATGTAAACTATTTTCTTTTCTGAGATAGTCTGGGATTTTTCTGTACATCAACTTCTGCAGAAAACCTTATTCTAGAGGATGAGGCTATAAACCTTTCAATTTAAAAGGAAATTCCTAAGTGACACAGATATCACTGACAGAACCATTTCCAGATATTCAAGCCTCAATTTTATTCTGAACACCTCGGTCCATAGCAAGGTTTTGTTCTCCTTCTTGCACATATGTAGCTCTGATGTACTGCTGCATGCTGGCATTGTATGAAAGTGCCATATATTAGCTTTTTCGGGAAAAAATATATTGAAAACTGTTTTCTTTACCAAGTTCTAATAAATAATAAATTCAATTACTTTAACACTGGTAAATGCTAAATCAGCATCAAGAATATTTGAGCCAATCTTGACAGATGTACACCAATGCCAACAAGATGATAAAACTTTCAACAAGGCTACTGGAAAAGGGAATTTAGCAAAGGAGCAAGACCTGAGCTAGGGACCTTTGGAGGGACAGAAAACCTGACTGCATTAATGCCACACTTCATGGAAAAACACTTTTATGAACAGCTATTCACTTTAAAAATGCATCAGTTACCTTAGTATTACCTTTTATTCTCTACCCTTGGTTCAGCTACCTATTCCCAGATGGGCTGGGAAGACAGCAGTAGCTGATAAGGGGAAAAAGGGCCAAGCCATATCCCGTGGCTCCTGGACGATGCCCTGAAGCTACAGCATCACACTCCTCACTGCTGTGGCTGCCCACCAGTGTGCCTCCTTGGGACAAACTGGATTCCTGGCCAACAGCATTCCACTGTGTATTAAGCAAACACAATGTGTATGATCTGTGTTACATTTGTGGTTAAAATCCAACACCAGAAATATATACCGGTCACCTGAGCTGTGCATGGCACCTCCACTGTACCAGCAGATCTTAACAGCAATGTCTTTGTGCATTAACTGTGCCTGTGCTTTTTCAGTAGAGGTTTTCCCTACCGTCTGACTGCTGGAAAATTAGGAAGTAGAAGGGAGGAAGATACCTACCATCTTCTACATGTGCAGACCGCAACACAAAGCAGATCAGGATCGTCAGCCCAGGTTGCTGACGTTACAGCTGGCAGGGACAGGGGGAAGACAGGATGTCAACTAGGAACTTCTTTACTGCATGCCAGGGAAAGCAGAAGCTAGTTGCAGGTGTGCTGGGGCAAGCCAATGATAAAGGCTAATAGCTGAGCCAGTGAGACTGTCATTCCAGTTGCATAAAAAATAAGCAAAATATGTTAAACTGTTCAGAAAACAGCTGTTTAGTTTGCTTCAGGAAAAACAGGAATAAGCAAAGTCACAACACTATCTTCAAAGACAAGAAGTTAGAAATGGTAATTTTTTCTTGAGTTTAGTTATCCCGCCTCAATTCCAGTGCTGTACTAATGCTATTTGCAGTAAATTATATAATGTGTCTTTCAGCCTATTTGTGTCTGTAAGTGTCTCTAGTGATGACACCTTCATCACCTTCCTCTGGAAGCTGCTCCACAGGATGCATCAAGTCTCACAGCTGGAAAATAGTTCCCTCCATCAGTCTGCAATTTTCCTTCTTTGCTTTAACTGTCATTCTATTATTCCTAATAACATTCTTCCACTCTTCACAAGATCTGACAAAGAATATCTCACACGTATACTGTTCATTCCAGAAACCACACAGATTACTGAGCCTACTGCTTTAGGCTTGGATCCTACCAGTTCTTCTTACTCAGCATGATCTAGCACAAACACTGGCTGATCTTGTCACGGATGCATGGTGTACACACTGACTAGGATATTCATTTGGTGGAGTATCCATTTAATTTTAAAGCAAAAATTTGCACAAGTTTAACTCTAGTGTGGACAACATTAAGAGTAAAGCATACTTTTCCATCTTTGCAACGTGTACATTTGCAGCATTACAGTTACTCTTTTTAGTCCCACTAACAAGCTTTATTTGATTTACAGAATAATTCTAACCTGTCATTAGGAGCTGCATAAACATCATACCAGTATCAGTGTATTTATACTGGCATGCCAGTGGGATTTTCCCTCTTATTTATAGTCCAAATGACACACATTAGTCCAAATCGGCATGGCTCAGGCTTAGTGAAAAACAGATCTTTCAGACTGCACTTCTTTCAAGAGTCAAGCCATAAACCTGGCACCTTCCCCATGGCTTTGTGAAATACTGTCCTACTTTCAGCCTCTACCCTGGAAGAGTTTACTCAATATATCCACAGAGACTGCGCAATAATTTAGACTAACTTCACTTGTCAGCAAAACTTCATTGTTTTTGGAAGATGTGACAAGTTTGAACACAGTGCACAGTAAGAGTCTTTTTAAATAAAGCGCTGCGTCCTTTTCGAAGTGGGAACAAAGCATAGCAACAAAAGAGATGTCAAGTTGACAAAACAATATATACATATTTGTCTTACTTAAAGCTCACATAAAGCCTAGGCCACCTTCTGTGCTCCAGACAGCATCTATCCATGCATGTGGTTCTTTACAGCAAGGCTTTTAACCTGTCAAACAATCTTTATTTGCCAGTGTCTCTTGGGTCCTTTTTAATCTCAAAGCTTATTTAGGGCAAGCAGTTCACTGTCTGCAGTATTCCTCAAATTCTGTAAAATGGTAATTATTAGATCTACCTGCCCACATCTTTGCCTACATGCAACTTTGTCCATGTCTCAATCAGCTTTTTGCAATCCTGTGGAAAATACAGCAATAAAGAAATAGATACAAATGAATGTATGGAATACGTAAACAATTATACTCCCATAGCCTTCAAGAAGGCAGACAAATAATTTTAATCTTCCTATGCACAAATCTCCCAAGCCTTTTAACTACTACCGCTTCTCTTTTAGGAATTCACAGCTGTCTTTGGCTCTGAATCTCCTAGAAATATTGACAGCATTAACTTATTGCCTGCCACAACTGCAGGAGGAATAAACACAGATTTAGTTTTTTCATAGTATGAAAATTCTACTTCAGTTTTTTCTCCCAACACTACAGTAATGGTGATGCAATTATTAAATCTTTCTGTGTATTACCAGCACATTGCCAGCATTTTCAGATCTATCATGATACGTATGTTGTGTGCATGCATGTTTAATTTTAACAATGGATTTATTAAATTAATAAAATCATTTCAAAATAGAAAGCAAAAAGCAATTGAAAATAACGGGAAATATCACATATTAAAAATAAATTCAATCAACCTGATGCAGCTAAAGGACTCACTCTGCATGATGTTTAAGGCAAAAGCTCAGACCTTCCAGACTGGCCATATTCTGAAGGTCAAATAAGCCCTTGTTTGGCAGACCAACAGCATGATGAATGCCAGAGTCCAGATCACTCTATCATGGCTAGCCTGTGCCTTGTCCAGGTTTTTATAATGAAAGACTGAGGGAAACCAAGCTGATTTTAAGAGCCAGAGCAGAATATAACTATTAATAAGACATGTTGTGTAAGACTTCAGACCCAATCAAGTGCTAAATATATTAATATCTACACACAATTCAGGCTGTGGAATACATCTGTACTAAACTTCTGAAAAAAGAAAGTTAAGAAAAATAGGCCACATCATTATTTCACAGAGACACTATTTCCTATTTCCTTCATGATGTGAAGTCTCTAAAAGGAGAGCCTGGTGCAGAATACAGTACACATTAATGTAAACTGCCATTGAGAAGGAAGGGAGAAACATTCCTACGCATGCAAGGAGCAAAATGCTTTCAATTACTTGCTGCACCTTAGAAATCCAGGTGACAACAGTATCTTCTTAACCACGCCAGGAAGCAGACATACAGCCAGCAGCACCACCCCTATCAAGCACAAGATAACAACCACAGGCACAGCTGGAATTTAATTGACCAAATCAACAAGAAAACAAAGAGGACAGTATCTATATCAATAACCAGGGCACAATGTCTTACAGATGATAGCAGAAGTTTGATCTTTAAGGTATTTCAAGAAGTAACTGGTATTTTTAAAAAATGCAGCTATTCCAAGCTATGATTTCCATATTGCACAAAGCAAGCATTTTGCTGCAGAGTCAAACAGTTGAGTTGAACACACTCATGAAGACTGTGAAAACAGCAAAGCAAGCCACTGAGTCTCACAAGAATTGCTGATTAAGGCAGTGGCTTTTAACCTTTATCTGTCCAGCCCTGAAAGATCACACACTACTGTGACATACCTCTTGAAAGGCCTTTAAGAACAAATTATGCCTTTATTCTACTGCAATCTAGTTATTAATGTGTACAACACCACTAAGTACCTAAACAAAGAAAAATAAAGACATTAAGACTAACAAGCACCATCATCTGCCCAGACAGCTTGAAAAAAAACAAGTTTCTGCTCTCCACAGCCAACACATTCTGACTTCCAGCTCTCACAAAAGCTCGAAGATATGTGTTGGTTTTGGTTGGTTAGAAATGTAAATGCTTCTGAAAACACGTCCCAACAGGAGTTAGGACAACCGTTGACTGCAGAACAAGGACTGTTAACTCCTCTGATGGACAGTGGCAGCTCAACGTGCTCTCAGCTTCTCTGGTGCATTCCCTGAGAGGAAAGCATGAGGCAGACCCATGGAGGAAGGGCATCTAATTTCTCTGAGAGTGCATAAGTACGTAAGGGGGTGGGAGCATCAGCAGGGCAGGGTGTAGAGGATGGAAGAGTGCAGAAAGTACAGGCTGGTAACAAGAATCAGTGGTGAATGTGCTGTACGAGCATCAAATAAAAGGAGGAACTCATGGGGACCCAAGAAGCTGTTGCAGAGTTTTTAATAATCAAACAGAACCTGTTTGGTCCAAAAGTCTTGGGGGGAAGGGCGGGGAAGAGGAGGGGAAGATTGCTTGCTCTAAGTTAAATGTCTAGGTAGATGTACTTTAAAAATAACCTGGGTCCCATCAATCACTTTGAAAAACAAACACATTAAAACCCACCTAAAGTGGTCTACCAGCAAAAACCCCTGCCTTTCACTATGCATAATACAGGATTCACTTAAATTATTCTTTGTGAGGCTTATAAAATATCTTGCTAACACTTTCCCCTTGTCTCTCATACTCCACAAAAATTCCATTACTATTCCTGTCTTCTTGCCTTAAGAGAATAAATAACAATAAGGTCATTGTCTATGAGGTTTATGGGTGTTCAAAGCTGCCAGTCACCTGCCATTTCCATGTAAAGTACAAACCCAAGCAGACTTGTCCTCGAGGGAGTTGCAGGGCAGCTGAGCTGGTGGTATTGACCCTAGGCTTTCTGAACCCATTCTGCCTCAGAGTTTATAATAAAAATGTTGTTTTCTCTCTGTTAAAAGATGCTTCCCCCAAACAGCCCTGTGAAAGCAGCTCCTATGCTTCATATTCCTGTGTAAGGTCAGATCAGAGGTGAGGGACGCTGAACAAAGCCGTGCTTTTACATGTTCCATAGCAGCATTCCTTCTGCCTGCTTTTTTGAGTCCACACTCCTTCCCTTTGAAGGGTCAATACATTTTAACAGCATATACAGAATAGAAAGAATAAAAAAAGGAGATGAGTTCTGACAGAAAACAAAATAAAATAAATATATGCAATGCATAGGATGCTGTGTGTCAAGTTAAGAAAAAGGGAGAGAAGAGCAAAACCAAACTACATCAGACTGCAGAGGAAAAAGAAAGGAAGTAACAGTGTGGGGGAGGATGAATGGGAAGACACTAATCCCACTTCTCAATTCCTGCTTGATTGCCTCCCAAGCTCCTCTAATGATTTATATTTGCTTTGCTAACTACACAGTACAACTGAAGCAGCCAGGTTGGAAACCACACAGATGTTAGAAGTCCTTGGCTTTCAGTTCCTACTCCTAATAGCAACAGGCCAACAGAGAAACCACTGGAGAAGCTGATTTAGCAAGAAACATCAAGACACCAATATCCCAGCAGGAACTAATACTTTGCTGCTTCCCTTCCCAAACTGTCTCCTCTGCTCTAGGCTAATGTTTCTCCCTGTGAGACGCAAATGAACAAGGGAGATAGTGAGAGCTGTATTTATTTTCTGTCACCATCACTGGCTCAAGGAACCTGAATGAGAACTGAAAACAAGGTATGAAGTCCAGGAAACAAAATTCTTAATACTTTTGCAACCATGTAAGAATTTTTGGTTCAGATACTTTCTTTAATATTCTGCTTAGCAGAGAAGCACACATAACAATGACAGTGCTACTGCTGGCATTATATGGATGAAATAAAAATATATGTGTCAATGACCACTTAAAGACAAAACAAAGTGAACATAAGGTCTTGGCAGAGAAATTATTTCTTTAACCACCATTGTTTTGTTTCTCTCTAGCACGGTTTTTTCAGGGACTGGGTTAGCCTCAGGATTGCTCCCATTGCTTCCAGTATGAAAGTCTATTGAGACTTGCATGTAAAAAGTTAATTAGAAGTTGAATAAAATGACAACAGAGATCAAAGAATGTCTATTCCCCAAGTTCATGCCAAGATCCATATATATGTAACGTTTCATACAAACAATATAAGTTATTTCAAGATGTTCTTTTCAATAAAGATTATGACAAATAATAAAATGTTCACATTATCCTTTTCTAATGGATTTATTCAAATTAAATCAGAAGTTAAAACAAGAAAGTTAAACACAAAAGGATTACTCTGTTCATTGATATTGCCAAGACATCTTCAGTTTAGTCAGATTGGCTACTACAGCAACAGTAAAAGCAATAATTTTCCTTAAGACCCTGCTCTGAAAAAGTATGTCAATTTAAGGGAACATTTGTTCCTATTAAAGCCAGATGAAAAGGTGCTAGGATTTTAAAGTTAGCAAAATGCTTTAGATTCAGACATGGGCTGGATGCTGTCCTGATTGGGATGCTCTCCTGAAGTGAGATTACCTGCCCTGGTTTTGCAGCTATTGAGGCATATGCAGGACTTTTTGCTCTGTAAGTGCATTGTGAAAGTGAAGACATGTACATTTATATAACATGTACAATAATACATTTTTCTGGGTGGTGATATTGTATTATGTTATATAATGTAAGGAAAAGTAAGCAAAAATCCATCACAAATCTATATGCCATCATTTCTAAAAGCATTTCTAAAATATGGCACTTAATATCACTTTCCTAACTGCAGCTATAACAAAACAGGCCACTACTGTAGCAGCTTCCCACTGAATACCCTGGCAAACTGCAGTGAGCATGGCTGTCTGCAAGTCTGATACACAATTTCTATGTAAGAATCAAAAACTGGATACTGGAAGTCACACATTCATCATTTTAGTCTCTTTAAAAAAAAATATTGTAACATTTATTCTTATAAAGCCCATGAAAATAAATGTTTCCAACACAGTGATTTACAATACAAAACAACAGCAATTTCAGAATAACAGCACTTTGATATAAAAAGGCCATAAAAGATTGTCCAGCATTTTGTTATAAACACACAACCTATTTTGAAATTCCCAGACATGTGGGCTACCATCCCTTTCTTAAAGATTTTTTGTGTGCTCATACATGCTTTAAAATAGACCGAAGTTTATTAAAGTGCATCAAAGTGCTGAAAGAGAAGAGGCTGCAATCCATTCATGCAGCCACTGATCTACAAACTCCACCACTGTAGTGCTTTTCCATTTTAAAAAAGCCCAACTTTATTACCTTAATTTTGTTTCTATTTACTAATTAGTATTTAAAGACTCCGCAACCATTCATGCATTCTTTGCAATTAAACCCCAGTCTTACACAGATTTTAGTCTTTTCCAGTGTACAATGGAAACAATGATTATTATGTGAGCAGGTAAGTGATAAAGGAGTAGCACAGATTTGTAAAGGTATGGGTGCTGATTTGACTGACCCAGGTCCTTTATGAAAACCTGGCTAAATGAACAGAGAAAAGCCATTCTGGATTATAATTATAATTACAGCTCCCCTGGTCAATCTCAGTGAATCATCATTTCTTCATGTTGACATTTTAGCTTGCCAAAAAGTAACTCCTACCCTGGTAATTTGCTAGCTCCCCATACAACTTAAGAGTATCGCCAGTCCATCATAATTTTTTCTTCTCCTGCCAATTCAAGCCAGTACACTGAAAATCCTCATGACAACCCAGAGAGGACAGTACTTTACACCTAACAGTGACACTGGCAAAGATCAAGGATGCGGAAGGAAATGTTAATTTAGTTGATGAGTTCAGCAGGCAGATATTAGGCAGATGTCACACATTACGCACATATGTGCTCCTATGTCTTACCACCTCCAGCCTTTTACCCAATAATTTAGGCCAATCATCCAAACCCATGAAGCACCATCGAGTAAGGCACAGCAGTCAACTCCATCCACCAGATAGGATGATTAGCACTTAGAATGCAACTCTGTGAACCTCTATCATTATTTTAATGACACTTTATGTGCTAATTTTAAATACAACAGCTGCTTCTCTCAAGTTCTTGCTACTGGATTTTGCTGAAGATCACCTTTAACATTATAACATAAATTTAGTGAGATTATACATAAACAGAAAACATTCATTACCACTTCAGTGAACAGTAATATTTGTGGGTTTGGGGATTAACCTTTAAGACATTCTATACAAACTGGCTAAAATCAGAAAATAAATAGTGGCATCAATACTGGCAGAAAAGCCAAATAAGCATGAAACCAAGGCATTTAAATTATTAAAAAAGTCTACAGAGCTACGCTCACATTTAAAATCCACATTTTTCCCCTAGGAAAGGACTAAATAGTTGATTCCATTTATGAGACATTACATTTAAAAATGAAGCAATAAAGACCCTGGATAAAATACATCTTCGCTGTATTTGACCTCAGAAATGTCCCCCAAATAAAGTATCATCTGACCTGCCACTAGAGTTTTACAAAACAACAATTATTCTCTTCTTCAAGAACACTGTGCAAGGAAAACAAATTCATTTCTGTAAAATATAATTTACATTTGATATTATCTACTATTTATGAAGTAATTTGAGTTTATCAAGAACTTATCAAGAGAAAACTACTCTGGAGAAACTAAATCTTACGGAGAGATCTTCATGAAGCACACTTTATGATAATTTTCAGCTCTTGCAGGAAAAGGTTCTGTTAATCTAGGTCCAATTCATCATGGCCTGATGGCCAGCACTGGCCTGGCTCCACTTGTCATGGAGCATTTTCCTGCTGTCACACATGGCTGCTGGAAGCAGTCAGCAAGAAGGAGAAATGATCCTGCAGGCAATTACATGTGTCCTCCCAGACGAGTTTCAAACAGGAGAGAGATTCTGAACTGAGCCCATGCAGAACAAAGCACAGCTATGTAGTGACCCATGCTTCATCTGGACTGCTGCACTTGATGCTAAATGGAGACTATGGAGTTTTTTAATGTGTGCAGCCACATAAACCCAGGCAAGGGATAAGGGTCATGGCTTACTGAGACTAGAATTGTAACTGCCACCCAGAAGCACTGTTTTTCCACTGTGGCAGGTGACAACACCTTCCCCAGACCCAGGGCGGGCATATCTTCTATTACATCCATCTGAAACATTCACTAAAACAGGCAGGTATTTTCAGGGTTGCAGCAGCAAGTTGACAAGCTGAAAGCAGATGATTTCTGCTGCTAAGACATTTTAAGGAGAAAAAAAAAAAGGCACGCTAGTATTACCAGGGATAACTATATCTCTGACTTCCTCCTGGTCTCCTCAAATATGCTCCTCATTAGCCTGCCTTCACCTTTGGTGTCTAGCTACCATTTCTCCCTAGGAATGAGAGCATGAAGGAGGGAGGGACACTGCTCTGCTCTCTCAGTTGGTTTTGAATGCTGCTCCCCAGTTAACCATGCCAACCACTATTCACTCTAGACCAACAGAGTCATAAAATCAAATCTGAGTAACTGCTGTAAAGTAAGGTTCAGGAAGATATTGTTATCTCTGGTCCTGTACAGTGCCCGTTGTGCTTTTGAAAAATTTGTACACTGATATGGCCTAGAACTAAGGCTACTTTATTTTCAAGTATGAATGACAAATGTTCAAAAGGTATGCAGATGTGGCACTTGGGGACATGGTTTAGTGGTAAACAGGGGGGTGCTGGGCTAAGGGCTAGACTCAAGAGTCTTTTCCAATCTTAATAATTGTATGATTCTAATAAAGACTGTATTTGTAGATCTGTATTATTACATCCTGTAAGTGGGCTATCCACCATCATTTTGTCCACTACAACCTTCCCAGCAAGAGAGTCCAGCCTGAACACAGACCTAGTGAACTGGTGCACACACCAGTGTGCAAGCTGGCTACAAATTTAGAAATTTGACCAATAGAGCTCCTCTTTGACAACAAAACAACATACCATGAACCTCTCAGCTTTCTGCTGATGTGACCCTGCTAGGAGAGGCCATGAACATCATGCTGAGCACTATATTTGGTGCTGCTCATTGGATCTACAACTGGGGGAGGACCTGAGCCAAAAGAATAGGGGAGCAAGAGTTTGAGAGGCAAAAAAAAAAAGCAGAAAAAACATGACTGCACTGTCTTCAGACAAGAAGACTTCATTCCTCAGATCATTCTATCCTTCATTTGAGGGAGAATGCAAAAGTGAAGGTGCTAGAAGATTACTCGTAGCATCAAAATCAATCTCCTATTTCCCCTATTACCTTTTTACAAAACTATTAAGTTTAAAGCTTGCTCTGACACTGGGGTCCAAACAAATATTTCCATGGTTAAAAGAAAAAGAGGTCTGAGGTTTACTTGGAATAATAACAACAAAAAACACCAAATGAAGCAAAAAAAAAAAAAGCCTGAAGCTACTCACACTGTTACAGACGGTCTCTACCCTCTTTTTCAGGCTTCCTTTCATCGTTTCTCTTGCGCAGCCATCTACACAACTTAAACCTTAGCCCTCCATCCCAAAGCACTGTCATTACAGATTTAATTTTTTTACAATTGTAATACAGCAGGCAAGGAGTAGTATAAAGGGAGAATTTTTTTTTTTTTTTTTTTAATGAAGACAAGTGAATTAACTCCAGTTGCATTCTCTGAAGCAAAAAGGGACTGGACAAGAGGAAATGGCCTCAAGTTGTGCTGGGGAGGTTTAGATTAGACATCAGGAAAAATTTCTTCACAGAAGGAGTTGTCAAGCATTGGAACAGGCTTTCTGAGGAAGTGATTGAGTCACCATCACTGGAGGTACTTAAAAGACATGTAGATACAGCACTTAGGGACAAGATTCAGTGGTGGACGTGGCGGTGCTGAGTTAACATTTGGACTCGAGGATTTTAGAGGTCCTTCCCAACCTAAGGGGTTCTATGATTCTGAAGTCAGTGTTTCTGAGTGCATGGAAGTTGCCAGACCCAAAGTTAACTCAGTTCCAGGAGGAAAGAGCCTGATTTTGAGAAGATGCAGCTTGTTTGGTACTCAGTTGGACAGCTCCACTACCCTGCAGTGCACGCCGTGGCCCCACTGCCCTGGGCCCTCGCACACTCAGAGTGCACTGAGCCCCGACGCTGTCACCACCCTGAGCACGACACAGGCAGCAGCAGTACAGGCTGCAGCTTATGTTTGTCTCCTTCTCCCTTGCCCCATTTACTTCTGCAGCTGTGTATCTATCAAGGTTACCCTCAGCTCTGCCAGCCAAGGGCTGTGTCTCTACCAGAGCTCTCTGTAGGCCATCCTCCCCTTGTCGCCGCCCTGTTCGGCCGCGCTGCCCCGCCTGCCGCAGGAAAGCACCCAGAGTGCTAACTGGCACCTCTCCCACCACAGCATGCAGGAGTTCCTGAAATGGGAAATTACAAACAAAACACATTATTTGCTTGAGAGGAAAGCATGGCAGACAGAGGATTTTTT
>VZTE01005137.1:266020-460168 GCA_013397775.1 Eulacestoma nigropectus | reverse complement strand
TTTTTTTTTTTGGTGGGGCTCCTCTTTAAGAGAGAAGACAAACCCCTCAAAAGCAACAGCACAGCTGCAGAATTTGTAATGATCAGGAAATTTCAATAAAACTCCCTGCAGTGGGAAATACTACCCACTCACAAGAAGGGCAGCCCTCCATATGACTGCTCATCGCTGCTGTGCAAAATGCTGTGCTACAGAAGCACAGGTGTTTCATGCAAACAAAGCTCATGAAGTGACAGCTCAGCTCCAGCCTGCCCATTCTGGGTACAGCCTGTACAAAATGCAGTGGTCAGCCATTTTGAGCAAAGATTTGTGTCTAGGATGAAATCATTGAAGGTGTTGAGGTCCATAGGGCAATGGGCAAAGACAGAGAGCCTGTGGCTGGCTGCCTTTCCCCACCACTGCTCCCACAGGAAGCCGCAAGCATGCCTGGAGCGGCCTGGGCTGTGGTAACTCTGGTGTGATGAGATATATCACTTCTCATAGATGCCCAGTGGTTCTTCATCCCCTGATTAGACAAATGTCTGGCATCTGGATAAAAGCCAGCTGGTGTGGATCCAGCTCAGATAAACTGGAACTGTGGGCCAGCACAGGGATGCACTGGGATGAATATCCAGATGCAACATCTGTTCCCTATTGCACATCTTCCCAAATCGCCATTGCTCGTCAAACATTAGGCTTCCCTTTGTTCCAAGATTAACCCAGCAAACAGATGTGTCAGCAACCCTCTAAGATAGAAGGGTTTGTCTGTATGGGATATAGTCCATGTTCTTAAGGAAAAAGGCTGACAACTCAGGTGCCCTCCAACTCAGCAGAAAGGGAGAATGGCTGGAGAGAACAAATGAATAGTCATCTAGCAAAAAAAAAAAAAAAAAAAAAAAAAAAATCAGTTAAGGCTTGGGAAACTAATTTATTTGAAATTCCTAAAGATGGGAAGTAGGAAGAGAAGATAATTGTGTCTGCATCAGAACTAGAAACCTGTGTGTTAGACAGGAGATGTCAGAACAATTAATGTATAGGGAAAAATTTAAGCTGAAAATAATAAAAGTACCAGGGTGGGAAGAAAAGTATAATTAGATAGTCAAAATGCATAATTAAGACTTGTTGAAAAAAAGGGTATGACTAAGAAAAGTTTAGGGGATTATACACCATGTAGAAATGCTTTTCCTAGTTTACAAGTCACTGATATCTCATTGATATCAGAGAACACAGAAGTAGATGGTGATGCACAGAAACCACAAACTACCAGCTAAAGAGATCTACTAGAAGAGTTGAAAGGCTTCAAGAAAAAAAATGTGTTTGGCAAAATTAAAAACCAACAAAATCTCTGCAGTACTTTTAGGAAGAAGAATCACAACTGTCAAAAAACAATGGATGACATATATTACAATGATAACAGTGTATTTCTAATTCAACAATAATTTAGAATGATCTTAAACAATGATAGCAAGGTAGGGAGTCCACTATCAACAGGTCTGGATGACTTTGATTCAAGAGCTAAGACAAATAGCTCTTGGATCATTAATACTGATTTTGAGTAACACTTTGGTAATAATGTTCATTTTCCATTACTAAACATTTTTTTTAAATTAACATCAATATTTATCTACAGGCTGCTCAAATTTAAATAGGATTAATTCCTTAATTTATGGAAATCAAAGGCTTGTGTTACACAAGTCACACTACAGAATCACTGCAGACATTTTTCAAGTATTTGACTGGCATATTGAAGATAACCAGAGCAAACAGTGATAAACAGGAAGATTAAGGGGCATCAGGCAATTTGTTCCAGAGATACACACTGTGTATTTAAAGTAATTAAAAGGTACACAGAGGTAACCATTACTGCTGAACTGCACTGCTGTCAAAGCCACCAACATATGATGGTGCCATGCAGGAATTCTCCAAGACCCCAGACAGATGCTGGAGAGCTGAGGAAGTCACCTGAAGGTGAGGCAGGAGGCCTGATGCACTGGCCAACAGGCCAGCTGCACCATGGAGTGCCAGAAAGCAGCAGGGAGGCACATCCAGACCCTGCTGAGGGACTGACAGGCAGCAAAGGGACAAGGCAAAGGGAGGAGTTGCTCCTGCCCAGCCTGAAGGAGCAGGAGAGGCTCCAGTGCCTCTTCCGTAACCTCAGACCAGCATCAAAGGGACACCAGCAGCAGCGCTCATACTCTCAGGCTGGACAGAGAGGGGCCAGTCTGCTATATGGTACCAGACAACCTGCATGTAAATTATGAGATTTGGCCAAAACAGTGATGGGGAGTTATCATGAGTTTTCCAGACACCTGCATGAAAGGAAAAGGCATCTCATTTTGGGAAACCATGGACTGCATGGTCAGCCAGAAACACCCAAATTAGACAGGATATTAGGAAAAATTTCTTCAGGAAAAGAGTTGTAAAGCACTGGTACAGGCTACTCAGAGAAGCAGTTGAGTCACCATCCCCAGATGTATGTGAAAGATGTGGAGATGTGGCACTTTGGGTCATGTCTTAGCGGTGGACTTGGCAGTGCTGTTTTAATGGCTGGACTCAATAAGTAAATACTTAAGACTTTTTCCAACTAAAATGATTCTTTGATGCTATGATCTACAAAGATGCTAAGTAGGTGCAAAGAGTGCCACAGATGGAGCACTACAAAGCCCTTTCCAACTCTCCCCCCTCCCTCCCTCTCTTGAAACCTCTGTAAAATTCCAAATTAATTGTGGGAGAAAACTTGTCCTAAAGCAGTCCACATTTGAGGACAGGACCCTTACAAAACTGAAAGTCATTTCTGTGCTGTCCTGGAAGGCAGACGTGTGATTAAGAAACCGACACTGATTTCACTATCTCACATGCTCACCTCTGTATAAGCAGGCACAGGGCTGCGCCGGCCTGCTGAGTGTGTGTGCATAATCCTCACGCAATGCATGAATGAATTGCCAGTGTCTTTCCCTAAGAACCAGCAAATAAGGGAGGGAGAGCCACAACCACAGACAAAACCTAAGAACGAAGCAGAGAGAGAGGCTGGAAGATGCACACTTCACCTCTGAAAACATGTGGGAATGGGTCCATAAGGAGACACTGCTGGAAACAGGCAGTCTTCCTGGGGAGGAAGGACAAACCATGGCTGTAGTCATTGGCAAACTGATGTGAATGCTTTCTTGTACATCGGGAAACACAGAGCTACCCACTTCCCTTAGCCTGCCCTAAGCACAGAGGGAGGAGCCTGTCTCCTGCAGCCTTCGGAAAGACTCAGGGCAAGGCGGCAGCTCCATCCTTCCCTGTGCTTGGAAATGATTAACAGTTTTTGTGAACAGGGTTGCACAACCCGGTGTGTGTGCAGGAGTATGTTTATCTTCTGCTACAAAACTGAACAACTGCTGGTACCACCGTTCTTGGAGAGGCCACTGCACAACAATTCCATCTTTTTCTCCCCTGAATCTCTCAACTATTTCAACTTCTGGCAAAATTAAGTTGTCTGAAGCTGCCCAACTCCAGGCACGTACAACAAATATACATGAAAAAGGCATGTACAAAAAAATCCTGTGCATTAAAGGCTGATGTACAACTCTTTCTGCTCTAGTAAATTTATTTTTGCAGATGGTAGGAGTTTCCTAGTGCTCTTAGTAACAGCATGAAGTATTTACTACACTTTTATTTCCCTTAACTGCAAAAAATAAACAATCTGTGTCACCTCCCAAGGATGCACTACCTTCTTGTCATACCGTAAAGTCAATAATGAAGACCAGAAGTTTGAAACATGGGTTTTGCATCCTGGGACATGAGGTGGCAGATGAAAAGCACAAACAGGCAAGAACATGAATAATATTGCCCACCAAGATGACTCACCAGCATTCCCAGAACACACACGGCTGGCACACAGTCACTTGGCACATACTCAATTGATAGGCATTGATATACCATTTTGCTTCCTTAATTAAAGATTTTCATGTGTTCTCAGTTGCAGAATACTCAACCAGACAAGCACATGCAGGCACAAAAGATTATGTAAGAAAACAGGAAAATAGAATAGGCAGCAAAATATATCTGAAATGTACCAAAGAGAAGCATCATTTGCCTGTTCCCCAGGGAGATCTGAACTGTTTTCTGTGCAGAGGCTGTTAAACAGATAATTATTTATTGGGAAGTTAATACAGCATGGTTACAAGCATTCCATGCCAGCTGACTAGGTACACAAGTTTCTAGGTACACTAGTTTCTCTTCTGGTACTTACCAGAAGAGGAATTGCATCCACATAATCAAACACTGGAACAAAACCTGGTAGTTTCAGCAGGAGGAGTGAAGAGGTTAAGCAAGGCAAACCATCCTTGCCTTAGGCATAGAAGCTCCAAGGACCCCCTTGGAAGCCAGAGAAGCTCCAGTGAAGCCAGAGAAGGAAGCACCCACTTCAGCACCTCTGCGTTGAAAACCCACTCAGCAACACATTGAAGTTACACTCACAGGCCATTGCACAGACCTGTGTAAAGCAAGGGTCCCTCTTCTCTCACAGGCTCTCTGACCAGAAGGGATACAATAGAAACTGATATTCAATGTCATCATTTTAACCTTCAGAATTACTACACAACTGAATGAATACAGACAGATCTGCAGCACACCACAGCAATTACTCCTGCTTTCATTCTTGAAGGATATGGTCACTTCTCATCTTCCACAGGACTGTAGAGACCAAGACACCCCTCCGAACCCCCACAACTGCATCATCCTGGCTCAGCTGCCGTGATGCATCAGAAAAGGGATTGAATACACCACCTCAGAAAGCTGAGTCTACACCTTCTGAAAATTTAAGACTTCAGTGGGAACCACCAATTCTTGGTTTGCAGCTCCCTCCAGGAAAATGGAAGAAGCAATATATCTTCTCTCATATGTGATTATTATAGAACATGTTTGTAAAGCTGCTAACATAAACCAGCTGTTTGGTAAAGTGTGATATTCTAATAACATACTCTGATGCAGTTGTCTGGTTTATGTGGCGATATTGTATATATCCTGAAATATAAATTACATCCATTTTACTGGAAACTTTCAAGTGATTTTTCATACAAACTCTAGATTAGAACTGGACTGATGACAGTTTTGAACACGAAAAATAAACAAAAAAAAAGTTTTAAAGGGGGAAAGAGTTTGAACGTAAAGAAACAGATAACGCTGAAAAACAATACAGTAATAAATGTCTTTTTGGGTCAGCCTGAAGTGTTATTTTTGATCCAAAATGCAATGCTTCCTTTAATTTTCAAGTTATTTAATCCTTAAAAACATGTTATCTTTAAGGAAAAAGAAATACAGTAAAAAGCTCCAAAATATTTTGAAAGGAAAGAGGACAGATCTAATTTTGAAAATGCTGAAATAAGACACTGCAGCATCTGGGGAATTCATCTTTCTTTTTCAGTCAAAATTACTGGCAGTAATCATCCTTGAAAATGCACATACTTCTGATCTCTATCTAACTCTGCTTCTCAGCAAATTTATGACTTGTCAAAGAAGACTTTTCCCAGCTTTATTCATAAAGACTGAGGTAATTATCACTTTCTCAGGCTATATAAGAGCAAATGTGTTGCTAATCAAGCCGGTGGGAATTAGACAAGATACAAAGCAGTTTGCACAACTCTCACAATTATTCTGGTGAATTGTAAATTATATTAGAGCATCACTTTCAATAGTAGCAATATAATCCCTCCCCAAAACTAAATGGAACAAGAAATCACATGCGACATGAGAACTATCAGAGAAAACGCAACAAAACACCCTTCTTCACCAACAGACAAAAGGGCCATATCCTGCAATCCCATTACAAATCTGACAGCACAATATCCTAACTGATACCAACACAGATGAACTTGCAGGGTGAGTCGTGGTTTAGTTTTGTCATTTTATGTCTGTTTTCAAGCAATGTGACCTCATCCACTTAAATGCCATAGTTGGTATTTTCCAACGTCTGTAGTTGTACCCATATGACTAATTTAAAATGACTGCTACTAACATGCACCAGAGGCATTGCTTTCTATAAATGTCAAGTATCAGTGATGCCCAATAAAACAAGCTACACTTAATGCGGTGTAAAATAGGTTGATTAATACTTTCAGAGAGTATTTAATACCCAACAAGAAATTTGTCAACTCTGAAAGGTGCAAAAGTACTACAGTTACTTGGAAAACATAATTTCATTTCTGTCAATTCATGATTGCTGCAACTGAAAGCTAATTTTTCAACTAAGATAAAATACATTCTATTTGATAAATACATTTACAAAGCACATATATAGCCTTTTCTTTTCACTGGGTTTGAGCTTATTACAGTATTTCGGCATTCTTATTAGGCATTAGTCCTGTTCAGGAATGCACATATGGTAGATGGTTCTGCATTAATAATGGAAAGCCAGGTGACACATACTGGATTCTGGGACACCCATGTTGACCCAGGTACACTGGGAAAAAGCATCCCACTGCTGTTGAAATAATACTGAGATTGCTCTAATGGTCTTTGCCTTTGTTCCATCTATTTGTGGATACTAAGAGGTCAATGAAACAATTTTGCACCCAGGAATGCATGCACTGTACTGAGGTACATGACTTAGTATTACTTTTCTTTTCTGATACAGGACATTTGGGTATGTCCTCTCTTGATATTATTGTACACCAATAAAATATATCACAGTCAAAATTATAACTGTCTTATCATAACTAATCTGTCCAACACTTTAAAGAAATTAGAGAACAATGAGGTACAAAAAGCTTCAAGAAAACTAAGTTCCCTTTTCCACTGAAATATCCCACAATCTACCAGAACCATAAAACTACACAGATAATATTTCTATATATATAAGTTGAGGAACTTAATAATTCAGCACTGTACTTAAACATACCAAGCCAGTGAGATTTAAGCAAACCTATAAAGTTCAGTTGTGTGCACTTAAATGCTATCCTGAGTTGGAGGTGGAGGTGGTGGTCTCAACCCAGTATCTAAATATTAACTTTAATATAGTACAGTGAAAATCTTGCAAAAAGCTTCTACAGAAATGCTGCTATGCTTCATTATGCAAATATATATAGTCAGGAATGCCTTGCAGGGACTCTTAAATTGGCAAGGATACAAATTCCATTACACCCTATCCCAGACAGCTGAATGTTGGCAGATAAATTTCAACACAACATTTAAAATGAAGAAAAACAACAACAAACTTCAAACTTTTGAGAGATGCAGTTTCCATCTGCCACATTCTATAAAGACAAATGCCAGTGAAAACCACGTTTGTTTTTATTGTACCACAGAATATGAAATATCAGCAATGAGATTCAAGACAGCTTGAAGGATAGATTCAATGTTGATGGTGGATACCTACACAGAGACTTCATAATGACTTTCAGGTCTCCAGATTCCCACAATGTGACCCTAAAAAATCCTTGCTCAGTGCCACCAGCCTCTGAAGGCATGCACCTCTCCACAGAGAGAGCAAACCACAATTTCCATGCAAAGTGAGGTCCCATAATACCTGAAAAAACAGTTTCTGCATCTTGTTTTTTACAGGATGAAGAAGCTGGAAGCATTTGATCGTAACTCAGAAATTTTAGGCATCCCTGCACCAAAATAAGTCTATCATAGCCTTGTTGAATTTATTCTGAGGGGGTTTTCTGTTTGGTTAGGTTTTTTTGTTTGTTTGGGGTTTTTTTGCCAGGAAATTTAATTAAATAAGACCTTGAAGAATTTTAAGAAGACCATTTGTCATTGGATAAAGTGCCTACTAAAGGAAATGCAACCCACTGTTCAGGTGGCATTTCAAGAGAAGGATAGAAATTTGGTTTTACCTGCAATCTCTTTCATGTGGAACAGTGAAATATTCCCAGAAGGAGAAGTCAAAAAGACCCCTCCCCAGGAAGGCCAAGTTCCCGTAAGATGCAAGGGTACAATTTTTCTTCTGCTTTCTCTTATCTTTGCCCAAAACTTTGTCAGTACAAATTCCATTACTGTGTACCATAACTAGAAAAAGAGTACATACAATCACAACCATTACAGTTGTGTGACTCAGGGACTTCTTTCGTCATGTGCAGGTGGAAGGTATAGGTTTGAATCTTTTAGGATTAAAGAGTGGAATCTAAGTCCCCACATATTGAAAAAATGGAAGATCACACAGGAGGCACACAGATTTTTAAAGAAAAGGGTGGCTTCTTCCATTCCCTGTCTTAAGTAAGTTTGTTAAGAAAGGGTATGTATGGGCATACACCTTCAGAAGAGAACTGCATAGGCTGGGGAGCTGGGGTGGAAAACACTGTATTTCTGTGGACTCAAGAGAACCGCCAGCTCACCACACTCTCAGACTTACCTGCTGGCTAATTCAAGCTAAATGCAAGTGGTGTGCCAACACACGAGCTCTTGCTGACATCTTTGTCCAGATGAGATCTCCCTTGTGATGACCAGTTCTCTTGCACACTGCGTAGGGAACACGGGCTTCTAACAGGAGCCCTGTGAGTTCAGGGTCAAGCATACTAGAGATGCACCTGGTTTCTCAGCATCAAGGTGTAGATCTAGCCCAAAATGACAAAACTTAACATTTTCAAAACTAATGTGGGTACTTATGCTTCTAAATCTCAGTGAAAAACCCTTTTAGATTTCACCTGCCAGCTTTCCCACACTCCTTGTTAAAAGTATTTATTGTTTATTTTCCCTATCATTTGTCATACTTCATTGAGTAGTTCCTTCAGAGACTTTTTAAAGAACCTGAACTTTTTTTGTTCACAAATATTAGATGTAGAACTGCTAAAACAGTATCAGCTACATTTCTAAATCTTACACATGCTATGGATTCCTAATATTACATTTATTAGTCCAAATTATTTTATATACAGGTAAAAGATGCCTCAAGTTATTCCCTCAAGTACATCCTTATTTTCGTAACAGGCAAATACCTAAAGACTGTTAAATGATTTTATTAATTAAATATACTATGGAATACAGAAGAAGTTTCATCACTGCCATTTTATTTAGCACTGGAATTTCCAGAGTGTTGCACTAAAAAGACTCAAAGCACAGGCTCAAAGGCCTATTGCTCTTGCAAACAACCTTCCTCTCTAGAAGCCAAACTTTATAGAAGTCTGAATCACCTGGAAAATTACAGGATTCTTACACATGACTTGAAAATACAATAGATAATGAAACCAGAACAGTGCTAAAAAAGCAGACAGGCCAAGGTGCCTTTTTTTTTTTTTTTTTTTTTTTTTTTTTTTCCCTTCCTCCTTAAGTATCCAAAGTGTTTGCAAAGTANTTTTTTTTTTTTTTTTGTATTCTCTGAACTGTTAATCTCAAATTAAAGCAAGAAGAAATCTGAAGTACAACATGTCCTAGCCTCCTAAAGTTCTGCACAGGAAATGCAAGTGTGAAATTGGAGCTCTTTTGAGAAGGTTTGGAAAACCTGCATTCATAAAACTTACACTAAAAATGCTACTATTTGTTTCAAAGGGGATTTGGTTCAACGAAGTAGGAAAAACTAAAACCACAGAATATTGGCAAGTTGAAGGATGATTTGCAGAAGCCCCTAACTGCAAACGAAATACTTTTGCCAAATCTTGCTATGATCTATCAGAATGTTTTTTATTGTAAGAACCTGAAGATGCCATAGTGCCTGAGCTATTGCAGTTGGACTGGATATACATACTTAGATGTGGGGAGGGGATTTGTAAGGCTGAAAAAAAGACTCCATATGTCAAATGCTGGTCTAATACTCAGCACATGCTTTAGCAACGGCAACTCAGAGTATAATGGGTGTCACCAAATAAATTTTTCAAGGTTCTTTCACTGTAGTTTGATTCTCTTGGGGCTGATTTTCCCTGTAACAAGTTTCATATCTCTCAGAATGTGCAAAAAAGACAAAGCATTATGTATATGCATGCCATATGTGCTTTTGTGTACGCATATAAATGTATATCCATCCAAATGTCTCACCTACGAATAGATGCTTACTGTCTTAATACCTGCATAAATATGGTACACAGTTTTTTAACAAATAGCAAAGATGGTCATAGTGTGGTGCAAGCCGAATGCTGCAAAGCCACCAAAAAGACAAAAGCAGAATGCATAATGAAGTGAAGTGCTGCTTCTTCCTGCCAGTAATTACATTTGCATAAGAGCAACTCCAACCACTATCATTTATCATTTCTGGGGATGGAAATCTACGGCTGTATGCTACATAGTCTATCCAATTAAGAACCCTACTGCAGCATTAGAAACGTTTGTTTTAGCATATACAATATCCTTGAAAAGTTTTCAAGAAACATGAAAAACATACAGCTACATCTCTTGCACTACTTCATAATTTACCAAGCACCGTAAGTTTGAAAGGTAGTAACAATGCAACTGGCTGCCAGCCTAATCTCCCTAATGACCTGCATTTCACAGTTGTTAACACAGTTATCAGAATCACACTACCACCAGAATTCTGACGAAACGAAGTGGGAATGACAGCAAAATGCTTCTAAATATTCATTTTAATGTGATTTTTTCCAATGAGTTCTACTATTTCTATTAAGATGCAAGCTTATTTTCACTGGGGTGTGATTTTTCAAATACTTATGCAGATGCTTGGAGAATCAAACCCTACAAGACTAATTAATGTGCACAAAATTCAGATAAAATTATTCATATATAAATAACTTCTGAAAGAATTAACACATGCAAACATACTGGATGGCTCATGCTAATACACAGAAGATAATTAAAACATAGACTTATGAAGTAAAACTCATTAACAACCAGCTATAAAACAGAATGTGATCTAGTTTAAAATCTTTCATCTAAATCTTTGAAAATTTTCCTCATCCCAAGGAATTTAGCTTCTTACTAAGGCTGGGAATAATTTAACCCCCAATTAGAACATCACCTGAATGTCTTATATACAGCACTCCTTTATCTGTGGCACAGTAAAAATCCCTGTATTAAAAACTGCAAGCAAGTAAAATGTCAGAATTGTATACTTTATGGTTTAATAACTTCCTTCAAAATACTTCCTTCCTTCCAATACTTAATCTGTGCCCAAGCACTACTTCTGCATGTACAGGAACAATGAGTATTTGTAATTTTTTTAAGTCCTTGCAAATTTGTGTGTCACAGAAATACAAAAGATCTTCCAGTATTAACACCTATGTTAAGCTCCAGCCTGGTAGAAAGACTGAGCCACTTAGTACTTCACCTACTGTACTGTTCATTCAGAAGCTAAAGCTGAGTAGGGCATAAAATGACTTTTTCAAGGTTCGTTCATGGCTTTTGGGATTCATTCTGCCTTTAACAACTTTTAAAACCCTCATGATGCTCAGAAACACACAACAGTTCCTTTCACGGAAACCTGTATCAAAATGCACTTGTATCCAGCTTAATATTTCTCCTTTACACCCAACAATTGTGGGAGGCCATGAAAAACTCTCAAAGACATGGTGACTTGCCAGTCATCTTTCAGCCAAAATTCTTCTATGATTCTCTCTCCATCTCACTACCTGTTTTTAAGGTAATAAAAGAAAGGTCACTCTAACCTCCAAATAAAATACACAAGCATTCATTAATATCACATGCTTCCAATCTTTCAGATTTTATAAAAATATGGTTGATGTTTCCCACTGTGTATAATTCCTTCTGGAATGCTATTTTTCAGCACTGAAAACCAGAATTATTTCAGTGAAAAACTGGTGATTAATCACAATCAACTGTCACAACTAATTTAACTTTAATTCTATGAAAAGCTTTTCTATACAACCCAAGTAAAAATATACATTTTAATGTGCAGGCAAAGAAAGCAATAGCATACCTAATGTACTTTTTTTTCCCACCGAGAAAGGAGATTCCCCAGCTTTATAATACTAAAATATTGCTTCTTTCTACAAAATTATTTACAACTCTACATGAAATACAGATATATTTGGCATTATTTTTCAAATGCTTTCATATAAGCCTGAACAATTTATAGGACTATATTTAAGTGTTTCAACTGAGAGGACGCATCTTTAGGAAGAACTCATCATATCTGTTTTCCCTCTGTATAGAATGCATCAGACCTTATAAAAACGCTGAGCTTACTCCAAAGCTGGGGGGAAAAAAGAGCTTTGTGCCTTGGAAGAAGGAGTTTGCTGCACATTCTTAATTCTTTTCAGAAAAAAAGATGAATGGGCAGAAAAGCCATTGTAGCACTACAACAGCATGACTGGTACAAAGGAAGAGAGAACTGCAGTATAACACTGACCATTAAGCTGGTACAGCTGCCTATACTTATAGCAATGGTAAAACTACTAACATGGTGTAATTTAATGCAGTGTAGCTTTCCTATCATCCTTATTTTCAGTTATATCCCTTTTCATATCCATCCTTAACAAGATTATTAAGGCAATTTGTTAGTTGTCATCACTCTTCTTTCAACTCTTGGCTTAAGTTCACTATACAATTCACAATGCTAGGATGTGGTAGGAACCATGCACTGAGCAGAGAGTTAGAAACCAGCAAATAAATGAAATCCACAGTTTTGGGCTGTCACAAGGAAAGCTGCATATATCCCCCAGGAAATTAAAGCGATTATCAATTACTTGATTGCTTCACAGAATCGTCCACTTTTATCACAATTGGACCAAAAGCCCTTTAAGCCCATACCAGTACTTAATGATGCATTTAGGAAACTAACATTGCATTGATAGTTTGAAATGTTGCATGTTTGGAAACAGTTGAATGACTTTGGGTCTATCCTCTGCCTCAGAAAAGATGTAACCGGATGCCATTCTCCTGATTGATACATGCCTTCACAGATAGAACTTTGAAATTTCTATACATAACATGAATTATTCAATATATGTGTGAAAATGGCATTATTTTACATGGGGTGACATGTGGATACTGAACGGCTATTTCCAACTGCAGCAAGACTTTAATTCCTGAAACATTTAATTTATCTTTCACTAATACGTAGTGCAAAGCAACTAGGATATCTAGTGAAAAGATGCAACTTGAAGGAGATCAAAACCGAATTCAATGGCAAAGAAGTATTTCTATAGAGACATGTTTCCTAGTAGCCAAACCAAAAACTCACAATCTGGAGATACTGATGTCTTCTCAGCTAACATCTGTCACTCGGAGTCCCTCTCCTTACAGCTGCTTCTGGAAAGCTCATTTGCTGTCTTACACTTGAATGTCAGGACTCAGAGTATCTTTCCTTGGCTCCCAAAATTTTAAGCAGCAAGTGTGGCCAGGCAACATGAGGCTCTGCTCATCCCCATCAGATTCATCCTCACAGCGTTGTTTCCTCTGGTGGTCTAAATCCAGAAAGCCCCACAGGCAGTGGAGGGGAATTAAAGCATAGAAGCCTCATGCTCAAGTCCTGAGGTGAAATCATGGCACCCTGGCTCAAAAGCAAACTACCACAAAGCAGGATAACATTTCTAACCTTATCTTTAGAAGGCTCTAAGAAAAAAAATGAAAGGACAATCATCAAATGATTTTTGCCACATCATGCCCTAGGCTGGGGTTGTATCACTATCTTTGTCTAATATCCCTGGACAGAGGATGAAAAGAGACTGGAAACTCACTGAGAGCCCATGGGAACTGCTGGGTATAAAGAGGGGACTTGGTTGGACCACAGCTGTTAACAATGCTTTCCTTGTATTTTATCCAAGACACATGGCTTCACAGTTTGTGTATGCAAATAGGAGCCACTCCTGCTCCTGAAGACAGGGTTGTTTTGAGAAAGGAGAAAATAACTATAGGAAAGAAATGTGAATGCAGTGTACACAGAAGATGCTACCATTTAACTTCTTTAATATATAACCACAATTGCCTTAAGGCACAAATATCAATCACTTTTACACTATAAAAATAGTATCTGATAATTTGAGTTATTTTCTGCACAGCAAACTAGGAGACAAAATTCTCTCATCTTATAAAAATCAAAGAAAACTCCTATTTAAAATTAATTATTGCCATTACATTACTGTAGGGTTTGCCAAATCAGTTAAAGGGCAAATTTTATTCTGAAGAGGCTCCCTCAAGTAACAAAGGAATAGGCAATTTAAAAAAAAAAACCTGCTTACAAAACTGAACAGAGGTGATCTCAGACACAGACAGGACACAAGGAAACACAAATGTTTAGTGCTAAAAACTTAGAAAATCCCAGCACCTCTCTGCTGAATGACTGATGCGGAATAGAGTGCAGCAGAGACAGATGTTCATCAAGCATGATGCCACACGACCATGAGGAATCATAAGTATTTCCAGATAAAACAGAATATTCTTGGCCATCCTTGGAATGAAAGACTGTCGCCATCCTTGGAATGAAAGACTGTCACCATCCTCGTAATTCTTCCTTGCTCAAAATGATGAGTTATAATTATGTACTGTTGTAAGAATGAACATCCACAAAGTCTAATGTCTACAATTCTCTCACCATTCTCCACTCAAGAGTGTTTTTCATTTTGCTTATAAATACAAATACCAGTTAAAAAAATGACAAAACAAAAAATGTATTACAGAATACAACAGTGACTAAAACTACTTTTTAAGGGATCTGCAAAATCAAGTTTGAAAAGAATAGTCAACTCAACAGAGCATCAAAAACATGGCTCTCGAGCTGCCCAAAAAGCCAAGTTACCAATTTTTTATAATCTGAGAATTTCAGGTATTACTTCAGCCAAAATCTTCACGATAACAGACGGATAACTCTGTACAACTTCAATGCATAAAGCAATGACTACCAATTCTCAATGCCAGCCCAAACTACTGCCTTGTGAAAACATTAACAATCCGAAATACAGCTACATAGAAGTGCTGTAAGATGTTCTGAATAAAACTATATGAAATGGTGTAACTGCTAAGGTTTGAATACTGACAGTTTTAAGAGTTCAGTCAGAAAGGCACTTGATTTGTAGAGAGTGAAAATATATTTATATATCTATATAGATACATAGATATAAAAATATTATCCCAGCTAGGTAGCAGCAGTGTTAACTGCCTGCATTTTGTCTGACAGCATCTTCCACTCCTGAGAATACTGTACTACAGCAGTATTAAGATGATTGCTTGAGAAATGGTTGAAACAAGCCATCATTTGCCAGAATATAAACCCAGAAATTAAATTACAGCCAACACTTCTCAAACTGCTAATATTTTAAACAATTTTCTAAAATAGCCAAGTTGTACTACTAACTGACAGATACCTGTCACTTTAGTAAAATAGAGTTTTGAAGCATTATAAGCCATTATTATTAAGAAACTTTCTGATTCTTGTTCAATGCACCTATGCAGCAACACCATGTTAAAATATACACTATAAATTTATTATGCCTTAACAAATTACATCCGGATACAGCTGTGACCTCTAATAACACGAAATGCTGGAGAACAGAGACATGTAAAGACGAAGGACTTTTACTCCTTAGGGAAAGGATCTTAGGAAAAGGTTTCTGGGGGACCAAGGATCACTTAAAGAATGAAGACTACTGAATGCTATAAAAAGTTGGTGCATTTCTCCAGCCAAGCCTATGTGATGAACTCTCATGTCCACATGGTACTGTTCCTGCAGCATTACAGCTGGAAATAATCTAGGGATCCTCCAAAGAGTCCACCAACTACCACCCCTCAAAATGTCAAGCTGTGATTTCTTATCTATCCTGAGTCTGACGGATTTGACAAAGTTACAGAAATGCTCTCCCAACATTAACTATCACATAGCTGCTCGATGCCTGGTCTTTCTCCTTTGCAGATAATGATATGGCTCTCCAGTCAACTCATAAATGAAGTTCAGCTCCATTTCATGTGAGAAACACGGACTCAAAACCCCTTCCAAATATCACCTGGCCTCTCTGTCCTCTGGAAAGGCCACTGCTCTTTCTCTTGTTTCAGTCAATCTAGATTAAGACTTCTATCAGTGGAACTGGTGAGTGTTGGTCTCTTCTCCCATGTAACAAGTGATAGGAAAGAGGAAATGGCCTCAAGTTGTGCTAGGGGAGGCTTAGCTTGGATATTACAAAAAATTTCTTCACAGAAAAGGTTGTAAAGCACTGCTACAGGCTGCCCAGGGAAATGGTGGAGTCACCAGCCCTAGAGATATTTAAAAACCTAGTAGATATGACACTTGGGGACATGGTTTAGTGGTGGACTTGGCAATGCTGGGTTAATAGCTGGACTTGATGATCTTCGAGGTCCTTTCCCACCTAAATGACTCCATGAGCCTACCAGATGATCTTGCAGAAACTGTCTCAGACACACTTGGTCCATGGTTTTCTTTATGCTTCTGGACCCATAATTTTCAGTCAGACATGTACGTCAGGAAAACACTTTGGCTTAAACTTCTGACATTTGGCTTCTAGAATCAAACCAGATTCCTGACATAGCTTTTTTTCTGCTGATGAAGGAGCTCAATTACATTTATTTCTTGTGGTTTTATGTCCTGCTTGACCATCTCCTGAAGAGGACCATACACAGATACTTTACCGACATCCTTAGCTACTTCTTACAATGCTTGAAGGACTGTTTCTTCACTGCGCTTTCCAGCTACTTTTGGTGCCTCTACAGTTTAACGAAAATTTTAGTCTCTCCACCAAGATTATCTCTTCCAACAAATACTTCATTCTTACAACAAATACTTCATTTTTACAAATGGTGTGAGAATGTACTTTATTCTCACAAATGTCTCACGGCTTGGCCTGTCACTCCATCCCAAATTTCTCACCATGATTATCAGTGATTATTTGCACCGGCATATATACTTGCCAGTTGGTCATGTTGTCCCAGAAAAGTTTGGGATTCCTTTTAGGTAAGAGCTTTCATCCTACCAGGCTTTGCTTTCATCCATCTTTCTCAGAAGCCATACCATCCCAAGGTTCCACACCTAGGTACATGTTCTGAGCTTTGAGTGGGGCAATGCTCCTCAGCTCCTGTTCTCAGAGCTACTTCTGAGCTTCACTAGCCAGGGTCAGCATTGGGGTGGAAAAGCAGGGCCAGATGAGCTTGTCTGTCCTATTTAATCTCTTCTTTAACAAGGCAGCTTTGGCAAAGAATGCTATGGACATAAAAGTGTTTAGAGACATGTAAGAGGCAGCTGAATTTGAAAATCAAATGCAGGAAAACAACTACTGACCATACAAGTATTGATTTTCTTTGGGTTTTATTGTCCTTTTCACATGGACCACTGTTTTCACTTGAAAAGCAATAATGTTTAAATCATGGGGATTTCTAGAATAGTAAGCTAGTATTCCATGGGCAACAGATAAACAGGTTTCTGATTTCATCTACAGGTACCTTGCTAATAACATCCCAGGGAAAAAATTCAAAGCCTGAAACAAACCCAGGATTCCTCACCATGGAAAGAAACAGCAACTGCAGTCAGTAGATACATCTGTCTAAGCCACCACAGCAATCTGTCTATCAGAGATGACCAATGCATCTAGGCGTGCTCCTATCTACACCAAACCATCACGAGGAGGATAAGCACCACAGCACTGGCACCACCTATTTTGGCAGACTGAGGAAAGTGGGGACACTCCACTGGCTTCCCAAGAGTCCTGCTCTGTCTGTGCAAAGAGCTCATTCCTAAGGCAGTGACTCCCGTACAATTACATGGCACTTTATCATTTCCTCCCAAAAGAGTGGTTCAGGTTAGCCAGCAGCACCAGTACTAGCACAGCCATGCTGCTCATCAAAAACAGAGCATCTGTAGCTGTCTCATGTATAATATAACCATTATATATATATATATAAAAAAATATATGTATATATAAAAATAAATACATACATACATATGTATCTAAAGCTTCAACCTCAGACCCTTGACAGCTTTTCCTTACTAAAAGGATCTCTTTCTTCTTACATCTGACACCTGGGGCTAGAGCAGTACGGATTCAGATTTTCAGCATTTGCACCTACAATTTTGGTTCTCCAAACTTTGTTGAAACAGCTACACAGAATGCTTTCAAAACCAAATCTGAATCAGAAACAGAGAAATACATTTGGCTGTGCTCATTGGCACGGACACCACCAGAGGAGAAGCTGAAGAGAAGGAGGCCAAGAACAAAACCTGAATGTAATTCACGATTCAAGGAGGTGGTATTAGATGAGCAAATGCTTCTGCAATATGCCGAATCCATTAGCATCTTCAAATCAGACAGACAGTCCCCATGGATTCATGGCACAAAACCTACATTTACAGGAAGACTATTCCCTTTTGCAGGAAAGGCTTACCAAGAATAAAAGCCCTTGTAATGAAAACCAGCAAAGAGAATAAATTACCATACATTCTTTGTATTTCAGCTGCTCGGCTAATAATGTATGAGCTTCACGCTCTCTGCATGAGAACATTCCTGGATATCCCAATGACACCCTGATTGCAAACAAGGATGAAGAAGCTTTAATCCAAGAGCATTCTCTCTCTTTTGTTTACACAATCCATGTTTGCTGTTCTTCCTGTTTAAGACAAAGTTGATCTTGAAAAGGGAGGTCTTATTTTGTTCATCTTAACACTTAATTAAAATTAAAAAAAACTTAACTGTGCAGACATGTCTCCTCTTCCACATTTTCAGGGAAAGATGAGACTCATGTCATAAAGTACATAGCAGGTATGTCTTCCAGAAAATTCTCATAAGGAAGGAGGATTAGCTATCATTTTCCAAGCTTTATGATGTTTATGGAGTGAACAGAATTTTATTCATGTTTTGCTACATGCTGTAAAGCTACTATGTTTTACCTATTTTATAGTTATCATCCAAACTAGAAGAACACTGGTTATCTCTTAGCTCTCATAACTTCAGTTCTCAAAGAATTATGAATTTGGGACTGACTATTTAAATGTCCTGCAACACTCTTTTTCATATTACAGTATTTGTTTAAACTCTGGATTAATCTATTAAAAAGAATCATCTTTACAGAGACATCAAATGTCAATCTTTTTTGCATGCAGATATACAACAATAGTAATGTGACTGTTTGTAGTGAATACGACTGTTGTAGATTTAGCTCACTCTTCTAAGGAAATAAAAATTTAGAATTATTCCTTCCTACATTGTTCAAATCTTTTACTGCAGTTATTTCGGATTTGAACTGTAAGCTGTAACCTCTGGTTTCAGCAGTAAGATAGCCGCTCTATGTATGTGTCCACATATGTGTGTATATAGACACTTGTATATTTACATAAACACATATATGCTCCATTTTTTATGATTTACAGATGTTTTAACATTTTCCATAATGGTGAAAACTAAATGCTGAACAGAAGTTTGCTTTTCTTGATTTCATTTACAGACCCCTTAAAAATAGCACATGGACTGTGAAGAGTCCATGGGCTCCTCAATGAATTTTTCTGCTATCACTTCCCACTACGTCATTAAGTTTTTTCAGAATTATATAAAGATTTTTCCATGTGAGTTTGTAAATTGTTCACGATAACTTTGCAAGAGTTGCTTGGTGTGTTATCTTCAGCTTTGTAATCAACACCAATCTTACAGTTTGTTTCTGAACGACAATTGCCTACTCCATTCTTCTGCTATTCATCACAATTTTTGACATCTTCCTCTGTCTCCATCTGTAAAGGCACAGGCTTCAGACATCACTGTATTTGATGTCTCAAAGATAAGCAGGGTAGATATACAACACATTAGATAGATTTTTTGCTCTTGGATAAGAAACACAATGATTTTAGTTTAAATTACTGTTTCTCCTCTTTCTTCAACATTCAACCACAATGAACCACAAATGTTAACAGAGTTAAAAGCAATAAAATTAAATCACATTCTGATTCTCAAACTTGGGCTTGGAGTGAAATCTCAATCAACAAAATATCTGAAAATGTAATTTTTGAACAGCTTAAGAAAATAAGGAGAAAGCCAGATCAATAAAAAGAATCCGAAAATTCTTTCAGCTAACCATAAATCACTCAAATGTCTGAAAACACAATGTTTCAAACAGGTTACTAAGCTCCATCTCTTCTGGTGTCTTTTTGGTATGTTTTGGTATGACAAAGATGTCACTATGGGACAGACTGGGGGGAACTTATGACGAACCACCATAAATACAAGCCAGTTGCTCTTTCCAACATCATCCCTCTGCTCTTTTCTTTTCATGATAACATGGATAGTAGAATTTGCTGTGAAAAGATCACAGGAAATGTCACTTACTTCATTACTGTATGACTAATTATGATTAAACAGATGGGGGGCAGCTCATTACAGTAATTTTTTGGCTCCTGCATAATTCCTGAGCAATAGTTGAAGGAGAGAAACTTCTCACGCAGTGAATGAGCATCTGAGTGGATGCACAATGGTGACTCAGTGGATGCACAATGGTGCAGAATGCTACCTTCACTGGGACACTACACTGGAAATGTCAGCTTGGGTCTTAATTTCTTCTAAGGCAGCTGTCCATAATATTTCATCAGTATCAAGACCATATTGCTTACAATTCTCTATGAAGATGCTGTCAAAGTAACTTCAAAGCTTCCTCTTATGGTATCTCACAGATGCATTATTTTGCTATCCAGGGCATCACTTGAATCCCTGAAAAACTGAACACTTGCCTCAGCATGTTGACCTGGAGTTCTCAAAATGCACTGCATGTACAGATACAAACATGCAAACCTCTTCAAAATCATATGCAGTCCACGTGGCCAATGCCCATTCAAGAAGGTCCAATCTTCCCAACTGTCCAATGGCAGAAATCAGGAAAAGGTTTGGAAGTCTTTTCCCAATTCTGTTGGAAACCATGAAAAAGAAATAGCCTGGATTCAGTACTACCTTAGAGATCTCCTCTACCCAGCTACCTATTTACAAAAGTAAAAGCACTTTTTTTGACAGTCAGGTAAAAAAAACCCACCAAAACAGAGTACACCATAGCAACACAGGAGGTCTGAAGTATGCATTGAAAGTCAAACTGACTCATCTAGAACTGTTAATGAACATCTCAGTTACAGCTACACTGAGATCTGAAATCTTGGAGACAGCTGAAAAGCTCAGTACTGGGCACACCACATTCCAGCCCAACCACTCCAAGTTCTCAGTCTGGGTAAATTGTGAAGAAGTCAATCCCAAGAAAAATAAGGGCAGAGTTTATACTCACATTTCTGCAGGGAGTAAGTGATGAAGATTTTCTGTTACACTGGACAAAGGAGATCTCCACACTGTGCTACTGCCACAGATGCAACAAAAGAGAAGTCAGCCTTACTCCCTGGGGCTACAGCTCCTACCTCAGTGCAGCTGTCAGCCAACACCGAGCAGCTGCTCTTCAATATTACATAGCATATGCGCATAGGAAGTGGCTCTCAGACGGGCGCCTCCAGGAACTGCTGCTGCTGCTGGTTTGGTGGCCTTGCCTGAACCATCCTAACAAGGTCCGTAACAGCAGCATTGAAGAGGAAATGGTATTCTTCTACAAAGGGAGCTCAAGTGTTTCCTAAGGCATAACCTACCTTCCACTTGCATATCGAGACAGGCTCCTGCTGCCTTGGAAGCTCTGGAACATTGAGTATAAGTGGCCTTTGGACACATTTATCACTGCATTACACAGCTCCAGAGTGAAAATAGAGATAAGATGTAACTAGACAATCTTCTGGACTGCTGAACTTCCCAAGGAACTCCTCCACAAACACTGCACTTTCCTGCCTTTTTTTTTTTCTTAAAGCAGTAAAACAAAACCTAAATCAGAATCCCCATTTTCTCTGTTCCTTCTCATTCTTTGAGGAAACAGCTATTAATTTAAAAGTTCTTATGTCTGTTTCTTTTTGAAGAATGCAGTTTCTTTTTATTTTAAAGCTTTGTGGAGTTTTGTTGGGTTTTTTTGTCCAGTAAAAAGAACTGTTCATATTACATATTAGCTCAGGCTGTCAGGTTTTATCCCAATTCCTAACTCCTTTTAGCTCAATGAAACAAAATCTGCAGTAAGTTTATGCTCAGGTTCAGCAAAATGGATTCCTGACCCACAGGTGCTATAACAATATCATACTATCTTAGGGTCTACAGAAATTTATGTACATAAGCATGTCAGTAAAGGAAAAAAAACCATATAAACCCTGTCACTGGAAAGCTTAAAATACACAAGGGTGCCCTCCTTTTGGACTGCTGGGGAGAAGGAAATGATATATCAACTTAAGCCTCCTAACATGGTAGGAAATTTCATCTTTGTTATTCATCACTGGCTTGTGATACAGCTGAGAACAATATGTCCACAGTATCTCTGCAAATCTGCATTGGTCTCTAAGAGGTCACAACACATGCTGAATGCCCAGAGAAAAAAAAACCAAAACAAACCCCAACCAAAACTAAATGCCAGAAACAATTTCTTCTGCTAGACAGAGCTGTCAAATTCTAGTTGACTAAAAGTATAAATGTTTCCTTGAGAGCACTGTGGATTTAAACTGTGCTTTATTGGTGACATTTACCAATGTACTATGGTAATGCATTCACTGGAATAGCTCGTATTTCCTTGCTTAACATCTTCCTCTATTCACTGTTGAGAAGCTAAGGCAGAATAAGCCTGTTAGATGTGACACTATTTCCAGTAACACATTTTCCCCCACAAAACTATGTCTAGTGTTTGTCTTTTTCTAATCAGTCCAATCTGGAGCAATTTTTCTGCCCCAGTACACTTTCAGGGAAGTCTCCTTTTCTAGTAACAACATAATTCCCAATAGCACTAATAAAAACTGCAGATGAGCAGTTCAAGGGGTAAGATAGAGAGATTGCAGTGGAGACTTACATAATACTTTTCCTTTTTCTATAATAAAAACATTCTGGGCTGAAGCTTTCTTTTAATTTTTGCCCAGAGTCTTAAAAGGTTCCTAAATATTACAGGAGTGATACTTTAAAGCAAACGCCCAGAAGAAGAATGGAGACAATAAAGGATGAGCATCTTTAGAAGTTCATACACTTACAAGCCGCCAATAGAACCTGGCCTGCAGTTTCTGAAATACCAGAAATTGTGTGGCCAGCAGGACAAGGGCAGTGACCATTCTCCTGTACTTGGCACTGGTGAGGCCACACCTTGAATCCCGTGCTCAGTTCTGCGTCCCTCACTACAGGACAGACCTTGAGGTGCTGGAGCGAGTCCAGAGAAGGGCAACAGAGCTGGTGAAGGGTCTTGAGTATGAGTCTAATGAGGAGCATCTGAGGGAGCTGGGGGTGTATAGCCTGGAGAAAAGGAGGCTCAGAGGAGACCTCATCGCTCTCTCCAATTACCTGAAATACACAGGTAGGGGTTGGTCTCTTCTCCCAAGTAACAAATGATAGGATGAGAGGAAATGGCCTCAAGTTGTGTCAGGGGAGGCTTGGATTGGATATTACAAAAAATTTCTTCACGGAAAAGGTTGTCAAACACTGGAACAGGCTGCCCAGGAAAATAGTATTTAAAAGATGTGTAGATGTGGCATTTAGGGATACGTTTTAATGGTGGACTTGGCAGTGCTGGGTAAATTGTTGGACTGGATGATCTCAGAGGTCTTCTTCAACCTAAATGACCCTAAATGATTCTATGAGAGTGAGGGAATGACATGGTGTTTGTGGTAACACTGTGGTAAATCAGTTTGATGATGCAGAAGGCTTCATTAATTTATATTACTAATAAATGTATAATATTTTAATATCTTTTTTTTCCCTTGAGAAAAAAAGAACATGTTATGAACTACTTTCTTTTTTCCTTGCAACTTGTAAAAACTTGGCCCTTTTGGATATTCTCCAACCAGGGCAGTCCTCCCTACATGCCCCGCTAAGCAGCCGTCTCCTCAGGCCAGCAGAACTCCTGCAGGGAATGCAGACAGGGCAGAAGAAATGAGACTACCCTTTGTTGATTTACTGACAGCTGCTTGGAGAGGTGCTGTAACCTATGCTGACAGACTTGCCTGCTTAGGGGCCGTGCCTAGAGCAGGATCTTCCCACAGCAGAAGCACTTCAGCAGCACTACAATATGAACTGCAGATGGGGCACGACTAAGCAGAATCATGCTGGCAGACAGATTAAGCTGCAGAAATCTGCCTCAGAAGGCAGGTATGATCTCACTCCTATAACACAGTGTCTCTCAGATTTAGCAGACCCCCAAACTAAGATTATATAAAGCTCATGAGAAAGCGAGTCCATTCTTCACACAAGGAACCAGAGCCCATTTCCACCTGGAGCCTCACCTTGCAGTATATACCTAAAACATCTAGGTAGGAACTACTACATAATTGTAGACTTCAACTTAATATGGGATAAAAAAATTTCATAAAATGACCATTTTTAACTCCTGCTGCTTTATTCTCGGCAAGTCAGGTCCCTGTTTTTCCTCACATTGCATGTGCCCTTCCAGCAGCAAGAGGCTGTGCCTGTAGCGCGTGCCACGTCTGCTTCACCTTTTCTCACATCCCCCTCATTTCTCTTTTCCTCATTGTCCTCTTTCCCGCTTGCTGTGCCGAGCTTCCAGCAGTGCTGCATCTCCCACTGCTCATTCCCCCAGCTGCAGCTCAGGTCTCCCTCACCCACTACTGCAGCACTCCAGAGATGGGGGCCATGGGCACCTCCAGCTGACTGCAAAGTAAAGGCCTGCAGTGTGTGCCATCTCCTCTCTCACCCCATGCCGCCCTTCTCCTTTCCATGCTTCCTCAGGCTTCACCTCCATCCACGGAATTCTGTGGAATTAAGATACTTCAAAGTAATCAAAACTCCCATGGGCACCAGATAGGCACAGAGAGAGAGCAGATTTGGTTGCAAAGAAAAATCCAGTGTTCTTATGCGAAGGCAAGGATGGGCACAGGTTTCTGCAGACTGGCAAAATTTGCTGTGTCTGTCCCACTGTACCTGAAACATGCTCCTGCCTAGCGCGTGGCTCCAGCCTTCCTCACACCTTCTGGGCCACTGTAGGATGCTCACCCAGACTGGGTTCCTGGGCTATTTTTGAATATCTGTCTTCTACAACTAGCAGCAGCAGTGACACCAAAGACAAACTCATGAAACATTTGCAATGCACTTCTATCCTGCAGCAATGCTGATACCTGGAAGGATGCTTGTGCAACACCCGACCCATGAGCAAGTCTGGGGTTTCATTATTCACAGCTCAAATGTCTTGCCCGCATTCATATTAAAACTGGCACCACTTACCAATAAACTGTTTTTTTAAAATAACTTCAACTTCAATATTCAAAAAGCCCACAAACTGACACATGGTATTCTATTTTTTTAAAAAATTTTCCTCAGAATACTTTTCAGAGGAGAGAAACATAGCTATTCCCATCAGACCACTAGGGACAAGGCACAAAGTCCCAGTCACCTGCTGAACTCTTGTGAAAGAAGTTCAGCAGGAACCAGCCAACAACTCCTATAGCCCATCTTGCAAATCTCCACATGCTGGAAAAAACACTTCCTACATTTCCCATGTGTTACTGATATCAGAGCTGCCACATCAGATACCAGCTAGTAATATCTGATAGATAAAAGATAGCTAATGGCCACTTACCATCTATGATTGCAGCTTTCTCTTCACACCTTACAGATGCCTGCATGCAATTGTATCTGTTTATCTAAGCCAGAGAATTTCTCTGCAGAACTCCAGTCATACACACCCTCAGACCATAAGGGCTGCAGCAGTGCTCCTACTTTAAGTAGTACATGCTTGCTTTGGAAACTTTATGTCTTTCTTTTCTGTCCAAGTTTCACATAGATTGGTTAGTATGCTGCTGTGCTTTAGATCATCCTGAATAATTAATAAAGAGTTTGCCAGTTCTTGAATATATTAGTGGCAAAGAAATATTGCTTGAACTTGTGAACTGTGATCAGCTTGCTGTAGAAGAGAAAATCCTTTCTCCTTTTATTACTTCTTACAGCAATAAGTTCAAAGAATTCCTTTGAACAAAAAGACAATATTGTGAACTAATAATGCTCATTAAATATAATAAATCTGCCTCTTTTGTTCTACACATACTCAGTGCTGGAAAGCCTAAATAGCAATTACAGAAGGAACATCTTAACGAAAATTCATCTCTCTCCCTCTCCTTCAGCTATCATAATGCAGGCACTTTCAATTTCAAAGCAATCCTAAAACAATCCTGGCCAAAGGCATTCTTAAGTGCAAATAAAAAAGTCAAAACTGGTGAAAAATCGAGAACGGAAAAAGTCTTGCAGTGTCTTCTCTGCTCTCATAGTCTTTGCCAACTTCAGTAACTGTTCCTAAGGAGTGGTGAACAAATGGGAGTTCAGGGGAAGACAAGAGTTGTCCCGAAGGCTAGCATGGACCCACTGGGTGACATAAGACAGGTCACAGCCACTCTTTGCCTTCATTTTCTTATCTGACAAACAGTCTTGCAACAAAATAATTTTTTTAAAAACAAAATAAAAAATTCCAAGTACCAGGGAATGCTTTCGTTTTGGTTTGGTTTTTTGTTTCTTAAATTATATTTACTACATTACAAGCACTAAGAGCAATGTCAAAACTTCCCTTGCTGACAGACGTCCACAGCTCTCCCCTGGGGACTCTCTCCTGTCTTCTCATGAAGTACTCACTAATGGCTGAGGACGGGCTGCAACTTCTGAGGTGGCCCTGAAGTTCCCACATGCTAGCAGAAAAGAAAGTTTCCAGATTTTGCTTCTACTCTTTATTCTTTCACTGTAGTTTGTTTACTAAATCAGACGAAATACAGAAGTCACTTTCAGAAATAAAATGCAAAAAACTTGGGAGAGATGGACAACTTGCATGAACAGGTGTTGAGTATGAAAAACCTCAAAGTTTATTTCTGAAACCCCAACTGAATGCACAAAGCCAACAAATCCATACTGACTGCCTATTTATAGAACTTATCAGAAATTTAAGAGTTTTCTGAATATTTAGAACTAATTTTAGAAGGACAGGGAAGCAACCAATGTTTAAAAGTCCCTACAGATATTGTTACTTGTGATTTGTACTTCATTCAAAGCAAGCCGTTGACTCAGTTCTAGTTAAACTTGTATTTTTATAAACAATTTATTGGCAAAAAAGAGACACCATAATTAGAATTACTATTAAAATAATTTAAAGGCTGGTAACCAGGGATGAATCTCTGGAAAACTGGCAAGTTTGTAATAAGATACTAAGCTTCAATGTCAAGCCTTTAACACCATTTTAATTTCATACTTTAAAAAAAAAAAAAAATTCTGGGTTTGTTCGTGTTGTAGCTGCTTGTGGCAAAACAAAGTATAACCTACGTCCAGCTACATTCAGAATTCATCCTTTGATGCTTTAGGCCCCAATCCAATTTTTAGATAACTGATCATCTTGTAAAATGGAGTGCAGCATCTTGCCTTTAAAGCTTGCTTTATCTTGCTGTATTGGAAACATACTGGGAGAATAAAAATATATGTCTGCAGAAAGGATCTGTATGCGCAGTAGGTGATAAATTATCCTGAAGATAGGCTATAAAGCTTTGATGGGTGAGAGGCATTCCACTCAGCTCCTCACACTATGCCCTGTATAACAACAGCTGACATCTTTATCAGAGTGCTCCTATTCTGTTTCCATTATAATAAAATCCTGAATAACTTCACTGATCTGTGTATGTTAAAAACTGCATTCCTGACTCTAATGAAGAGACCCATTTCTGTAAGCAACTTTATACTATAGACACAGCTTCCTAAAAGTCCTGTTCTTCCAGCTAATAAAGGGAAAAAATGAACATGCCCATACATAAATTAACCACAGCCAAGGCTTCGTAATGCACTGCTTGAAAGGCAATTTTTAAACTATAAAGTGGTTAATTTACCTGTAAACCTGACCAGCCTACATATTTCAGCAAGTTTTCACCATTGTATACTATATATGTATATTGTTCACTGTTGTACTTAACATAATAACTGTAAATTGTACAATTTTTATTTAGCACATATATGCAATGTAAGGGATTACCACAGGCTCTTTGGTATGCACAACATACTGCTCAATGCCCAAGGTCTTATACGAATAAACTGGGGAGGGAAAAACCCTCGTATTTCTCCACTGCATAAAAAAATCATCCTACAATACAAGCAGCTGTATGAAGTCCAGATTTGTGGTTGCTCTTACAACTTCAAATGTGGCCTTTCCTTATATTTACTTGGTCCAAACATAAGTTATCATTCTCTCTGAGCCCAGTACTTCCCATAGTGAAAACTACAAAAACAGCTACTACTTCAGATTCTAAATGTAGCTTTTGGCTTACCTTGCTCTTCTGGGATAGAAGGGAGATAAAAAATTAAAATCACATATAAAAATTACAAAACTCTCTTCTCAGTGCAAATTTTAGTAGCTAATATGGTAAGAAGATACCTTTTCTCTTTTAAGAACCTTTAAACTACTTCCAACATTGCTTAAAATGTAAATACATACACACAGAGATTCAAATATGCATAGATAATCTCAGTAAAAAGAGATTGACCCAGAAATATTTCAGCTCAAAAGTAAAAGCATGAAAGATTTATTCATGAAAGAAGTCAGGTTACCATAACACAAATTCCCATCCACAATAAACATTTTAACAGCTATTAAAAGAATGCATAATGGAAAACCAGCATAGAAACAACACACTGATGTAGAAACAACACACTGGTGTATAAAACAGGAATTTTTTTTTTAGTTCTTAACTAGATAGACTAGACCTAAATTCAAATCATGTCTCAACACCTATGAGAAAACAGTCTCACATGGAATCATTCTTGCAAATTGCATCATCAAATAAGATAATACTTTTCTTCCATGGTTGCTTGTTAGTGGACACAAATATGAAGCTTCATCTGACCTTGGCAACAAGCAATTTCATTACTGAAAACGTACTGACCTCCAAAATAAACTCACAAAACTGAAGTGTAACACACATCAAGGGACCTAATCTCAGTCTTCTAAATTTCCTGCATGAATACTTATTGTACACTTCTTGTTTGCCACATATTTTGCTTTAAGAGGGGGTGATTGATATAGTGGAAATACAGAAAAAGCCTTCTGTGTAGCAGCTGCAGCAGCCACAGTAGCCCTCGTACCCAGAGAGGCAATATGGCACAAAGGGAGTGCAAGGGCAGGGCCAGCAGTGAAGCAGGACTGAGGGGCAGGGGGCTGGACTGGAAAATATTTGAAAGTCCCTTCCAACCCAAACCATTCTGTGATTCTATAATTGTGCCTGTCTCCTATGAATGGTGTAAGTTTGAAGGCAAAGGACAAAGAACTAGACTAATGCTCCCATTTGAAGATGACCCTGGAGGTGAGGTCAAGAGAGGTAAGGGTTATCTGCTGCAGGCTCTGACTCACAACTATGGGAAGGAAGAGCAGGAGTGGGTCACTGACTGGGTTTTGGAGAGCATTCCCACTACTGTATGATATTTTTGCCTTGAAATTAGCTCACAACACTTGAAGATTCTCCTTCCAGAATTTTTTCAATTACAAAGTAAATACCTGCAGCAATGCAAAGAGACACAAAAGAAGCTGTCCTCTTTGCTTGGAAAGGTTAGGATGAAGTACAAGAGGGGAGTGTAATTGCTGTAAAATACAATATTGCCTGAACATCTCCCTGTTGTAAAGAATTGCCTTTAGAGAGTCTCCAGTTGCCCAGATGAGGCATTTCTGTTCACATCCCTATCTGAAAGAACAAGAAATGAAGTTACAAGCTTACTTTGTCAAGACAGGCATGAAAAATGACGTAACATAAATAAAGCAGGTATTTCCATATTTTCATGTAGAGCTAACCACACATCTTTTATTAAAAATACAAGACACTAATATAGTGTGCAGCATACCTGTATCTTTTCACCACTAGGGCCTGAAAGACAGTAAAGAAATTATTTTGGGGAACTGCACAAAGCTACAGAAGCTTTGTTAGCTTTTTATTAGTGCAGAAGAAAAAGACCCCAGCAGAGACAGGCTGGGGGCAAGTACTAAAGCAAGGAAAACTGCTTTTGGAGCAAAGGAACTCAATGAATGCGCAAAACCCCATGACTAGCAAGTTAGAAGGAAAGGAGATCTTCCAGCTGATACAGCAGCAGGAGATTGCCAGCTGTTGGCAAGAATCCTCTCCACACTAACAATGTGAAGGTGCATCCCTGTCCTCAGCTAGGCTGGCTGTGTTGAGCAGTCCTTAACTGTTGTCTGAGATGCAAATGCCAAGGCCATAAAACCCAGAGAATTAGATAAAAGAACAAAGGTTTTACTGAACTGTGAAAATTCAGGAACCTACTGTCAATTAGGTCCGCAACGCCAGTCCAGCATGCATATGGCTTACAAGAGAATATATGAACGTATTTCTAGACTGTCTTTTTCTTTACCAACTAGAGACAAGCATAAGGCACACTAATGCAAAAAAACATCATCCATCATGCCAGTTCCTATTGAGACGGAGTGGGAGGAGCGAGGAGTCTCAAAGGAAGTTAAGATTATTTCAAAGGAGAAAAAACCCACTAGCCTGAGTTCTGTTGAACGATGGAAGCATGAAAGAGTTAAGATGGCTATGATGTATAAGGCTATTGATTATTCACAGGGAAACTGTATTTAAGTGGAGTAACAACTCTCATCAGTGAGAGACTAAATTAGTGCCCAGATCTGTCTGATAAAGACATCAGCAGACAAAAAGGTTGCTCTGCTCACACCAGAAAAAGGGAATAACACACTTTCAACCTGATAAATGTGTAACAGAGCTACCAGAATTGAAACATTTTACACAAATGAGAAAACCAGGCATCACTGAGCACAGATTTGAAAGAGAAGCAAATCTACTGAGAGGATGATTAATAAATATTTAAGCTCCTATGTTTTGAACAACGTGGCCCCACAGAGCAATCTAAATAACAGGAAAATGCTTATATAAGTTTGATTGCAGTATTCTTCTCTTTTTCTATTACTGATCTCATAGTATTAGCATGCTACCTTTTCATGCTTCTGCAAAATAAAACACTAATTGATTTTGAGCTGTCCTGACTAATAATCAAAGATTTCTGATTTTTCAAGCTAAGCTGATGAAAATAGGTTCATTCACATATGGATGTATATCCAGCTGCACAGTAATGGCCATTAAATATTTCAGAGCACCCAAGATAAAAAAATAGAAGCTTCTTATTTACAGACACATAATGCTATTACAGTGTTGGAAGTTTCCATCAAGACATCGAGCTAAAATCCCAAATCAAACCTTTCTACACAGAGAGGGAAAAAATTACAAAACATAACAGATTTAAAAAAAAAAAAAAAAAAAAAGTTATTTTTAGAAAATAAGGTATGTTCATTCCTAAACAGGGAAGGTGTCTTAGGCAGGTTTTCACATATCTGCTTTAACAATCACACAGGACTCCGAGTAGTATTTTAAAGTTCTGAGCGGTAAAACGAGAGACTACAAAGATTTACAGTAAGATAAAATGCATACTGCTCTAACAGGCAAATTAACTTCAAAAGTGTGACATGCAAGTGCAGCCCTGAAAAAATACATCCTGCTATCCACACCTCATCACATACAACAGCCTTTGGCATCTAAAGCACAGGTAAAAATAGCTCGCAAAGGACATGAAACAACAGAAATTTGTCCTGGATACAGGTCCAGGATAGCAGTGTCAGTTGTTCCCAGAAAGGCAAAGCATGCCCTGACCCAGGAGGGACTCCTCTGAGCAGTTAGCAAAAATACAAAACAATTACACTCCACAATAACTTTAGCACTTCACTTGGGAAAAAATCCTCCTTTTAGCAATAACAAAAAAAAAAAAAAAAAAAAGAGAGAGAGACAGAAAAAAAGAGAGGAAAAAAAAGAGAGAGAAAAAAAAAAGGAAATCCATCTTCCTAGCAGGACCACAGCCTGGGACACGTAGGAATGTTAACTGAAAGAGCCCCAACACCCTCCTGTATCAGGAGTTCTTTGTTGCCTGACAGTACATAGGAAGGATGGTCATATTTAAAAGTAAAAACATCAGGCTGTGTCTCTGGAAGGATGCAACGGAGCCCCTGGATGAGTAAGAAGGAAAGCACGTTACCTTTCGCAAGTCTCCTCAGGATCTGACAGCGGCATTTAAAAGAGACAGCTATCATTCTGGCTGCCTGCCTCCCCTGGCAAAGCACGCTCGGGGCTCTGCTTGGGTGAATGCAGCAGCAGCCTGTGAATTCCTCCTCCCGCACATACCAGGCAAAAAGGTAGCCCCGGCGGGGAGTGACAAAGCTTAATTCCTCTTGGCTGATGCAGAGATCAGCTCTGTGTCATCCGGCAAAGCTGTGTCATTCACTACTATCGCCGTCACCACCACCTGCATGAGGAGATGAAGGGCTTAAAAAGCCGTATTTCTTTAAAAGCTAGAAAGCATCCAACTGCACACACAGACGCGGATATTAGAGGGACACATCCCCCAGCCTCTCGCATTCCCTGACCCTGCAGGGAGTGATGGTTGCTGTGCCAGGCAAAGGGCCCCACATTTCAGCAAGACGGGGTGATTTTTCTCCTCCTTCCTCATATCTGTCCTTTCCCTTACTGTTCCCTCTGGATAAACAGGGCAAAAACACCAGGAATCCTCATTCTGGGGGAGAAGGAGCCTATTTCAAATGGAAATATTCTAATCAAAGCATATTAAAGACTTAATGTTACAGATCTGTAAGGAAGAAAAAAGAAAAAAAGCCTGATTTGGTAACCAGGAAAGCTTTTTGACAATTGTAGACAAGTATATTACAGCCATTGAAGCACAGACCACAGGGGGAGGGAGAGAGTGGAGGGAATTGATGGATTGTTGTGTGTGGGCAGGACCACCAGGCATTTGATCACACCAAAATAAAATGATGCTGAATAGAAAACACACAGCAAATCGAGTTTTCTGCCTTCACTAAAAGGAGAAGAGAGCAGGTTTTAGTGCACCTGAACATTCACTGGCCAAACATTTCACCATCTGTAAGATTTCTTCAGCTCACGAGAAGTTTTATGTCCTCTCATGCCTATTCGAACAGCAAATTAACCTGCTTTTATAATTTATTCAGAAAATTATGAAGTAGAGCATACCACTTAAACAAGAGTGGTGTCCATACCACCTTTATAGACAGAACTCCATACCCATTCTAAAAATCAAGCAAGCAAACCAAAATATTCCATATAGAGTTTGTCATGTCAAATCTATGCACAAACCCCAAGTCCTGCACCAGATACTCTCCTTTAAGACAAAAGATAATTATTTCTTTCTCAAGATTTATGCTTCACTTGAGTGATGTATTTAAAACTGTCTTCATATATTCTGTCCCATTCATGTGCTTTGATTACAAAATTACTTAGTGTATCTTCTGCCATCCTTTATCCATCACTGTATTTAATGTTATGGTCCAGTGTCATGGTGCACACCTTCTACCACCAGCTACAGAAAGCCAGGAGGAAGCATGGACAGCTTTCACACTCTGAGCCGTTTCTCTCTCCCTGCCTGCTCTTCACTGCATCAGCAGCTCTGTGCTTCTCATACTCCAATTCCAACTACTATTACAGTGATTGTTTTTCTTATTTTTGTTTTATTGGTTGGAACAACAGCCATATTTCCAAGGGTAAGGTGAAACACTCCATCAGCACAGTTGCAATTGCCCAGACAGACCTGGTGAAAATTGATTTTATCTCACTGTCATTAAAACCAGATAGGGGTAATCGAGTCATCTGTTTGCCAACCTTGTTATTGCTTCTTGTAGCTGCTCTTGTACCAGAGAGCCATAAAACCCAACCAGTGGAAAAGCAGATGCACCTGAAGGCATGGACTGATGGCTCCATTCTTGTAACCACAGATCCCTGGCCAGGGATGGACAGGACATACAAGGAGAGGTGAAACCAGAAGATGAAGGAGGAGGTTTAAGTCAGTGTAATTCAGTGGTCCAGAAAGAAAACAGAAAATCTTGGGACTATTACGGAGGAGAAAGGGGAGAGGAGTTCTGTATTCTTGTTCTCCCATAAAGAGAAAACCAAGAGAAGGGTAAGTGACTCTCTTGCTCTGCCAATATGCTTTCAGAGGAAGAAATTTGCCACCACTCTTTTCTTGCCACTTCCTGCTCAGGTAACAGGACCACACATCAGTAATACAAATAAATACCACCCTATATCTGCTTTCTTTTCTCTCTGCTCCCCTGGAAAAGCTGTTCCAGAAACTAAAGGCTGTGGCCTCAGCACACAACCCCAGCTCACAGCTCTTTCAGGTTTGAGATGCCGAAGCTGCCTGAACTTGCTGCTCTCTCTGCAGACTGGCATCCAGAATCTGTATTACTCGCCTTTTCATCTGCCAGATGCCTGTCCTTGATGCCATAAACTTTGCTGAAGCCAGGCAGAGCAGTTTAAGCACTTCCCCTTAACTCAATGGCCAACCAGAAGATACTGCAAGACGATAGTTTAGCTGCCCTAATATTTGTTCTTTGATTCTTCCCAGTCAGCTGTGGGTAAGCATTGTCTACACCAGGCAGTAAGGTCTCCACTCCCATCTCCTTGGATATGGACCTTGACATCACCTGCAAACATCAGTGCCAGATGAGCCTGCAGTGCTCAAAAGATGATTTTGGTGAGCAGGTCTCAACTCAAGAGTTCACTTTTGTGCACTTTTAACATCATTGAAGACTTTTGCTGGGCAGAGAATGGCAAGAGGTTGTATTTACACCATGAGGAAGAACTGCTTGCTTCTTGCTTTTGTGATCTGACTTCATGACTTACCCTGGCTCAGCCCCTGTGGCAGAGGATGCAAAACAGAGCACGCTTATGGAGCTAGGAGGCTGCAAAAGATAGACTTCAGACACCGGAGAAAAATCAAGCCTTTAGGTAAGGAAATGCTGAGTCCCAATGGGATTAAGTAGAAATGTGTAAAACTGTAATAGTTATACAGAAACTGTGATATATATGCAAAACCAGCAGCAGACCTGGTCAGATAAGGCTTTACTAACAATGAAAGGATACATTCCTTGATCCGAAACATTTATTGTATTGTTTACTACTTCTAGATTACTGGTGTGTATGTTAAATAGCCTCCGAAGCACTGCAAAAGTCACTTCCAACCAAGTCAACGGGATTATTTTTTGCTTATGTTTCTTCAGACAATTTTTCTGTCCTTGCCAAGGGAGGTCACATACGGATTTGAATTTCTCAAAAAGATTTCAGAAGACAAAGAATTCATACTTCAAATACAGCATGGAACATAATGATCTATTGTATGTACTGCATATTTTTTTCTTCATGTTTGCTAAGTCTAGAAAAGATCTACTTATTGGAACAATTTCTAAAATATTCACTCATGACAGACATGGTTTTATCACCTTCTTTCAGGACAACAATCGTGAGGATTAATAGAACTGTTCTTGTCCGAAGTCCTACTCCTGAAATTAATTTGACTACACCTCATGTGTTAATATATATATATATTTTCTACCAAATTAAGTATTTTGTGATTATTAAATATTTCAGCATTCCAATAGACAGCCATCATTTTCTGAGGTGTCAGTTATCCAGCTCTGCAGCTAGATTCAGCTGGTTTCAGGAGGAAAAATGGGGGAGAAGGTAAAAACAAAAAGGTAGGCAATACAGTATTAGGCGATCAAAACCCCTCAGACATAATAAAAAATTATTTACCGTCTATATAACACAGGCTAAACTCTAGTAATTACATTTCTTCCTTACTAATTAAGAGAGCTACACATTCAGTTACAATTTTCTCAAGACTCGTCTGTAAAAATCTTTTTTCATTGTGATCCTTTTGGGCAGCACCATGAATTTGTATCACTTTTATTGCTGCACTCATTCCTTTCTTCAGAAGCCCAAAAGATTATTTATAAATCTAGAATATATATAACACACAAATACTTTCTCAACTGAATTTGTGTTCATAAGTACTCACTACAAGGCCACTAGATGAAAGAAGCTTATATTTCCATGCGATAAGACAGCCAGTGTAATATATGTATCCTATTTAACACAAACTTCTGGTTAATCTTATCAGATCACATTAACTGAAATAAATGAATCAAAAAAAAATATTACTATCTATTACACTTCTCTGTAGGTTAAAAAAAATGTAATGAAATTTCTCTAAATTAAATTGAAGATTACAATCTTTATACAGTGTGACATTTAGATACAATCAGGAGATTTTTGTGAAGAACCAGTACTCAATGAAGAATACAAATTATGCAAAATATGAAATTGTCTTTGGGGAAAAAAAAAGAGTTTGCAAAAAATGAATTTCTTATGCAGAAAACACACTCTTCTGTTTCATAGGAGTATATACACCTTATACACACCCTTCTGTTTCACAGGAACATACATACCCAGAGGACACCCTACGTAAAATTCCACTCACGCTGTATCAAACATTTCCTTTCACACCGTGACTGAACAACACCTTGAAACCAGTTACACCCCATCCCCTCTTTCACTTGTCAGAGGATTTGTCCACATGAGCTAACCTAACCGGTTGCATTCTCCTATTTTTCTTTATGTAAGTTTGTGTGTGACCACAGCGAAGCAGACGCACCACAGAGAACTCATTTGGTCACAGCAATGTTCACCACAGACCCCGACCTTTAAAGTAAGCCAACCCATGGGGTTCAGTGAGGACAGCAATGTACTCAAACAACGGTCCCAGTAAAACTTTAAGGCAACGAGAAAGACATGCAGATATCAAGTGCTTCATGTGTCAGGAAGACACAGTGATATCTACTGGATCTACCTGCATAATAATATTGAAATGAAATATTACAAAATCTTAACACATTAAGATTTTGTGCAACTCAGTATTTTGTTTCATCATTTTACAAGTTACTGCTGGCAACTATCACATTATTCAAATGGAAAGTCAGATTTTTAAGGAACAAAGAGACTTAATTTAGCTCTGAAAATAACAAATAGCTATATGGATACTTCTGTTTTGAAAACTAATACAACATTTCCACTATAGTATTTGTTACAACCTTTTATCAATACCAATCTCTGTCTGAACAAAATTTTTCATCCCAAAGAGAAGAGCTGTATTCCCACGCAGCAGCAGGCTCAGTCAGTCCAGCATTTTGCAATGAATACTGCTCTATCATGAAGATTCCCCTTCACTACAGGGAGAAGGAATAAAAAGGCGAGTGAAATAAAGACACCCTGTAATTCCTCAGTGCTCAGATTATCAAAACAGACAACTTGTCAGCTTTGCATAATTTGGAGGATCTTGTAAATTTACATTTTTATTAAATCAACTACAGCAGCTATTTTCTAGCTATATTAACCACCTTTGCAACACTGTTGGGTAATTTCACGCAGATATTGCAGCAGAATGCTTTACTGGTCATTAGGAGTCATAAGAGCTGCTCTGCTTCAGAAGATCCTCACTGGAGAACATGTCACGTACGAGATTCAGTATGCTGAAAAGCAAGGATGTATGTTGAAAGCAGTTAAGAGATGACAAGAATACATCAGTTAAAGATCTAAGTTGATGCCAAAACACCATTGCATGGCACCACACATGTATTTTAGCTCCACTGCCTAGGAAGAGATTAGGAAAAATAATTTAGGGGCCTTCTAGGTAAAAAAGCCCAAAATCTTCATTTATTGGCTCCAAGCAATGTTAACCTTTTTGAATCGGTGGGTAGTAAACAAGTGGTGATAAAATCAGTCAACATTGCCACATCCTGGGATGGCTTTTTGTTGAAGTATTTTTGCAACACAGCATATTCACATTTTAATTGACTTTTTTAAAAGTCTGATTTAACAATATATTTTATACAATTTATAATGCAGTATTAAGGGAAAGAGAATACATATATCTTTTCTACATGAAAATAACTCTCCAGTACACGTTACCCTCTAGCACAACATAAGGGACAGCACTGCCTACATTACCCCTTACAGCAATCCTACACCAGAGCTTCACAAAAATATCTTTATCTTACCAGTCTGTTTCAATTGCTGGCAAAAATTAGACCTGTCCTTTTCAGTGAAACTGTGTTGATATACAAAGGTTAAGAGATGTTTCTTACTAGAGAAAGATCTTAAAAAACCTTTGAGTACAACTCTGACTTTTCACTCTTAACTTCATTTCAGCTACTGGCAAACACACTATTCAGCTTTTTCCACCCTTTCTTAGCCACAAATATTTGTTTAAAAACAATTACAAACTTAAAAGATTTGGAACATATGAAGATGCTGCATACATTATGAAAATTAGAAACTTTTGTGGCACAAGTACGTTGTAGTCTCTCAAAGGTAACTTCAAGCATAGTCACAACTAATTGAGATTTGCTTCAGAAACAAGTCATCATCAGCATCTTCACATGGTTTGGGTTGGAACAGGCCTTCAAGATCATCTAGTTTCAATCTCCCTGCCACCCACTAGACCAGGCTGCTCAAAGCCCCATCCAACTTGGCCGTGAATACTTCCAGGGATATGGCATCCAAAACTTCCCTGAGCATCCTGTTCCAGCATCTCACCACCCTCATAGTAACGAATTCCTTCCTAACATCTAACCTAAATCCCTACTCTTTTAGCTTAAAAATGTTCCCCTTTACCCCATCACTATCTGTCCATGTAAAAAAATTGCCATCTCTCTTTTTTTAAGCTCCCTTTAATTACTGGAAGGTGCTCTAAGGTCTCCCTGGAGCCTTCTCTTCTCCAGGCTGAATAACCCCAGGTCTCTCAGCCTGTCTTCACAGAAGAGGTGCTCCAGACCTTGGACCATCTTTACACACCTCTGGACTCGCTCCAGCAGGTCCATGTACTTCTTACATTGAGGGCCCCAGAGCTGGGTGCAGTAGACTCTCTACTCCAGCACAGTCTCACCAGAGCGGAGCAGAGCAGAGGGGCAGAATCCCCTCCCTTGCCCTGCTGGCCATGCTGCTTTGGATGCAGCCCAGGATGTGGATCACATTCTGTGCTGCGAGCTCACATCGCTGGGTCATGTTGAACTTCTTGTCAACCAGCACCCCCAAGTCCTTTTTAGGGCTGCTCTCAATCCTTTCTCTGCCCAGCCTGTACTTGTGGCTCAGGATTGCCCAACCCACGTGCACCTTGCATCAAGTCTCTTCACAAGATCAAGAGCTTATGAATCAGGTATTGCTGCATTTCTAGTAGGTACATGTGTCTGTACCCTTTCTTTGGTTTCGTTTACAATGATAGAAGAGAGTGCTTACTTTCTGGAGCATTACTAGTAATTTGTCCTTACATCTTCTGAACTGACAATTAGTAAAGAACCTGACATCTTTCAAAATATAATGAAATAAACCAAACCCAAAGTAGTCTGTCTGCCCTCTCAGCAAAAGCAGCAGTGAAAGCACTAGGTACTGTGCTCTCCAGGATGCTTGTACGTCTCATGGAGAGAAAGAGCAAGTAACAACCCTGTTCATTGAACACAATCAGCCCAGCATGGGCTCCTGCCAGCAACATGCATATAATTACAGGCTTTGGGATTTAACGTAATCTCAAAACTAAAGGATGACTCTGTCTTACAAGTAGCTTCCACATGCTGCACTACATGGTTAAAGACTCCTGTAATTACAATTTCTGTAAGGCTTTGTACTTTGTAGAGGTTTTTTCAATTAATTAAAATGATGACCTTCCAACTGCTACATCAGTCTCTAACAAAACAAAGCTAAGCATTGCCTCAAAATTACCATACTGGAAGCAGAGACTCTCTCTTACACTTAGCAGAAAACAGCTGCTTCTACTCTCATTTAAAAACAAAAAAGATTATGATTCTTCTAAAACCACTTGAACAAAAGTGGAATAATTATACCTTTCTCTAGCTATACTGCTTTGTTCCCATATTCTTATCAACCTATTTAGCAGCCGTGAAATTGGAATATCACACTAGAAAATAAAATGTATATTTGGAGGTATGAGTCTAGAATATAATGTAAAGTCAATTAATCTACTACAAGAGATTTTTTAGGAAATAACTCTGTAAGTTTTTATGTGCAAGTCTTTATATTCAAGATATGATCAAAAAAGATGGCAATGGAAGATTACAGCTCTAGAGATGCAGCAAAAAGAAAGGATGGCACAAGCAGTTTTGACTGGCACTAGCTTCAAGCCTTTGCGAGATGAAGGAAAATGCTGATTCATTGATACAGTTGTATTCCTACCGTGTGCAAGCTGCAGGATGACATGGTAGCAGCTGCTTTACCAGAATAGAATGGATTTCTATCCTGGAACTGGGTGTACACTGGATGCTTGCCTGCAGCTTGAGCAGCTGCCAGCCGACTGGCACCAACCACTGCACTTTCCCAGGCCACGTGGACTATTCCATCCCAGAAGCAGAACTGGTACTGGCAGTACCAGGGAGTGTATCCCAGAATATGACGACTATAAAAATGAATGAGCAGATAATTTCAAGGTAAGCCAATGACTTGGACCTGCGGCAATAGGTTTCATGCAATCATTGCTTGCATAAATGGAGGCAGACTGAGAAAAAGAACAGAAAAGATCACTACCTGCCTTGTGTATAGAGACCTATGCTAGAATCCGATATTCAGCTCTGTTATCTATGATGGGGTTTGCCTGCTTTAGATCAGTTTTTAAAAGGCTGAAAAACTGGACAGGGTGCAGAGAAGAGCACCAAGATTGATTTGACCAATAAAAAAAGCCTTGTGCAGTGCCAGACTCAGCAAGTATAATACAGATTGGGAGAGTTAGTACAGTGACCTGATTAGACAGTGCCTAAGAGCTGTCATAGGAAGGATACATTAAGCACTCAAGAGCTTCTATGCCACTTGATATACAAGCGTTAAAATTCAAACTAGTGACTTGCTGATTGGAAGATCTACTGACAGATAAAACTACCAAAATGGTTCTCTGAGGAGCCTACCTCCCTTTCTGGAACATGCATTTTTGCAAAACATCAGTTATTGGACCTGCTGTACATGTCCTCTCTTAGAAAGCATATGAAACAAGATAGGAGATTTTGATGGACTCCTACTGTCTGTAACTACTGCTTTGACTGAGAGAAATGGACATGATTAAAAAATGGACTGGAAGAGTTTTCAGGCTATTTTCATCCTTAAAATACTAATCAGGTTTGCACATGAAATGTACAAATAAAATGCTATTAAAAGATAAGACTAGCTATACATAGATAAACATAATGTTTTATCAAACATATAATTAACACTAATATAAAAATCTTTTTATAGTCAGAATCCTTAATGTGTTAGAAAAAGTGCCCCATTATGCATCACAATTACTCCACATTCTCAAAAGGCTGACATTTCAAAAGCAGGGAAACTCTTTTGTGCACCATCCTCACCCACACACATCCTCTCCCTCTTGCTGTAAAAGGAGGGACAGGATCCACAGCAACACCAGCAAACACGCATGTGCAAAGTAGCACAAAGCATGTTATTTACATCAGGCAAAGCCATGCATGTTATACATATATAACATGTATGACTCACAGGAAATTATCACCGTGCTTTGCTCCCAAGTCACCAAAACAAACGAAGGAAAGGTTCCTAGGCATGGGGTTGAAGTATTTGTACCGTAAGTCTCAAAAGTGAAAGGTTGATAGCCTCAAGCTTATTTTAGTGTTATTCCTCCATGGATCATTAATGCTTTAGTGGTGTCCCGCTGCTATTCATCACACTTTTAATAGTTCCTTCTAAAATACTCTTCCAAAAAGTTTGCAGCTTGGCCAGTTAACATTAACACTTGAAAGTCTGTATACAGTATTTATCAGTTTTGTTTCCCCTCTCTTCCTTATTTTTTTTTTTTTAAATCATAGAAGTCCTACAATCTCCTAAGGTAAATATGGTATTGTATACAATAATGATCAATAAAAAACAGGGAACTAGATAAAAGGCGAAAAGAGTGCATTCTAGAAAGCCCAACATAAAACTGAAATATGCCTATCAGCAAAACAAATGTTACCATTGCAAAATTAAAAGGGTAACTGAAAATAAGCCAAAGCACTCGTCTTCCTGTATTATTGCAGATGTATCACTTGTAAATTATCAATTACCAGGAACAAGTCCTGCTTTTAATTGGTTTTCTAATAGTCCAACATTTTTATACAAAAACCCTCTCACACATTTCTTTCGCACTGTCAGGTATGAAATTAAAGCTTATCAACGAACACCAAACTTCAACTTCTGTATTACATCTTCATTAAGCAACTACTAATTTTGCTTTGAACTTGCCTATCTTCCTTAAAAGCATGAACAATCCCATCTTAAATTCCTGATGAGTTCAAAGGTCTCAGGCTGGCTTTAGGGTCTTGAGAAGAGTTCCAGCTTGAACTGGTCTGAATGTCCCAGCCAGCTGCCTGGACTTGGTGGGGAAGCACATGGACTGTACCAGCCACAGCACATCCCTGTCATCGACGCTGCTCTGAAACCTGATACCTTGCTTCTTCACGTCACACAGTCAAAAATCTTTTTTTTTGAGCATGTTTCACATGGCTCAATAAGTATCAGTGAAAATTTCTAACAATTAATTTTATTTTTCCCCTTACTTTTCTGCAACAAGTGTGACCTCTCAAATCTTCCCTTAGAACTTTCCTCTCTCCATAGATACCTCAGTTCTTCTAATAATCATAGTATACAAATATTCTATACACACAAATTTTTAACTTTTGCATTAAGTCAGGTCTGAACTCCATCTGCTGCTTATTACTGAACACTTTCTGTTCACTCCTATGTTTCAACATGAGAACCAGCCATAATTTCATTTAACAGCCTTGCTGCAGTCCAACAGACACTTAAGTAAGTAAGGGGCAGTTACTCTCCTATGCCTGTGACATGACCTTTCTTAGTACAGCATTAGTAACTCCTTTTTGCAAGTATCACTGCTATTAGCGAATAGCAAACCTAACTGCTATTTCTTCACATGTGCTGGTCCCTCTACGCACTGCGTTTTCCCAGCTTTTCATTCATACATAGTATACCATCCTATCTTGGATTATCTCCCTATAGACACATTTACTTGCCAAGTCATATGATATTCTTCTGCATATTACACATTTCTAGTTGTTTTAAAGACATCTCCATTCTTATTACTATGTAGGTCTCCTGATCTAATTTCATCTGCTAATTTTATCAACAGTTAACGAGGGCGTTAAATCGCTACTGCTGTCTTTATCCTTTAGTCAACTCCTGGGGGTGTTTCTCAACCAACTAATTTTGAGGCACTTTCCCTTTTTAGATCATGAGCACTTAAAATACACCAAATGCTTTAAAAGATGCAAAAACATCCTGCAGAGTTGCATCAAGCACTAGTATTTCTTCCATTAATTTTGTATTATATCCCAAACTGTGACAGAGTTCATTATTTACAAATCTATACTGCTTATTAACTATGTTCACATTACCTTCCAGATCTGAAATTCTCTCCCTCTTTAATGTTTATTCAATATTTATTTCATTACTGAAATTTCATAGACATCAGCACTAAATCAAGGAGAAGATCATGGTCAAAACGTCTTTCTTTCTTCTTTCTTCAAAACTCGTCTTTTTTCCCCCCCTCCTCTTTTTAAGGGCACATATTAATGTTTCCATTGCATGTTTCCTAGCTTTCCATTCAAACATAAGGTCAAACTCTACCTAGGTGAGCACAAACAGGCTCCATCTACAGATACCAAAGATCAGCATGTTCACAGCCAGAGACAGAAAGTAGCCAACACTGTCCACTTGAATTTCTTTGTACTTGTTCATGTGTCATGGGCTTTATGAAAACCAGCTCATACACCGATTGTTGTGAAGCACTTACTTTTTCCCCCAACGCACTTTCTCCCAATGCACTTACTTTTTTTCCTAACATACATTTTGGTTTGCGTCACACCAGCTGCTGCACTTCAACAATGAAAATAAACTTGGTATCACAAAGAGATGGCTGTGTAGAGATTCTCTCTACGAACTTACTTGGAAAGAGCTACATAAACTTAATTGATCAAAAGGGAGTCACAAAACGATGAAATATTTTGCAGAGGCATATGCTAATGGTATTGCACCAACTTCCAAGGCCTGCTGCCTTACTGGAAAAGTCCATAAAACTGTTGAGGTGATGGAAATACTCCCAAGCTGCTGCCTGGAATGCAGAAACTGGATGGTAACTGTGCCATTTATTTATTTATTTAAAAGTAAGGCAAGGAGAAAGGGGCCTGGATGTTTTAACAGGAAATTAGAAAGCTAGCTGATATAAATTCACCACCTATCAAAGCTTTAACAGTTCCCCTCCCCCTGCTCCCCATTCCCAATCTCTCGTCTGCATCTGAATGCTCACAGTGCTGCTAATGGATAAAAATGGAAACAAATGTATGCAACAAATCACAGCGTGCTCCTGTGCCAGCTTCCCCCTTCTGATTCATCAGACCCAGATCTCCATACTGCTGCTACATATTAAAATCAATGTTCTGCCTCTTCATTATTGTCATTATTTCTCTTTCACTTCAGAAGTTTCCTTTCCTTCAGATTGCTGCCTGACCAGCTTGTCAGGATATATTTAAATCAATACTTTGTGCATACGCGTGTGTGTGCCGTGCATCTGGATGCCACCTCATTACCATCTGAATTCCCAACATTTCTGCCAAGGCACAAAAACATAAGGGTAAAAATCATGTCAAATGACAGAAGATTACAGCCATCTATCTCCATCATTTAAAAATATGAAGTAACTGCAGATTTTGCCATCAGGTCATTTCATGCCTGGTAAGAAAATCTAAATAAAGACTGAATGCAGCACTTTCTGTGATGCATGAAAACGCAATGCAGCTCAAGCAGAAAGCATTAAAGATTCATCCTCTACTTGGCCAGAACTGGGGCTTCAAGCTGCTTATGTCAACTTTGCCTGCTGTACGTGGGGCTCACCTTCCAGGTCATGGAGGAAAACCCCAATGGTGCGGGCTGTTAACAAGGAAACCAGACATTTGGCATCAGGTGAATGGTGAAGTTCCCCTTTGAGGGGGAGAAGGCCTACTGAGAGCAAATGCAACCAAGAGACCCATGTCTACAGAGGAATTGTTATTGCTGGTTGAGCTCCAGGTGAGAGAGCTCTGCTGGCGCTGTGCTCCAGCAACAAGGATGCTGGCTCCTATAGTAATGCCAAACACACACTGGGGGAAACAGGTAAGGCTGCAGGAAGTCAAGATGCACACTCTTACTGCAGTGTAAACAAAAAGTGTATAAAAAAATATATATAAAAGTAACAAATCTATGCTTGCTTTCATTTGGATATGAAAACCCTTCAAAAGAGGAAGCATCTTCCTTAAGCTGGTCAAATCACAAGGATACACTGCACTCCTCATGTAACCATGTCTATGCCTTGATTTTTTCTTTTAATTAGAAGCACAGCATACTCCTAAAAGAGGTGTTCCATTTACGTCAATTCACATCTTACCAAGACGAAGATGAGCCTCCAGCTACTCTCATTTTCACATGAGGCTTCAGTAAGGATACTCTGGTTTTTTTCCAAAACAAGGGTAACAAAAAGCCCCACCTAAAAATAATAATCCACATTTACACACTACCCACTCAGAGAGGCAGCACATTTTCCACTAACCTGTTCATTTCAGGCTGTGCATTTTAAGTTTGCAAATCTATGAAAAAGTGATGACCAAGGGCTCTTTGCTTGGGAGATCTCCAAGTGACACAGCTGTAACAGCCTTTCGCTGGATGCATGATGCTGCACTTCCCACTGGCCTCTTCCCAGGCCTTTTAAATTGACAGATTTGAGATGTGTCTGCACCTGAGATGTAGACAAATCTTTTCCCTGCCTTTTGCACAAAGTTGGTGCAGATATTAGAAAGACTACTTGGAATACTGAAAATATTTATTTACTACTACCAGATGTTATCACCAAAAACAATGAGGAAAACTAAGCAGTTTTCAGAAATTTTGAAGTACTTCATTTATATTCATTTTGTGTGTTCTTTCCTAGTCCATTTTCCCCTTCTCTGATAAGCACATATAAATCCCAATTGCAAAATACAAACCCATTTAAATAAAGCATCTGAATCCCCTAGCAACAACGAATAGTGATTTTTTCCCCCCCCCCCATATAAAGCCCAGAAACAAACCCTATATTGATGGTATCCCTTTAAGGTCTGAGAAGTAAACTCAAGTTCCACTCTCCACTTGCTTTCATGGGAACTACTGGCCCGAATCTTTGATGCAACATCTGGAAGCCTATATGAATAAACATATTCCCTGACATTTTCCCTTAAAGGGTTGAGTTTCTAAACTACAGCTATAATGCAATAAGCTTCAGCACTGATATGATCAGAGGCACAACAGATGTCTCATCCAGAATTTGTGGTGCTGAGTCCAGTCCTTGGCAGGATTCAGTCTCCAAAGGCCCCTGTTTTCTCTCTTTAGGCCAAAGAAGTGTGGGAAGAGGGGTAGAACCAGTTTGAAATGCCTACACTGTCTGGAGTTCAACCTCACGGAGAGCTGCAAACCAGGAGAAGACTACTCACTCTCTCTGAGCAGAAATAAAGAGAAAATGGCAGAGGTTCATCTTACCAGTGCCATTAATATTCAGTTTATTCCACCTGAAACGTTGTTTTAAGGGACTGAATTGCTTAGAAGACTGACTTTGATTTTGGGAGGCTTTCATTTGTAAGCTGTCAGTTTGGATCCAGCTGAGGGAGGTACTGATGGATGGTTTCTAATATCTAAGAGTTGCTTAGTGGCGTATGACAAATGACAAAGAAGTTGCAGAGTGAGTTATATAGTGAGTCAGCAGTCCTTTCCCAGAAGGTTCAATACTAATTAAGAGGCAACTTGACACCCTTTGTGTAAGGCTGCTTGGACACTTATGCCCAGACACCAGAAACAAATCACAAGTAACTAAATACCTTAAGCTTCAGCATGGAAATAAGTAACAGCCTTACAGTGATATCATAGCACATCCCTCAATACCCCCATCATGGTTTTATTTGAACAGTACACTTACTATGGTTATATGATGGCCAACTAACAAAAAGCTACTTTTTGTTCACTTAAAAAAATGCCAGCATTGAAATGTTTGCCTTTCATTTAAAACCACACTTTGGTGGACAGGCTCCTTCTCCATCCTCCAAGTCCACTAAGTGCAGGCATACATTAATCAGGATGAAGGATGAGGCCCTGCAGAAAGGCACTGAGCTATGGCTGGTGTGTAGCTCACCTCCACTTGGCTCCCCGGACAACACAGTTCCTGCGGGGAGCTGCCCTGTCTTTGGCTCTGGAAGGGAACTCTGCCATTAGCAATGGATTTGAATGATCAGTTCTATCACGTTGCCCCCCTCTCTGTTTAATTCTCTGTCAAGACCAACAAGCTCATTTCAGTTAGGTGTCACAGACAGAGACTGACAAAACAGTAAGTGGCAAGTAGGAATGACAGACACCCACAACCCACCCTCAAGTCTTTCGCAGAGAATTTTCTCCAAGTTTTAATCCATGCCAGCTCTGCCCCAGCTGCAGTAAACTTGCCCCAAGTGCTTCAAGTACTGCAAAATTCTGCCTTGGGGGCACCGTTCTCTGATCCTAATTTTTTAACAAATGCAGAAGTCTCATAAAAATAATAATGTAAAACTTGTGCTGTGCATTCACCAGCACAAAGAAAATTGCATTTCAGGGATGGGGCATACCTAATTGTAAGGGAATGAGTTACAGCGAAATGGCAGTATGAATCAGTGTAATAAAAGACAGCCTCAATTAAAAGTTACAAGAACAATGCAAGGGAAAATACAGTATCATGCACATTACGAACCTGTTCAAAATCTCAGCACAGAGAAGCATTAGACAAAGGAAGTCATCTTCTGAAAAAGTTGATGCATCATTTAGTTAACAAGGAAAGGTCGTGTCTTTGATCAGTGGGATCTAGGAATTATAATTAAGCAGAAGACCCATATCACATACACTTCACAAAAGGCTACTGTATTTTAGAAAACTGCTGTAGTTTGGTTTTGTTTTGTTTTCTGTCAGGGGTTTTAATACGATGAAAAGGTGTTTGGGGCTTGTTTGTTGTTTCTTTTATTTTTACAACCAGTGTTCTTTTTGTTCCATTCTTCATATAATATGTAAGATATCTCCCTGGCATGGGTGACAAAATCTACAATTCTGTTCCTTTCTTTCTCCAATTGCTTGTGAACCACGTGGTGTTTCATTTGTGAGTAGAGAGAACATATGATTTAAGTCAACAATGAACCAGCTCAGTAAGACCAAATAAGAAACTCAGTAAGACCCAAATGGAAATGTAAAAAAATTAAAAAAAAAAAAAAAAAANAAAAAAAAAAAATAAAAAAAATAAAAAAAAAAAAAAAAAACAAAAACAAAACGAAAAACCCATGTAAAAATACCGCTTTTATTTTTATTATACTAAAAAATAAGTCTCTCACAACTTTTTAAACTTGGCCACAAATACATTTTTTTTCCTAAAACTGAAAGCATACTTTTTTTGGTGTTTTATACCATGTCTCTATTGAAGAGCTAGAAGAGTTCACATCAGGAAAAAAGCAATTCAGTGGATTGTTACATTTGTCACCATATAAATCCTCTTCATAGCATTTTTCCCAAGTTGATTTTCAAGGTTAAGAGTTGCTTCCCATACTCCACTGCTATGTTAGACTATTAAAAAGGTGTCATAAAAGAAGACTTTGATTTTGTAAGAGATCAAAAATAAGTTTCCCTTCATACCTTTATGCTACAGAATATATACTCAACATTAGAGCACTGGTGAACCTGCTGCAAACAAAAATCCCTGATGATGCAGAAGCTTCCTTTGCTCTATGCAGGGTGCAAGAAACAAGCTTTCAGGGAAGGCAGCTGTATTTTACTTTGTGCTTTACAAACAGCTTTTGGGGAACATCTATTCATTTCACATTTAGTCAAGTGCTCTTTTTTCAGCATCTTTTGGATGCTGCTTAAATGAAGCTTTCCTACTCCTCCTCTTCACTTTAAGCTTGTTTAAGCAACACCGGAAGAAAAGGCACCTGGACATTTCTGCACATTTCTGAGCATTTGGTGGGAAGACAAGACTGAAAACCCAAGTTTGCTCCATGTTTGGAAAAGGAAACAGAGAAGGCTGGAATTGTTTTAAATCCTCTCCAAGTATGAACCAACTTTCAAAACCGCTTTGGAGGGGGCTCTGTCACTGTCCCACATTGCAGCCTCCTCTCTCAGACTGGCTCAAATGCCTGTAATGAGATTGTGTGATACCTCCCTCAGGCCTGGGACACAGTGTGCCCTGCGACTGCACTACAGGATCTGAAGTGACACATGCCAGAGCAGTGACTGGCAGTGACCGAGTGACCAGCACACAAAACCCCACTGGCTTGGATTATGCAAAGATAAAAAGGAATATTTTCTGATAAAATATAATGAAGACTGTTTTACTTACGCCAAAGCAGCAAATTAGGGGTTGTTTTTGAAATGAGACAGTTGGTTTCCAAACATCTCAGGAAACCCCACCACCACCATCAAAAAAAGACAACCCAGGAGACAAAGGCACGAATGTGGAACAACTGCAACCTTTCAGCTGATAAGAGGACCATGCTCCCCTCTCAATCAGATGGTGATCACCGTGGGTTTAAAGCCAGATCTGCTCAGCAGATGGGGAACAACAGTCTCCTGCCACTGTTCAATTGGAGAAACGTATTCCACTTTCAGAGCAAGAGGTGCTCAATCTAGGTGTTAGGAATGAGTAAGACGTGACAGAAGGTCCTGGGTCCCAGGAACTATTTTTTCTTGCTTTGGTCAAAGCACTTCCTAAAGCACTGAGCAGCCACTATCTTAAATCTGTCCTTCCCTTACAGACAGTCTGGGAGGCACAAAGATGGCATCACTGGGTGCAGTAGCTCTTAGTCTGCCAGGGAATGCTCCCCTGTAATCAGTCCTTTGTAGCTGCTCCCTTTCTCCTTGCCCTTCCCTCCTACCAGAGCTTCAGAACCTCCAGCCCTCTGCCAACCAAGGTTTAAAAAGACTTTCTGTGAACGGAATTGAGTAACAAAGAAAAAAAGACCTTCTTTTGCTAAATCCTTAGATATTACCAAAATTACAGCAAAATGGTGAAAACAGTCATCTTGTCTGACGTGTCTGCAACACGGTGATAATTATTTTAACTCTCATCCCTCTTATTTAAAAGTGAAACATGGTTACACTGATGCATGTATTCACCTTTTTTGATGCATAAGCACAAATCCCTGTGAAGATTTTCTTAATAAAAAAGACTGCAGCATACAGAAATTTGAGTATGAATGCACACATAGCGGAGCACACACCACTCCAAGCACCCCTGCGCACAGATGAGGAGTCCCAGATCAGTGTCCATCGACTCCCTCTGCTGGCAAGAGCTGCCACTTTCCTCTTCCAAAAAATACCTACATTTTTGCTGGCAATGCACAACGTGAACATTGCAGTACATTGCACCAAATCTTACTCAGTGCTGGTGGTCGGATGCTTTGCAGTGCACATCTGCAAGATGCACAAAGAATCTAAGCAGCTTCCTAGCAAATTCCAGATAAGCATTAAATAAGTATCTAGTATTAATTTTAATTATAGTTTGCACAGTAATGTTCACAGATATGAAACTGGGTTCTATTTGCCTTTCACTCCACACAAACTTTCAGATTTCCTTATTATAGCAGGCTTAAAATAAATAATGCAAGATTCATGAAACAGAATGTTCTGCTTCATTTAAAATATTTATGGAATTCTCTAAAAAAGAAAATCACTGCTTGCATTTTACTCTGAAATTTGAAATGCAAGAGCCTGGATATGCACGAGGGAGCCTGACGGGCTGCAAAGCTGCCCCAGCCCTAGCATCCACATGCCTTTACCCTCCCTTGGACCTAAGGGACCTGCTGAAACCAGCTGGTAGCGGTGACCAGCCTGCTACATTTTTGGCTCAATTAATTACAGAGACAAGCCCATTACTTACTCTGCCTCTCATTTCAAACCTATGAATTGTTGGTCTCTTGGATTATTTTTGTGCCTGATATCACGTTTCATGGAAATGCTGTATTTTGCTAAAGTAATACACTAATTCCATAAATGTGAGCAGTCAACAAACTCATTATAGGAAAGTTTAGAAATTAATGTCATTAAGATGATAAGAGAGACAGATTTTATGGCTCTTTTCAGTAGGTTGTTTTAAAGCGCTTTCTCTCTCTCTGTTTCCCAAAACATCATTCTAAAAAATTTATTCTGTATGATGAAGTAACGGTAAGGTTAATACAACTCCACAAGCCTCTACTAAACACAGATGGAACTTTTGTTTTACACTGTTTATGTAACATCCTTCATATCTAAACACACAAACACCTAGCTGTACACTCGGTGATTTGCACACACAGAAAATGGGATACAGATGCAAACATCATCAACTTCTTCAAATCGTAAGTAAGCCTGACATGACAACCACCATTTAAACAATCATTAAAAAAAAATAATCTTTTTTGCTTGATTACAACTTTCATTCCAGACGTACAGTTCATTTTTTATTCAAACTCTCTGAACACCACATGCTTCTTCAGAAAGGCCTTTATCAGAAAAATCAGAAAATAAATGGAACCAAAAAATTCCTGTTATTCCAGAAGGCTTCATATATAAAATAAAAAGCAGAAGTGCTGGTATGAAGATCCTTCAGGCAACATGGCACACATGCACCATAACAGCTTCTATGGGCACAAACCTGTTGGGGTTTTTGTTTTGTTTTGTTTATTGTTTTGGTTTGGTTTTTCTGTTTTTGGGGGTTTTTTTGAGAGAGAGAGAGAGAGAATGCGAGTATCATAACTGAAAGATGGTTCTCCTCACAGAAAGCACGGCCGTAATAATTCGTCACATTATTAGCCAATGGTCACAATACAGGTCACCCTAAAAGCTGGGATGCTAAAAAATTCTGCAAAGAAACTCTTTTAATGGACGGGAATGTCTAAGATTCCCCCAAGGGAGCTATATGCGAGTTTTGCAGTGACAGGTTAAATGCTGAAGGGAGGAGCAAAATACATTTCCCGAATGCCACAGGCAGAGGGCAGCAGGCTCCAGCCAGCAGCGCTGTCTCGGGGCTTCCCGCTGTTTAATTAAAATCTCCCTCTCACCAAGAGCATCATCTTTGTGTAGTCGTGACCAAAACCACAGGATACTTAAGTCATTTTAAAAGGAAGCTGACTACATACATGTTAGTACAGGTGGCATCTCTGTGTAGCATAAACGAAGTTAGGTGGTGGTCCTAGTAAATGTGCATCTTCTCAAGTTAATAAAAACTCTGCTCTAAAGTGTTACTGCAGCTTTGCAAAAGAAGCACATAGCAGTGATGAAAACTAAAGCGTGGGGAAAACAGAACATGCATTATAAATGACAACTTGTCTCCTCAAGCTCAGCCATCTCTTAAATCTGACAAATATAGTGCCAAAGTGATTCTTATTTGTGGAATGAAAAAAGTCTGACGAATCTAATCTTAAACACATCATTTTTTAAATTGGCTCTATAAGGCTGTCTGCAAGAATTCGATATTTGCATATAATGATAATGCATATTAGACAGTAATTACCATGGACTTTTCTTTAATTATAACTGATAATGCAAATAAATCCTATGTTCCCATCTGAAGAAAGTAATTAAGTTTGAGTAGTTCAGGAAGAAAGGGAAGAGACAAAAACATTGATTTTAAAATCAGGAGAATGGCACACTACACATAAATTCCCTTCCTCTTTCCACTCACATCAAAGAGCATAAAAAAATCCATCTTCTTAAAGAAAATGAAACTATCAACTCTCTGCCTTGCCCTATTTACTAATGACACACAGCTTTATCCAGGATTTGCAAACTCTTCTTCACCAAGAAGAGAAATTGTTTTTATTTTCAAACATTAGTGCAGTGACATCTCTGAGGAATGTGAGCAACCCCAAGCAAAGGAAGGATTGTTAATGAATAAGGAAAAGCAACCTGAGGACTGGAAACAAAGACAAGGGAGACTGAAGGTGGAGGTGAGAGCATCTGAGATCCAAAAAACAATCTAAGTCTAGTTTAAGGAGGTAATTTAGTAAGTATAAACTACCCTAAGTTCCATTATTAGAACCCAGTAATTTAAAAATACACATGGCAAAAGCCATCACCTTTCACGGGTGTGCAACTCTAGCCTTGGAAGCAACACCAGTGAGTACAATCGTGTCTAAGTCCAAGAGTAAATTTAAGAGGCGCTGACATGAAATGTTGGATTGACAACACAGCCCACAAACACTTCAAGGCAACCCCTGGGATGTAGCCAGCCTGGCCACACGGATTTGAAAGAAGTCCACTTATTTTTTCAAACAGTCAGCAGCAAGAAACTCTGGCATTAAAATGAAAAAAAAAAACCAAACCATTGTGCAAAGGCAGCATGACATGAACTTTCAATATTTCAGGCCATGCCATTCCCTCTGGGACTGACTAAAGCTGACAATCCATCAGCTTGACCTTCCCTGCACAAGCACTCCCTACGAACTGCAGTTTGAAAGTTCAAGCTTTACATTTCCTATCAGCTGGTACAGGAACAGCCCCAGCAGGAAAAGTTCACCATCTCCACTGAGGCTTCGCTCTGCTGGGCTCGTGGCCACAGCCTCTTCCAAGGACGTAGGGAAAGCCAAAGGTGATCATACCAAAGTCACTCACCTTCAAAGCATACCAATACATCCTCTGGAGAAGCCAAGAGGAGCAAACTGGCTGTCTTGTAGAAGGGAGAAGATTTCTAAGGGAAGAATTTGCACCGAAGTCTCAACTTTGAGATTAAGACAGCAGTCCTAAACCTACGATTCCTTCAGCAGAGCCTCTGTCTGACGTGACTCTTTCTGCATCAAAGAAATCATGAGATATCCTGCAGCACCAAGTATTTGCACAGGGGACAGCTCTGATCTATGTCATCTTCAGTTCTGCTGTGCCTGAGCTATGATGCTGATGGACAGACCCTTCCCAGTTAAGTACTTGAGAGTGTCATGGTTTAACTCCAGCCAGCAGCTAAACATCACACATCCAATTCCTCACCTCCCCCTCCTCCTGCCCTCCTCTCCACAGTGGGATAGGGAAGAGTCGAAAGAGTAAAAGTGAGAGAACTCATGGGTTGCAGTAAAGACAGTTTCATGGAACAGAACAGGAAGAAAATAATAATAATGATAGTAATAATAAAAGAACTAGAACATACAAAATGAGTGATGCACGATGCAGGTGCTCACCACTTGCCAAGTGATGTCCAGCCAGTCCCTCAGCAGCAGCCCCTGACCAGCTTTGCCCCCAGCTGATATACTGAGCAGGATGTTGTATAGTCTGGAACATCCCTTTGGCCAGCTGGGGTCACCAACTGTGGGGCTGTGTCCCCTTACAACTTCTGGTGCCCCTCCAGCCTCCTCGCTGGCAGGGGATGATAAGCTGGAAAGTCCTTGACTTACTGTAAATACCACTTAGCAGCAACAAAACCATCAGTGTGATATCAACATTAACTCATATTTAATCCAAAACACAACACTGTATAGTTACTAGGAAGAAAATCAACTTTGTCCCATCCAAAATCACGACAGGGATAAAGACCTGTATTCAGGCAATTAACTCATATGAAAATAGGACTGCAGCTTTGCACATGATAATTTAAAGAAATCTTATCTACAAATGAAAAAGCTAATTCTGCATAACACTACAGTTGGTATTTTTGTTGTTTGCTTATTGGGGATTCCTTTTTAGAAAAACATCTGCATTGGCATTAGTTATAATAAACCACCATGGGTAAACCATGATCATCTCACGGGCAGCTTAAGCAGCAGAATGTATTAGTCAAATGAGATTCAATATAAGCTTGTACTCAGGAATGGACTATAAAATGGCACCAACAGAGGGAACCTTTAGTTATTGTTTCTCCATTTTTATCTCAAATATAAAAATTTTCCTTTGTTTTCTAGGTGCAGGCATCATGCTTACCCCCTTCTTTCCTGCCCTATGCAGTTCATAGCAGGACTCTTAAGTGCACATGAAGTGATGCTCAACTCCTCTGCATTTGGAGGCCTTGCACAGCTCTCCCTGGCTCTGACAGAGTGAACAACTACACTGTCAGCATGTAGAACTGGAAAGTATCAGCCTGTCTTATATTGGTTTATCAGCGTTTCCACAAAGTTCAAAAGAAAGCAACCTCTTTTCTGACTGAAAACAAGGGGACCTATACAGCCTGGAAGGCAGACCTGCTGTGTAAAGAAACTCACCAGCTGCTTTCATTCTGTATAGGGCCAAATGCCACCTGCCTGAAAAGGCCAGAAAAATACCGGCTTGAAAACCTCTCGCTGCTCCCATGTCCCCCTCCTCACTGACTCTGTCAAGCTCCTGAAACGAACTGTCATTTGCCACCCAGAAAGCAGCACCGAACAAGTTTCCCCCACAGACGACAGGAACTCCTGTGGGACTTCACTCACATCATTAACTCGCGCAACAACAGGCTGTACAGCTGCAGCCTGCCACCAACCCAGAGATTAAAGGAAAGATAACTAAGCCATGGGCTATGAAAGAAAAGGGGATGCTTAGAGCAAACAATAAAAAGCCTTCCTCGTGGTTTTTCCTCCCCTCTCATATATGTTGCACACAGTTAAAGGAGAGCTCTCTGCTTCCACTCCCCCTTCCTCAGCATCAGGAGATTTCTTACTGCTATGTATTCTGTGTGCATCAGCAGCACCAAGTTTTGAACCAAACCCCAATGCACTGTCAGGTGAAAGAATTATTTTTTTTTCCTAAAAGCACAATTCCAGTGACTTCAGCCACACCCAGTTCCAAAGCACTTCTTTAGTCTGATAACAGATATTTAAAATATTCACCCTTGTGCTGTTACAGAATGTAACTGTTTGTAACTAGTTTGTAGTCATCTCAGGACTACAGAATATTCCAGATGTATTTCATACACAGAAAGGCACGTTTTGGAACAGAATGAGAAATTCTGCAAATAGAGCAAATACTGAAGGCATAGACTTTATATGGAACACCCTGGGAAAATCTGCATAGATATTATATGGTACATAGATTCTCACTGTCTTTATAAAACATTAGTAATTCCAGTTCTTTCTTGCTAGATGCATTCATAGCTTTTTTCCCCTGTACATTCTTCACTTTATTAGTAATTACTGTAATGCATCATAATGCCATACAAAAATTTCAACACGACAGACTAATGTAACTATTGTTCCAGTCTCAGAGGGAAAGATCTTCTGAGACATGAGACCCAATAGAATTAAATCCCCTAAGAAGCTGCCCTAATCCATAGCAAATTAATATCATCAAAGGCCCAACAATTACCAGGTGACAGTTTTCCATGCATCTCACAGCAGAACTGAAGTGCAGAAAGCTTCTGAGCTTGCAAATGCTGCTCTGCAAGGTGGGGATTGAAAGCAGACGTCAGGTGGACACTTTTCACCAGGCACCATCAGTCTTTACAGCAACAGAGATGATCTGACAGACTGACCAGTGGTAAAGCTGGCAGTTTGCTGATCTCACCTTCATAGCTGTGGCCCATTGCTCTGGAAGATGATGCCCAAGTCTTCCAGAGCAAGCCACAGATTGTAGAAGATTGTAGAAGAAGGAATGCTGTCAACCGTAACAGTGCATCAGGGGCAACGAAAGAGCATGAAAAACTTCTCAGTGACCAAGTTTTCCAAAGAACATGAGCAAAATGGTAATTTGGGGGCATCTGAGTTGGTATTTTTCCTATGAGAAGGAGGAAAAACACTAAAGCGTAGTCTGAATGAACTAGGTGTCTGAAGAGAGTATAAGTGGCAAGGCAATGACTTGGACTGTCTCCTTTATAAGAAAAGGCAGCATGGCATCAACTTGTGGGAGAACCTGGAAGGCAAATTCACTGGCATCCTAATTAGGGGTTGTTTAAATAGTAAGGTTATGTGCAGTGCTATTAATTCCAGCAGGGGATAAGTAGTAGGAGTAACAGGGCTGAATGAAGAATTCAAATTCTCTCTGCTAAGAAAACCCCAAAGCTCCTCAAAGTTTTTCCATTAATTGTATACCTCTTTCAGGTATTTTTCATTTTGCTCAACTTCATAGTCTCTAATTCCAGATGGTGCCAATTCCTGCTTCTTCTTTTATCTAGTCCAGTGGATTTGAAAATGCTGTATTATTCTTAGAGTAATGGAATGTTTGGTGAATTGACAAGTCCAGAAAAACAGAAAATTCCTAAATTCAAGTAAAAATATATTAGTCCTTCATCCCTGTCTCACATCATGTTTTCTAAAAGAATCCTCCCTCCCACTCCGTATTCAGTTTGCCTATCCCTTTCCTAGTATGATACCCAAATACAGCAGACATCATCCACAACAGCTTCACATGACACACAGTCTTTATAAAACTTAACAAGACTCTAGCTCTTTGCAATGGTATCACAGCACTAAGCTGCTTAATTTGTCACCCACTAAAAATGAACATTGATTCTGCTCTGCAGCACAGCTGCTTAGCTTCTTATTTCCTGCTTTACATCTGATTTTTCCTTCCCAGCTGTGGCTTCCACTGAATACCATCTTACTTATTTCAGACCCTTATTCTAATTTATCCAGAATATTTTGAAGTCTGTCCTGTCTTCAAGACATTCATAACCTCTTTCAGTTGAGCACCATCCACAATTTTCGTAAGTATTTTCAAATTCAGTACGCAAATCATAAAAGAAATGCTGAAGAGAACAGGGCACGTGACAGAGCCCTTAAGAAAATGAATTCCCACCACTTGGACTATCAGGTCATTGAAAACCAAACCTTTGCTGCAGTTTTTCAACCACTGCAGAAGTCACTTTAGAGATACCTCATTTAAATTACTTCCCTGGTTTGCATAGCACAATGTCAAGAGAAATAGTGTCAAAAGCCTTACTAAAGTCAGAATGGATCACATCTAATACTTCTTTCTCAGACTTTCTGCCAGTTAGTCTGTCAACACTGGAAGTCAGACTAGCTCAACATAATTTGTTCTTGACAAATCCATTTGGGTATTCCCTTGCTACTGGCTAAGTACTTGAAAATTATTTAATAATTTATTCCATTTTTCGCAACACCTGGTTTATAGTTACCAGTAACTTCTCTTTCCCTGTTAGACAAGGCATCCATCTCTGTCCCTTCCTAGGCCTCTCAGAGCGTATTTCCCTCCTTCCATGGCTTCCTAAGAACCCTAATGATTCAAAGATTTTTTTAGCTGATTTCTAAGTACTCTGAAGTAAACTCCAACAGACATTCCTGATTTGAAACAGCCTAAACCTTTAGGCTCCTCCTCTACATTCTTTCCCACACTTTTGGTTTCCTTCCTAGAAAGCCCTGAGCACTGACCATGTAAGCTTCTCCCTTACATTTCTCTCCTTCCTGACCCAGTATCCCCTTTCCTCAACTAAAAACCTGGAGATAGGTTGTGTCTTACCATAAGCTCTAGTTTTGTTTAAAAAAAACCCCAACATTACAGCTGGGCATGGCTGCTGATGCACTCTATCTTACTAAATTTCGAAAACATTTTGTGCCAATTCCACAAAGATACGCCAATGGGGTAGGAAGGCTCAGGGATGTTCCTTTTCCATGGAGCTGGCTGGAGCCAGCCATGCTAAAAGGGGAGCAATTGCTCTGTGTGAAAGAGCAGTGATGACAATACTGCTGCCTTCTCATGGAGAGCAGGGAGGGGATGGGCAGCCATAAGTTCTGAATCAGCACATCATCCACATCCCTGACAAAGCACTTCTGCAGATGTCTGTGTGCTTCTGAAATGGCCCCAGGGGCTGCATCTGGGCCCCGGATGCACAAAATCAGCATGGAGGTGGCAAAAGAAACAACACTTACATTTTAAAAGAAATGTTAAGAGGTTGAGCACAGTGTTATCTTTGCTTTTAAATCAGCATCAAGATCGTGTGAAAACCAACTTGCAGTGCCTTTTGGTGGGTGCTAGTGAGAGTCAGGAAAATGTGGCAAGTGGAGCTACAGCTGTGTGAAATTGGTGCACATGACTGAAGAACTGACCCAGCAGCCTTGTACACACAGTCCCTGTGCTGCCAGCATCACACTGCTGTGGTGAACCTCATTCTGCAAATCATTTCAAGCTGTAGAAAACCAAATGTCAGTCTAACACCGCTGGCCAGTGATTTTCATAAAAGCCAGCTGAAATAGGAAATTGCATATTGTTTCAGTTCATTCATTCAGGAGCACGGGACATATGAATGCTCAGGCTGCTGAACGAGGGAGAGATGCAGCTTCCTCTCAAGTGAGAGAGAATGAGAGATTGAAATAAAAGAAAAAAATGTATATTCAATTATATATGCCCCAATGGAGCCACATTCTCGTGCCCAACATACAAGGCTCTTTACCATTTGAACAAAGCAACAATTTTAACTCTTCAGCAGTTGCAGAAAGCTGTTTCACCAAGGTGCATTTCTGAAGAGACTGGAGGAACTGCTGCCTATTTCCTGAAGTGGCAATGAAGCAGGAGCAGAGCTAAATGTGAAAAAGCTTTGCTTATGTGAAATATTCCAATAAGGGGATCACCTGCTATTTATGCCTGGCAAAGAGCAGAAAGCTGTGCTGCAGGTGCAGCAAAACGACACTGATTTGTAACAAACCTGCAAGAGCCACTGGAAAGCCACAGCACAGCAATGTGAGCTTTAGCAGCTCTTTGGACACAAGAAAAAGCAAAGCACGGGGTGATGACCTTCACACCAGCTCAAGAGCAATTAGCCTGGGAACTGCAGCACTTTCACCATTATGGTCAACTGCACTGGAGGATGCTCATACAAAACAGCATTCTGCAGTGCTGGTTAAGTACTCTCAGACTGGGAGGAAGGGTGGGAAAAAAGAGGAAAAGGAGGGAAGAACAAAACTGATATGAATGGGATATTATTATTCATCGCTAAGATTCCAAGACATAATGCAATAAAAGGTCTCATGGTTTTGAAGCATATTCTCATTACCACACTTTAGGCTATTTCAGCATTTTCATTTTTATCTATTTCCAGAAGTTTATAACCAAACTTTACAAATGTGTTTGTGGTTAAAACCTCGCAAGCCTCAGCATGAAGGAAGCTTTTAATTATTGTCAAATAATTTATTTGTCTGAACAAAACAGTAATAATAAAAAATTATAAAGTTTAGAGCTCCTAGCCTGTATTCTCTGTTCAAGGCCTTAAACTGTAGCACACTGCTGTGACCAATTTAACTTTTTCTTTTTGTAATGACACATTTTTTGTGCTTTATTACTTTCCTCCTATCTCCCCCCTGCACATCTCCTTTCTTTTCATGCCACATCTTTTCCTTTGTGGATTCAGCAAGTACTTTTCATTTTATTTCTTTCCACTTCTCTCCATCAAGTTCACTTACCTCCAAAACACAACTCTTTCACTCCCTCAAACCATCCCATCTCACAGCAGATCTGTTTCCTAAATTTATCTTGTGCCTCTCATTCATGATAGTGAAACTAAAACCAAGACACAGAGGCAAAATAGCTCTTACAGTATTGATGGTGAGAAGGAAATACTCTGTCATTGAAGAGGAACTGCTCCCCTCCATCTTTCTTGACACATGAAGATGATGGAGGAGAAAAGCATTGCTTAAGTTGCAGCAGCCCTGTCACTGTGCCCAGCACGCCTTAAGCACAAGGGCATTCCTCAATTTTTTGAAAAGATAATTGGGGAAAGGTTAAGCTAACAATTTTATCTGATTTGAGATTTTGTGACTGACTTAGTTAACAGTAACTTAGTTACAGTAACTTAGAAAATATTACTGTAGCAAAACTGAAGCACTACACCTCAAGCCAAAAAGGCTTTTGAAGCCTTTAGACAGTCAACTCTCTCGAGTGTTTCTACTACTTCTTACCTCAGTAGTGCCCTTAAACCCCAGACACCTCCACCTATTAATGGCTTTAGACACTACTGCATTATAACCTACTGAAACATCACTAATGCAAACACTGGACCTGTAAATCAGTATTGCTTTTCTTTGGGGATGTTCCACTTTTGATATTCATTTGAAAAACCTGGCAGTATTAGGATCCGGGACTTGAAACTGGAAACACAAGTCTTACAGCATCCCTGTAAGAATGTCACAAGAGATTGGTCAGAGGTCATTTTGGGGGGGCTAACTTGAAAGTCTGTAACTGCCTTAAAAAACTGTAACAGTCGAGTTTTTAAGCACTAAGAATCACAAAAATAAATCTTCTAGTTAAACAACAACACCCCCTCCCCAAAACAACAACAAAAACCCCACCACATAAAAAAAACCCAAGAAAACATAATTCTTAGTAGTAATGCCCCAGAACACCTCAACTATCTGTCATACTGCTGACAGTCAGAGCACACAGTCTATTTACTTTCTTGTAAGCTTGGTGGATAACCAGCGTGGCTCATAGTGAATCACATTGATTGAAACTACTGCCACACATCATAAACAAAATCTTATCCTACTGGAAGGCTTTAGAGCAAACAGTATTTCTCCTCTAGTCACACATTTGCTGAAATACATGGACTCTGGATACATTTCTACTTCTGAGGCAGCCTGTATTGTTGTCACTCAGCTCCAAATCTGATGCACAGCAGCTTTAAGGCAACTCTGGGGATGGTACAGTGCAACCTGAAATAGGTTCTCACCAACAGCACACACAACTTGCGCTTAGGTCTTCATTTACAATGATTTTACTAATGCACTGCCCCCATTGCAAAAGATGTTGAGTTTCTGAAGTGCAATTCAAATGTCCCTGACTGCTCCAGCCATTGTGGCCTCTCAGCTCTGTCACTTTGCCCATTCTGACTCCACAGTGCTCGCCCTTCTCTCTGATTAATGCAGCTTTACATTCTTTCTGCCTTTCTTCTCTCTCTCAAGACATACCACTCATATACCAGCCAGCCCATATATATTTCATCCTCCTCTCTCCTATTCCTTAAGCTTGTTTTAATTGTCCATTATATGTCAAAGGCAAATGAGTAAGATTCTCCAGCTGATACAGAACTGAGCTTCATTCCTGTATCCCCTACAGCTGTGCGACCCTTTTCAAATCCCTTAGGCAGAGCTCCAAGGCATAATGATATAGTATGTCTAGAAAAAATCACACCCACTCGGCAGCTGCATTTCTGGTGGGCCCTGCCCACAATCCCACGACGTGCTCACCAAGTGGTGAAAGAAGGTTCTGGTGGCATACACCCAGCCTGACTCATACATGCCAGAGTACCCTGAGCACTGCCAAACCATTTAAAAAAAAGTTGAGATTCACATCATGGTCAGTTCTGGGAAGCCACGAGTAAAGTCTGAGTACACCTGATGAAACTGTACTCCTCTACCATTTTAAATCATTGATGATTGGTAACTCTAAGAGTTAAAAAGCCAAATTATGTTTCCAAACATAATTTGAAACTGAGTGTAGCACAGAGTGTGTGTGCAAGCCCCAAAGAGCCCACAGTGCTGGGCAGGATAGAGATGGGCAGAAAGGTCAAGGAGCCAATCCAACAACTCTGGTCCAAGCCTGTCCACATTCCAAACACGTCAGAAAGCTCACTAACAACCAAACTATCACAACACAGATACTGAAATACAACGAGGTTTTATATCGCATTTCTACTGGTTTTTAAATAATACACAGGTAAATAATTTAAGCATTTGTTGACATAAATAATAAATGCAATTAAAAAACTACACCAGAGGTCTGGATAGGATACATTTCTACCTGCAAATTCTTCCAGCTTTCTGCATCTCTGTAAAAACGTAATCATTGTTGTCTTCTCACGTTTTCTCATGAATTTAACTGCAGATTGCTTATTAGACAGCAAATACTTCTTAAAAAGGCATTTAAGTTTTTCATATTTCTACATTTGAGCATAATTAACTTACTAAATATCCATTTCTTTAAGCTTTAAGTTTTTACGTTTTTTTTTTTCTCTGGGGCTTACCAGCTTACTTTTGCAGAAAGAAGAGATGAAAACTCAATTAAAGCTTTATTTACAAAGTTCATATTTTTTACTCTGAAAAACAGAAGCTACACTTAGACATTTGCAGTTATAATGAAAAAAAAACCCAACCAGATGGTTTGAAAAAGGAACTGATTTAATTCCACTGGAAAACACAACACAGAGATACGTAAGATTTCCAACAGTGTCTGCTACGAAAACGTTAATTTTTAGGGTTGAAAAGCACCATGAAATGCCTAGTTAGTTTTCCCAATTGTTAGAGAAATAAAACCCAACAAAGTTATACTCTTTGAACTGACTGACACGATATTAAAACAAATAAATTTAAGCATTTCATCGAAATGGCAACCAAGGTATCTGGAAAACAGGGTGCATTTTGAATAAAGCAAGTACATTACAAGAGACTGCAAGAGGGAGCTGTTCAGCCTCAAGAAGAGACGACGGAGATGGGACCTGATCAATGCATACAGCTATCTGAAGGTAGAGTGTCAAGAGGATGGAGCCGGGCTCTTCTTGGTGGTACCCAGGAATAGGACAAGAGGCAACAGGCAGAGACTGACACACAGGAAGTTCCACCTGAATACGAGGAAGCTTCTTTACTGTGTGGGTGACTGAGCACCGGAACAGATTGTCCAGAGAGGTTGTGGAGTCTCCCTCACTGGAGATAATCAAGAACTGTCTGGATGCAGTCCTGTGCAATGTGCTCTGGGATGACCCTGCTTGAGCAAGGAGGTTGGACCGGATGACCCACTGTGATTCCTTCCAACCTTGCCCATTCTGTGATTTTGGGAAGAAAGCCACGTTAAGTGAAGAGTAAACAAGGAAGATTAGTTTATCTTTTTTTTGACAACTGTGGAAAAGGATCAAAAATGTGAATATGTATTATCATAAAACTACGTAAAGTCCCAAAGTGTAGGAGTTCAGTAAGTATAACTGGGAACATTTCATAGAAATTCTAAGTATCAAAATTATGAAACCCACAAACTTGAATTAAGTTTTTTGTAAATGATATTAGACATATGAATTGAAAAAAAAGAACATCCTGTATAAAAGTCCAGTTAAGGGAGTGAGGGAGGAATGGGTACAGGACAGTATACAGCAATGAGAGAAATCAAATTTCGGTGCATTATTACACTAGACAAAGAAAATATACAATTGTAGTGATGTTACAGGATAGTCATATATAAAAAATGTATGCAATACATAGTCTACACTTATGCCATTGGTACTGAAGCAATAAATGTTTTCAAACTAAAACTCTTCAAAATGAAAGGAAGGGACAAAAGATAAAAGCTTGGGAGTTTAAAAAAAGATTTAACTTGGGCTGAACCAACATGAGGAAAGGATTCAACAGCTACAGAGAAAAAGAAGGCATCACAAAATGTATGCCAAACTTTTATTCTGGTAGTAAAGATTATTTCCTATTAATAAAACCAATAGAACAAAACCTTCTAATTAGCGAGCACAAGCAATGCAAGAGGAAGGGTCTGGAAAAGCCTGTGTTGACTGTAGGACCAAGGAAAACTATGAACTGGGAGTATAGTGGAAACTGAAGAAACGTGCTGGGTAAAACATGCTAGATTTTCTATTTATTTTTCAAGTTATTTTCCAAAATAGAGACATTTCCAGATATTTTTGCTTGTCAAGCCAGACTTGAATGCAAGATATTCTCTGGACACAGTGATGTCCCATGACTTTTCCATGCAGCATCATTCAAGAACTAGAATGTCTAAGCCAACGGCTGTTGGGTGATCCAAACCAAGGGAATTCATTCAAATGGAAACGACTATGCATTGAATAATTAATTAACACAACAATAAAAATAGTTACAAATGCATTCTAGCAGAGTAAAATACCAAATAGTACGAAAAATAAGCTGTAAGGCCAAGCACAGGCTTAGTGCAATGAGCACAACACTTAATGCGATTACAGAAAAAAATTTATTTATTTCAAGTCTGAATTTAGTGTCTACACAACAAAATGAAACAAGTTCTTTTCCTTTCTTTTTTCTTGGAGAAATAACACTATATAAGAATTTTGAGACATTCAAACTTGAAATGAACTATGACATTTACATCACAGTGAATATGAAAACCAACAAAGAATAGGGACAGTAAAGTATAATTCGTATTTGAAACAGCAGACTAGAAAAGGATAAAACAAAACAGGAAAAAACCTGCCAGTATATTCAATATTACCTGATCTTCATTGCATTTTTGAAGCTTCAGTGAAACCATCAGTGCAAAGCTGTATATAACCAAAAATCCCAAATTATTGTCAATTTTGTAAGCTAAATTTCCTTTGTGCCTCTCTGAAAGATTTTTATAATTAGTTTAATTGTTAAGGACAGTTATTCTTCAGTAAAATAAGGCTTTTAAATACTTTATCATTTCTCTCAACATGTTGCTAAGCCCAAAATGATTTTCAGTTGCTTAGATTAAATGACTTTCTACTGTGCTGAAAAACAACAAAATAAAATGCCTTATCAACGTGGGCTTTTTACAATTGCTTCAGGAAAATAAGCTTTGTGTTAAAGCCATGCTTAGCTTTGTTTTATGCACAACAGACCTCTGTGATTGCTCTTGGTTGTGGTTTAACCCCAGACAGCAGCCAAGCACATCTGGGGAACTCACTGCCAAAGGACGCTGTTGTTGCTTAATGTTTTTCAAGAGGAAAATGGATGACACCATAAAACAAAGATATGTTGATCGTTATTAACTACAAAGCCCCTTCTTCAAAGATCCTAAACCAGAAAAAAGAATTGAGGCTATGAAAGGAGTATTGTCTATATTTGCACACTGGTTTGGCTACTCCATAAGCAGCTGCTTACAGGCACAGACAGGACAGTAAGACATTATGGCTATTCTTATGGACACAAGCTCCAGTCTTCCGAATATACCCTTAATTTTTCTAGAGTGCATGGTCCTTTCCTTGCCTTGCATATTGTTTCCTTGGGCAATGGTCCAGACACACCATAGCCATGGTGCCTCCTAACAGAGGAGGTGTTTCTCCTACCCAGACTGCAGAAGGGTGATGGTGACCCTCACCTCAGACACAGATCCAAGCCGTGACAGCCACATACCTCCAACGTCCTGATACAGCAATCAAAGTGCACTGCAAACCTCCGCTCAAGCAGCATTGCCCATCACCCTGGTCTGTATCTCCTCACTTGAGCAGAGTCCCAGCAGATAAACTGCTGCCATACTCACCTTCAAAGCTCTTTGTCTTTCTGCATCGTGCAAACCCAACCAAGGCCAAACTGAGCTCTCTGCCCAGGGCCCAGAACACTCCTCTCAAAGGAGCTTTCCTGTCACGCCCAGTTTTGCACACCTCCTGTCCCACTCAACCTGGATCCTTAAACAAGGAACCTACCCAGGCAGGCAATACTGGATGTTTCAAAAACCTGCTGGATCACTCCCGATGACACGGCTCATACTAACTGTGTTTGGCTTTGCCAAACACTACCTTTGTAGTACCACGGCTTGATATTGCCTTGTGAACCAGGTTCAGCCCACAGACCAACTCTGGCCATCTATGGGTTGCACAACTGAAGGTTTGTGCATATGAAGAAATCACCAGCCACATAAAAGTTTATCTCATCAGCAACAATCCCTTTTTTTCTCTTCCAAGAGAAAGCTGGGGGAAATGTGCCCTTCAGCAGAAGCAGTATGTAAGAGGTGTAGCAGAGCCAACAACTTAGTCAGCAAGGACAGAGGGGTAGAGACAGCCTATTCATTTTAAACAACAGAACAAATAGGGCACAGGGGAATACTGTGCCAAGGAAAGGTTTAACTTCATTATCAGTTCACATTAAAACAATTTAATTCTTCAAAAGTGGGTAGAGATTTGGGTGAAAAAATACTGTCCAGGTTGTAAGTTTTGGGTGACTAAAACTTGGGTGTTAAAGCTAACTGCCAAAGCCCAAGTGATCTGAATTTCAAAGACACAGAGATCAGTTATCACTGGGGTAAGCTGGGAAGCTGAGCACCAGATTTTACAGCAATGAGAAGTACTGCTTTGGAGAAAATGTTTATTAAAAAGGGACATATTTCCTATCACCATTATCAAGAGTTGATTCATAAATGGCATCAGTTAAGACTTCTGTCTAACTGCAAATCTCTCAGCTGTGGAAATCTCAGGCTGCCTGAATGCCTTTATAAGAATTTGCTAACAGTTTTTCTAAAAAAATGGAAGATTTTATGAAGATTGATAGTTGGTACAATTATAACTAATTATAGCTAAGGTCACAGGCAGCCTTCAACAGCAGTTCTACAAGATATATCCTCATGAAAGCATGCAGTGATAGCTGGAAATTCAGGATCACTACAAAACCAGTCATCCATGAACTGTGAAAGTACAGCTGAAAACTTCAGACCGTACATCTCCATCAGAACAGTGCAACAGTGGTTCTTTGTCATCCTCCTTTTGTTTTTCATCCATCTGTGCCACAGGCTGTATTAAGGATCTCTCTAGGGCAGGAATTGTCTCTTAATTACATGCACAGGGCTTATCGTTGCAGGTCCCTTGTCTTGCTTGGAGCTACATGCTCCTCTAACACATACTAGAAACAGGAGAGACAACAGTGTCTGTCTGTATTTGTGACCAGGCTTTCTCACATAAATACCTCCTATCAACATCAGTCTACGGTGACAGAATGAGCATATCCAGGATCATTGCACTGTGCATCCATCCTACATGGATGCACATCAACTAAGCTGTGCACAACATAGGCATCCAACTACTCTCCAAGCAGTGGACCAACTGCATGGGATCTCTCCCTGAAGGACTTGCATATATTCTTTTCAATCATTGAAAATTTATCTTGCAAGCCTTCTCACCGTCTTCTTCCTAAGAAGAGACTTTTTGACTTGTTTGGACTATTTCTTATTTACTAACCAAAATGACTGTCTAATGTATTGCTTTACTTGCATTCACATGACAATGTACTGATACATTTTACCTTTCAGAAGGAAAAAACCCTCAGTATAATCCCTACTTCTGGCAATATGTTCAGAACCAGAATGCTTGTACACACTGAGAATGATGGTAAATAACTACGGTCTGCTATGATCTTTGGCAACAGCAGCATTTTTCCTACTAAAAGATAGAAATAATAAAGATAAATGGTGCTGTGAGGTATTCACCTTGTATGAAAAACACGTGGAATGATCTCTAAGGCAATTACTTAAAATGGCAACAATACCAAAAGCTGTATTTTCATCTAGAGGATGTAACATTATTTTCTATATTGTAGGGCATAATATGCAATTCTCCATGCAGCACAGATCCTTACTGTTCTTGTTTGCAGGTGGCCATCAAGGGTATTTTGCAGGGGAAGGTTTCGATGGATCCATTCTACACAATGGCAATGGTATATTCTCTCATACCCTACAAAGGTGTAGACTTCCTTTTTTAAATTTCAGTAAGCAATGGGTAACATTTCCAGCAACATCATAAAGAGAGGGCAATTTTTTTTTCTCACAAAATAAGTATCCATATCATAAACTCAGTCATATGTGAAGATGGAAACTTTACATGATGGGGAATAAATTCCAAGTATTATAATGGAGGCAATAAGGGGAAAGGAAAGATACCAGCCAGACTAGAAAAAAAGGCAGCCCCCCTAATTTTAATCCTTCCCTTTTTAATATTGATACACTTATTTTATATGACTCCTGTGCGTATATTTCAGTACCTTCCTCAAATACAGTATTTAATCAAAACAGGAGGAGGATAAAGAACATGAGCAGAAAGAGAAGTGGAGGTACTCTGGTGAAACTTCCATCCTCCATTTACATTTCATATCATGGGTTTTGTTATACTAATAGTACAATCAGATGCACAAGATTGAATATTGTGTTTTCATAGAAATTCCCCAAAAAGATTCTGAGACAGAACAAAGATCTTAATACCTAAAGTATTTATGTGTAAGTGTAGGAAAAAATTAAGTGCAGGGAAAAAACCAGGAAACCGAGGTGACAAGAGAAGAAAACAGTACACCTACACCACTGCACTAGCCAGGATGTGTCACAGCACAGTGGACCCAAAGTTTCCTCAGCAGTCTGACAAGACTCATTAGCATCTCGTAATAAAGCAAAGAGTATCAGAGGCTCTGGAAAAACACTATTTGAACGATTTCACATGAGTGAGTCATTCTATCAGCTCACATTTTGAAAGTAATGAGGCTATTTCAATCCAGCTAAAAGTGAATATATCTCTAACTGCCCCCAACAATCTTTCATGTTTCCAGAATAAACTGCAAAAGGGATTTAAATGTTCCTGTCAAGAATATAAAGCTTCTATAGCTGCACCCTTTCTAGAGACATTTAATTAAGTATTTTTCAATTGCACAACTTGAACAGGAGTGATTTTGCCTGCCTGCCCACCAGCGAGGAAAGCACATCACAGCCTGGCAAGAAAGAGGCAAGATGAGAGGAGCTGCTTCCTCCGCACTCAGTGTTACTTGGCTCTCCCCAGATCCCTATGCTATACTTTTCCTTTGTGTTATGAGGACAACTTCAGAAAGCCCGACAACATAAAAAAGCTAGGGAAAGACAACCCTGTTATTACCACTGCAGAAAATAAAACACAGATTAATGTCACTAAGGCACATGTCAGAAGAGATAATAATGATGCATACGAATGAATCTTCTCATCAGGAGCAACAAATATAAGCACCACTGAAAACTGAATAATAATTACATACAAATCAAAAATGACATTGCCAGCTGCTAAGCACACATTATTCTCCCAGATTACCAAAGGGTTTGTTTTCCACTTTTTCCCTTAAAACTTGCTAAGTCTTCCTTTTCTATTCAAGTGACAGAAATTATAAAGTAGAGAAGCAGATGCTTGCAACCCCTAGGAAGACAAATGCTAGCACTATCGGATTGCTTGCTGCTTATAGCTCTGAGTACCCATTGTGCCACAATGAAGGTGCAGATGTGCAATGAAGGCTTTTTTGCTTGTTTCAGAAAATGGCTTTTCTGAGTCAAAACACAGAAACCGGTTATAAATTGTGATAAACGCTCAGTTTCCATTTTCTGAAGCATTTACTAACAATGTGCCAAACACTTTTCAAGCCCCTCTCTTCTTAAGATTTGCATTTCTGCGTGCTCTAACCACTGGTGCTACAGTAAGATTCAAACACAGAGCAGTCACATTCTATAAATACACACCAGTCATGCCCTCCCAATCTCAGTCAATGAGATTTTGGTATATAAAATCATACTTTGGTTGTATTTCTCTGTCCGCATTCCATTCCATTTTTATAATCATTATTTCATCTGCCTTCCAAAGACAGAATACAAGATCAAGTACCACAAATGCACTTCTTGAACAAATAATTTCTTTTACTGATCTTTTTTAACTCAAGTTCACAGCCTGAAGATATAACTGAAGGCAAGCACCAGAGAGCTTCTAAGCAAGTTTACCAAAGGCATGTAATTAAAAATATTTTATCAAGAAGGCAAGACCTAACATAATATATAAAGAATTAATAAATGTTAACTTTTACTGATATTACATTTTATCTAGTAATTTATTATCTGTATCCTATCTGTTACTGGATGAAACAAAATTTTATTACTGAAATAACACAGTAAGAGTTTGCATTAAGTAATCAAGATGCTAGAAGAAGACAGACTATTTATGACACGGACTAGAGAATTGATTTTTCCTTTACATCTCCTATTAGAAATCACTACAATCATTTTAGTAGTCTGTAGGTATGGAGGTACATTAATCTTTCCTCTCTACATTTTATTGCACATGACCTATGAATTATTTGCTCTGTCCCATAAAGATTACAACCTTCCCATCTATATTATTATACCATTCTAATTCTAAAGTACATAACTGTTATTTAATAGAAAGGATTATATTAAACAAGAATTAATCATAAATAAAAACTAAGTAATAATTAGGGTAATAAGTACATATGTAAAGTTTATTAGACACGCTGACTAAAAATAGCACTTCTGGCTGGATGTTAGTATGCCTTTTTTGGTAGTAACACACAGAAGCACAAGATACTTTCATTTACTTCCCTCACAAGAGTGCTGAATTTTAAATTCTTCCTGACAGTATTTAGGATGTGATCATGCCTTTTTTGACAAACTGCTTAAAATCATGACAGCATTCTTAGCAGAAATTGGCACAACAGCAAAATGAAAAAGAATCAACTCATTTTCTGCTGAACATTTATTTTCAGTTGGTCTGTAAAACCAAGATCAATTTGCTACTTACAATGATTAATAACTTCCTTGTCCTTGACGAAGCACTCTGTAAATTGCTACAGGCACAGCAATACATACAATACTGTTAAGGTGTCTACTTACTGTGTATTTGTTAATATTTTATTGTGACAATCTCTCTTTTTATACTTGTGAAACATTTTTCTTATTTTCAATTGGAATTTCTCCTATTTGTTCCTGTTGACCTTTGTCCTGCCACCATTGGTACCTGATGGTACCGCTAAGAAGGACCATCCTCTTTATTCACTCTCATCACATGCATTGATAAGAGCCCGTTGAGCTTTCTCCTCTCCCGGCTGAACAGCCCCAGCTCTTACCTTCCCCCTCCCTATGTCAGCTGCTCCAAGCCCATAATCGTCTTCATGGCCCTTCCCTGGACCTGCTCCAGTCTGTCCACGTCCCCCTCACACCGGGGAGCCCGGGACTGGATCCGGCACTCCAGGTGTGGCTCACCAGGATGGGCAGAGGGGAAGGATCACGAGCCCCCTTGCCCGGCTGGCAGGGCTGTGCCTGATGCAGCCCAGGACGCTGTTGGCCTTCTTGGCCACCAGGGCACATTGCTGCCTCCTGCTCAGCTTGGTGTCCCTCAGCGCCCACAGGCACTTTGCTACCAAGCTGCTTTCCAGCTGGTCAGACCCCAGAATAGAACAGTACATGGGGTTACTCCTCCCCACACGCAGGACTTTGCATTTCCCTCTGCTGAACTTCATGAGATTCCTGTTTGCCCATTTCTCCAGCCTGTCAAGGTCCTTCTGAGTGGAGCACAACCAGGTGTTGTATCCATCACTCCTCCCAGTATTGTGCCATCAGCAAACAGGCTGAGGGTGCACTCTGTCCCATCATCCAGGTCATTAAAGATGTTAAACAGTACTGATCCCAGTAACACACCCCGGGGTGCCACCTATGGCTGACCTCCAGCTGGACTTGGTGGTGCTGATTACAATCCTCTAAGCCTGACAGTTCAGTCATTTTTCAGTCCAGCGCACAGGCCACTTATCCAGTCCATACCTCAATAGTTTGTGAGTCTGACACAGAGGACAGTGTCAAAAGTCAAGATAAGGAACATCTACTGTTCTCTGCTCATCCATTCAGCTGTCATCTCATTGTAAAAGACTATCAAGGTTGGTCAGGGATGATTTCGCCTTCTTAAATTTATGCTGACTGCTCCAAATCACCTTCTTGCCCGTAAGATGCTTGGAAATGCTTTCATGGATTGTTTGCTCCATCATATTTCCATAGACTGATGTGAAGTTAACCAGTCTGTGACTCCCTAGATCCTCCTCACGAGCTCCTTGCAGGCCTCCTATCACTGAAGCCTGCTTTCCTGAGGTCCAGGGTTGTGACCTTGTTATTTGTCTTGGTCCTTCCTTGCAAGATCCTAAATTCTTCCTTATCATGGAAACTGCAGCCAAGACTGCTCAACCTTCACATGCCTGCCCAGTGCTTTCTCACTGGTAAGTGTGAGGTCAAGGAAAGCACCTCCCCTCATCAGCTTATTGATCACATGTGTTAGGAAGTTATTATCCTCAGCGCACTCCACAAACCTGGATTACCTGTGCACTGCTGTGTTGTTCTTCCAATAGGTAACTACGTGGCTGAGGACCAGGACCAGCCTCCTGCAAATGTGAGTCTTCTTCCAGTTGCTTGAAGGCATCATGCACTGCTTCTTCCTCCTGGGGCAGTCTGTAGCAGACACCCATCACAATATCACCTACACTGGTCTGCGCCCTTTGCCTGAGCCATAAGCTTTCAGTTGTCTGATCAGCTCTCTGAAGGCAGAGATCCATGCATTCCTTCTGCTTTCTCACATGGAAAGCTGAGCAGCCTCTCCTCACCTTCCCAGAATATCGTAATTTGTAAATGCCTAAGCAATTTCTCTTGAGATAAATTAATCCCAAAAGTGTTTAATTTGGAGTGCTTACTGAATTAGCAATTCTTAAGGACCCTTGTGATGCTGGCAAATCTTCAGTACTCATAATCAAATCATACCTAATACCTATAATGGGCTGCAAGAGCTCTTCAGCACCAGGTGAGAAAAAGGTAATTTGAACCAAAGACAGGTGTAGCTTGCCCTTCTTCTCAGGAAAGAAAACAACGCAGCAAGCACTACCTGGAAATAACAATTTGGGGAATTCAAAGTAGTTCTAGTACCTGAACCAACAGGTGTTCTAATTATTTCCTGTTCCTCCTTACATGAAAGTCAGGAGAGATTTTCATTTGTGTCACAAACAAGACATTCCTAACATGAAGGTGGATATTACCTGTTTCCACTCATCTTTGAGCAACAATATGTTACAAGCGACCTCCAATATACAAAGTCATAAGTCTGTTTCTCCATCAGCCTCAGTTTTCAATGTTTAATCACATTACCCTTTTAAGTAATGTGTTTAGGTCTTATGGGAAATACACTACAGTAAGACACTGTCCATGGACAACTGCTCTTGAGGGAATGACGAAAAAAGATTGTTTTGCTCTACATTTCAAACAGACCATTTCTGTGTTAAGGGGGCATTTCCAATTCTAATATTGGCTTCTCCAGATTAATCTATGCCATGTTCTTGGTGCAGTGTTTGTGAAAATTTAGTGAGCCACCACTGAGATGCCTGGCAGAGTCCTAACAAGGGCCCCTCTCCACTTGCAGCTTTTGGCTTAAATATCCCAAAAGAATAAGGCAGATAATACAGTATACAGACATTTTGCTTTTCTGAAAAAGGCTTTTGGACAGAGGCACTTACAAACAGATTTGGGCACTTTCTCACCAAAAATATTCAAAACACTCTGACCCTCTCAACTGTTGGGGAAGATAGTATAAATTGATCATGCTTTTAGGACCGGCCCTGATAAGACACTTGAAACACTGCAGATTTCAATGTAATTTGTCACAACTCATCATTTGCCAACTGGCTACGTGTATTTCCTCAGTATAATCCTCCACTGTGTCTAACAGCTAGAAAGACCATATATGCAGAACATTGTCAGAGTAGAAGTCCACATGATGCTCCATCTTTGCAGGCACGGTTCTGAACACAAGCAAATTAGTATTTTGACTCAAAATGGTCCTGCTACAACTGGATAAAAGCTTACATACTTTCATACTTCAGCTCTCTCAGTCACAATAATAATTTCATGCTGTCTCAGACAAACACTTTAAATGCCACATCACACAAACTATCTCCTGAAGTTTACATATAATCTTATCTTCCTTTTTGCTTGGATTTAGCTAAGACTTCTGGGGATAGTTTAAGGAATTTTTCTTCAGCAGATTAATTTAAGAGCTGAAATTCCACTGGGTTGCAAAAGCTTTGTCTTTGAATTCAATGTGCATGGACAGCAAATCTGCAGGAGTTTCTCTCAACAATAGCAGGCTTATTACCTGCACTGTATTTCTGAGCGTCACACAGAAAGATGATAGGGAAAGCACAGGCTCGCATACTGCATCTTGGAGCATACAGCATCTATTAGATTCTCATTTGGGGATCTTCTATTCCAAAATCTCCTGATTTCATGCACATACCAGTCCACCATTTGGCTAACCAAGTATGTCATGGCCCAAACAGCTTGGGTCCCACATATAACTAGATTATGAAGGTCATTTCAACAGGCTATATGAGTGCTCTGTTTAAGAAGCTCACCTATGCTAACCATGCAAGATTCAACCAGGCAAAGGATCCAGCCCCATTTCCAGGCCTGCAGCCACACTACATGGGAACTACATGGGAACTACATGCACAGTAAGTTTCTTTCCAAAATATATCTAGAGAATGCTTTGACATTTGTGTCTAGGTCACAATACCATTTGTTCTGATTCTCAGTGTCAACCCAAAATGTCAAAATTTCTTTTGATTTGGAGTACACAGCTATTTGAGCTTTTTTCTCACAACACCTTGCCAAAGTGCTGGTTTATAATACTTCCCAAAAATAAAAGTTACCATCATTTCAGCAGATAATTTTCTCACCTTTTCCCCTTACAGACTCATCTTCAATGTCAGCAGACATGAGTGCACAGCTTAGGGACTGTTCCTCTACCTGAAGATAACTATGGTGATGTCCTTTGTGGGTGCTGCTGTTAAAACCAACCTAGAGGAAACTACTGCAACTCATGAGGGAGTATTTTGCAGTCAACAAGAACTACTGGGATGTACTTTTTGCAATACCCAGCTATGCACTGTCTTGAAGGGTGATCATGGTCATTTAGCTGTCCCTCACAGGTTGACAGTTAGGGAGGATGTTTGTCAATGACTGGGAAAGCACTGAAAAGTAGGTCAAGTACGATAAAACTGAGGGGAAGAAGGATGTTCAAGAGGGAATTCCTTTCTTCTAAGCATATGCAAATTGGAGTGTTAGCAGCTGTGGCATCCAAAGACTACAGTGTGGGGAAAAGCAATCGAAAACCAACAATTAATCTTCCGGCTGTAGCCACAGAGGAATTTATCTGTGTTAGTTTCTACTATCCGCATTTCCATTTTAGAAGCAATCACGAAACTTCAGAGCTACTATTCCTACCTTCATTATTAAAAGCATGTGTACTTTATCAAGAATTGGTTCTCCAAAACAGACATCTGTCTATGACCTGCAGAACAACTCACTGCTCTGGGGATATGGATGGATGGATGAGGCCAGCTCTGGGATACGCAACTGAGGTTAAAATATTGGGAGCAAAGACAGTGACACAGTTTCTAACTTTTATGGGGAGTACTTGGAAAACTATTTTAGCTGTCCAGAGATATGAAAATTAGTTTCATATTTACATACTTACATTGTATGTATATATATCCATCTCATGTCCACACTGCTTACTCAGGGAGACAGGCAGAGATTCCTCCCCCATAAAAGTAGTTTGGGGCAGCAGCTATCATTCCAGAAACACATAGCACAAGGGAACAACACCTTCTGGAAGCATCTTTCCCATTTGGACCATTTCTGAAACTGCTACTCAACAGGGCTAGAATAGTATCAGGTAAACATTTAGGAAGATCTTTATGGAGATGAGGACAAAAAGGATGTCTGTTGGTTTCTTACGCTCAGTGGAGAAGGAGAGTGGGATGGGAATTTACTTTGGTTTGTAGGTTTACTGCACAGTTTGACCTGGCAAATGAAGAATTAAGACTCCACGGAGCTGGGGCAGCTCCCATGTGCTATGGGGAGGAAGCTCTTTCCAGAACACCGGTTAATACAATGCTCTCCTGTAGCTTAATCAGCTCTGGTGACTCATCTCCCCTCTCAGTTCCTGTATCCAAAATTTGGGAAGCAGGGACAAAGGTGGCTGACAGAAAAAATGCTCTGGGGAAATGAAATTAATCCCAGAGGATTTCCTGACATAAGAGTCTTTCAAGGCACTCTGACATGTTCTCAGGGCAAAACTCCTGTCACGCCTGGCAGCCAAGGCTCAAGCAATGCCTTGGTGATGCTTCACGCTCCAGTGGAACGCATGGCTGCGCTTCCCAGGGCCTGGGCACACAGCCGGCACGGCTTCAGCTCTGCCTGCTCCCTCTCCTCACAGGGAGGAAGGGGACATGCTGCCTTCTGATGTATTTATATTTCTTACCTATTTTACATATGTGTGTGTTGATAATATCTAGATATATGCAATTTATACAATTATTTATGTAAGAAGGAAAACTAACAAGAAAGGGTCAGACTTCAGGGGAAACCCAGGGTACAGCTGCATGAACGAGAGCAAACAGACCCAAGCTAACCCTGCTCTGCTCTATCTGATGTAGTGGATGGAACGTCCTTCTTACATCAATTTTCACAGTATTTTGAACTCTCTCCTTATTTTACAGCAAGGGTTGATAAAAACAAGGACGACTAAGGAAGTGGTTATAAAAGAAAACCATATAAAGTAAATATTATGAGTGAAAATAGAAAACAATCATCTTCAATATTTTAATCCCTATTTTACTATTCTGATCATCTTGTACAAACATGAAAATGTTTACAAACATGGATGTTACTGCCAAATTTCAGCAGAGCAAAAGAAAAATATTTTGAGCATCTCTGCATTATGGGAAATTCTAGCAGAGTAAGCCTTAAAATAAAAGTCACTGCAATTTCTGTTTTAGGTTTTCAAAACAGGCACATTGCAACATTTAATTGCATCCTTCTTTAATGTACTTTGTTACATCCAGAGCTGAGACATTTTCCAGTAAACAAAGAAAAACATTTCCAATAGCCACGAAATGTTTTCAAAGCCTCCAGCAACAGCACAGTTTCAGTGATAAAACAATACAGTTTTGTAGCACACAACTGCCTCTACTGCACTCTATTAATTCTTGCCCACCGACATTACAATTACCCCCTGAATTGTTTGTATTTTAATACACCTCTCCAGAATTTGCTTTTAATTAGAGATATTACACACCTCCCAAACTCCTGGTTCTTATTCTTTTATTAGATAATTTTACTTAAATTAGTGTTCAAAAAACACTGAAAATTCCCATTTCATCTAGCAAGATCACCTCATTGCCAACAAAAGCTTTGATGTCTGTGAACTGTTACAGTGTCCATCACTATGACTCAGCATTTCTAAGAGCCAAACACTAAGACCACAGAGAATACAAGGGACAGAACTGTTCATTGCATCCGAATAGAAATCCCAATCTTTGGCTTTGCTTTGGAGGTGTTTCTCTTTAGCTTTAAGAGTTGTTGGTTCTCCTTATTTTTGGGCCCTGAAACATTCCTTCATGATGGGCCTACTGCTGCAGTCCTGCCATGCATTCCAGCAGCCCAATGACACTGAACCTATGGCTCACCATCAGTACACATCCAACCAGGTGCTCTGCCCCAGCTGCCCCCTTCTCCAGGGGCCTCTCGGGCAAAGCCTGTTTGTTGGCTTGCCAGCAGCAGCCCAGCTGTGGTCCATACACACCTACCAGCAGGTGATGAGCACATGCTGAATGCAGTCACCTGCTCCCCCAGAAGGGGGAAGTGGTGGGAGCTTACGTGTTTACAGCCAGGACAAAAACCGTCTCCATATTTGAATTATATCTAATAAAAACTACATAGTAAACTCTAACCTTATTAGTTTTAATCAGCAACTTTTTGAAGCTCTGGGAAAACAGTGTTATGAATAAAACTCATGGAGTGACAGGATGCAGGCAGTGGTATAGTAAAAGGAATTCTTTCATTACTTTAGTATGTTGACTACCTGGATTAACTACAATCTTCGCAGAAGCAAATGCCGTATCTCTTACTTACTTCAAAGGCCTCTTATTCAGGCCATGTTTCCATCAACATTTATGCTGCAAATATTTTTGTACACTACTAATATAAGGTTATGGGCAATGACGTTTCTAAAGAAGCATACAGATTCTGAGAGATCAAATTGTAGCTCTGAAATAATCACAAAGCCCCCACAGACCCTACTGCCTTATAATATGCCTTTTCAAGGCCATTGTCTTTTGTGATGCTGGACTTCTGATAATTTTAATCATTCAGAACTACAGCCTCTCTTTTTTCCCCCCAGACTTTTCAAGCTGTGCAATGCAACTGTCATGTCTCACAAGAGAAGCTATGGGAAATAACAAATGAATACAGCCTGGCAGCTTACCTTGAGTGACTTGAGTCCTCCAGGAACCAATGCTGTCTACTGTCTGGGAGCTCTAGTAGCCCTCTTTAGACCATTACGACCCGGATCCTCTCAACATAGCATCCCCGCCGCCCAGAGCACCTTCCTTCAATCACTAGCTTGAGCCACAAGCTTCTGGAAAGCCCACTACCAAACCTTATGTTCCAGAGTCCTTTCTGACCTGTCTCCCTCATGATTATAAGGCAACTACATCACACAAGTATTCACTACTAACATGACTTCTTTATCATAATGCATCAAGCACGTGCCTCTCTCAAAAACAGGGTTATTATGAAGAAGCTGGAGTAAGTGTCCAGTGATTCAGTGCTGCTCTAGAGAGCACTGCAAGCCACTCTAGACAGCACACTGTTCTGCATGTAAGTGGATTTTTAGGAACTGAGTGATTTCTTTCTTCCCAGGAGGCCGGAAGGCTTTTCTTGAACTGTCTCAAGTGTGTGCATGTGTACAGCCACACACAGAGTAATCCACTGCAGTACAGGACTACCAACAACAGCACAAAACCACAGAGAGATCTCTGCTAGTGCAAAAGATTTGCTGCTTTTCCATGACCACAATCATGGAAAAACATGCTACAAGTTGCAATTTCAGTTTATTTGTATCACACAGCTGCTATTGCAAATTTCTTGCATTACCATGTCTGATGCCTTGAACGGTCCATGCACACTTGCACAGGTGTGTAAAATGAGACATTCTGTTATTTTAATGCTCCTTCACAGCACAAGCACACCTTGAACGACCTCACGCATAGTTAAATGTGCAACTAGACACAAGAAATACACAGAAACCAGCAAGGGAAATTCTATGAGCCAATCTGCCTGTGCTAAACGCACCTCTCTGCAACCCTTGCATCTGCTATTCCAGTAGAGCAGCACAGGGAAGCTATGGGGGAGTGACCGTGGGAGTTGAAGACCCTGCCCTGTGTCTTTGGGTTCAATTCTGAAAAGAAGACAAGCAACCTCTAAGCAAGATGTGGGTGTGGATTAACCCATCTAAAGCACTCCTTATATCTACTGCTCGTAACAAAGTCCAAGCTGAAGAATTTGCAGTAAAAATGTTCAAGAGGTACTGTGCCTTCCAGAGAACCAGCATTACTACAACATTACAGATCCCACTGTGTTAATCATTAAAAGCCTGGAAACTCATGTTGAGAGAAAAGTATGACAGCAACACATGGATATATTCACTGACATTTAATATAGTCACTTTGATTAATTATTAAATCTCTAAAATGAACTTGGTGCTTGAAATGGCATTTCAAAGGGTCCAGTATTCCCATTAGCAAATTAACTTTACTCTCAACAGTTGGCATTAGTTGCTTGGAAACAATTATTTAAGACATCTGAACACACTTCACTTAATCCATACACCCCCAGTCTGGTTTCCCCACAACTCATGGAGTCATTCCCTGCTCAACAGATTTACATATTTTTGGTATTCCCTACATAGCCTGACATTCAATTTTCAAAAATAGTATCTTTGCAGTCACTGAACCTACACTTAATTTCATTGAGTATGCCCAGCCATTTTCAAAGTCAAAAGCATGAAGATTGCTCAGAAAAACAATTCAAATTTTATATATTTTATATACATATAAATACATAAATAAATATTTCTCAAATAGACAGAATTTTTACTTGGGAAAAAATACATGCAGAAGAAAATAAAATATTCAGGCTAGGCGATTAGTCAGTACAGGAAAAGGCTGTACATCAAAACACCAAATACATCTAAGGTGAAAGTTTAATAATTGCCAAGTGTTTTTGTTTCCCTTAATTCAATAGGTGTCTCTGAAAAAAAACCCCCATACAAATAGTCAGTATCTAGCCAGTATTAATTAGACGAGAAAAAATTCACTGCTACAAACATTTTATGACTGTAAGCAAAGAGTAAATCCATCTTGCTGACAAGAAAAATTAACTATTTTTTGCTTTCTTCCTCACTGTTTTCAGAAAGACTTTATTTTTCCTATAAATGTTTTAAATGCTTTGCAAGAACTAGGACAGGTAAGTAAATGTGGGATCTGATTTGGCCCAAAACAAGCTAAAACCAGGAGCTGCTGCATCAGTGGTGTCTGCCTACTACCAGGGCTTTCAGGAGAGGAGACGAGCGAGAACCAGGGCTGGGATGCAGCCTTCAGCCTACACTTGATGAGCAACGCCAGGAAGCCCCACAAGCCCAAGTAACCACCTGGCCTGAACCAGGACAGGTTAACGCCAGCACTGTGAATCTGAGCTTCCAGCAGCGTGTGAAGCTAGAAAAAAACCCAGCAGGTCCCACTTAGTCCCTTAATAGACAAACAGAGGAGGTGGCTGACATATCAGGAGGAAGCTCTGGCCTTCTGCTGAATACTGTTCCTGTCTGATACACCACTGCTCTAAACATGGTATTTAATTTATACCATTCATCAGTCTTGCTTGAGGGTGCGTGTGGGCCAGTCAGTTTAGTTTTTGTAGAAATAAATCTCATTCCCTCACATTTTTTGAGATTGGTTTTAAATTAAATAAAGTGAGGAAGTGAAAACAAGTCTTCAATACTTTAGAATAGTGGTGGTCCCATAGGTGGCTTGGTAAAAACAACTTTTACAGCACATAAACACTGATGCAATATTTTTAGGCAGCTTTAGTCTTGGAATACTTGAAAAATAAGTTGTAGACAGGCTGACATTTAAAACTAATTTTGTAACTCTGCATCTCTGAATGGCTCCCAGAGTTAAAGGTTATCCAAAAGTCAGAAACCCTTTTCCCAGAGTAGACTCACAATCTTGAGATTGACACACACTGTTCTACATAGAAAAATAATACAGCGGGGGGGGGGAGGAGGGGGGGAAGCCCATCTCTTTGTTTCCATTTGCACGTTTAATAAAATCCTATTTAGACAAAACTGTTCTTAGCCTTCACATTCATCAGCATGTCAAGATAAACTGAAGCTCATATACATATTATTTTGTCTTCAGTACAACGATGTACCCAAGGAGAAGGTGGACTGAGGCCAGACTTGGTGCTAAAGGTATGTCTAGGAAAAAAGTACATTTGCCTGCTTTGGAGCAGAGACGAGCATGGGCAACATTTAAATTAGATATGAGAAAATGTTTCTTCACTGAAATTGTGAAGCATTGGAACAAGCTGCCCAAGAAGAGGTGAAATCACCATCCCTGGAAGTTTTTGGAAAACCATCTGGATGTGGCCCTTGGGGCATGGTTTACAGGTGAGCTTGGCAGTGTTAGGTGAACAGTTGGACTTGGTTATTTGGAGGTCTTTTCCAACCTTAATGATTCTATGAAACGGACGTGGACACTGTCCTGTCTCTGGAACCTCCTCACCCAGTACCTCTGCTCTCATCTGAAACAGAACTATAAGACTGCCAGTAAGGTAAAAAGAAAGATGACCAAAAAAAAGGAGAAAAAATCCCCCACAAATTTTCTCCTACATTTCAATCATTCTTCAAGAAATGACAGGGTAGCATTTGCCTCACAATTTATCAGCAATTTGAAAATATTAGTAAAAGAAATTGCTGGTGTCCCCACATGCCAAGTGCTGTTCATCAGATCCTGAGCAGCATAGAAGTATCAACCCCAGGGGACAGCCAGGCAGCCTGTGGACAACCCTGGGAGGGAGACATCCCCAACACACACAATACAGAAAAATGTCCTCATGTTGAATAAATATTTACTTCCTTATTTTCCTTTGGCAAAAATACAAAGCCAGGAAAATAATTTACAGATAAAAATCCAAATATATTTGAAGTGGTTTTGAAGATGTTTGAACTCTTGAGGATATAGGAACTTTGCCTGTTAGGGAGGTTGTTCATTTTTCCCCCTTCACAATTCGAACAGGCTCACTGAGTAGAAATGCAGCTTATCTACACTTAAGGAGCAGCATAAGGGGATTTTGGACATGCTGCTCTTGAAATAAGTTCAGAAAAGCACAAAAGCACATTCAGAAATCAAAAGTCATGATTCCTGAAACATACACACACACACCCCTGCACACAGGTAGATATCTGAGTTGAAATTTCAACATCAAGGGTTTTTTCCCCTAATAGTTGCTCTCCCAGGAGAAGCTCAGGAGTGCCCATGCCTGTTCCCCCCTACCCCATGGACACCTACAAGGACTCTCATACAGCAAGGACACTCGCTCAGTTCTGCATTAGACTTAAGTCTAACTGCAGACACAGAGACCAAAGCTTTGTACCTTTGATCTCTTGCTGCAATCTTAAGTTCCAGACATAAATGATTTATTCTACAGTGACTGCACCTCAGAAGTTTGCTTTGTGGCAAGTTCTTCAGGTCCTTCTTTTCACACATCTGAAGAAACAATATTGAGCTGCTCTAAGCAAAGAGATCAGTATAAACACAAAGCTCATCTTTTGACATTTCCAATCTTTCCTATCCTACCAAAGAACCTCAAGTTGTCACTTACACACTCCATGTGTATTTTCTAAGTGCACATACAGATGTGCTTAGCTCCTGTCCAAAATTCAGTCTACAACTACAGCACCCCAACTGGCCTCCCTACCAAAGGGAGCACACATTCATTTGCCTGCATTCTGTAATGGCAATTGGCTTTCATACAGTAAAGAGCAGCAGTCAGGTCTTCTCTAAAGCTCCACATAAACCCATGTTCCACTCAAGAGTGAATAAAAATGAAATAAATAAAAAATCACTGTACTTGGCAGGCAATTTAAGACATTTAATATTTACTACAATACATCTATCTACTTCAAGTTTTGCTCCAGTGGAACAGCATTTTAGGGTGAACATCAAATAAGTCTCACTTTCTGTCTTTCTTTTCCTTCTTTCCCCACCTCCTGCCCTCCAGCAAGCATTATACAGTTTAAAATGTTAATATTATTACTGGTTACAATTTTAAATTCTAAGTGATGGCTCATGTATAAAAGATATTGGCAAGAATCACTGGCTTTTCCAAAGAAAAGAAATCAGCAATAAAGTGTATTAATCAATGATTACTGAATTCTGTGCTCCAGGCTAGTGACTCCTGTCAACAATGGTCCTTCAGAACCAGGTTTTCCTCTTCAGCTTTAATGAATAAGGTTAAAATAATGCACCGAAATGAAATAATGTAGAACTGATCAACTGTCTTTGTTTTTGAAGTCTGAGCAATTTCCTTGAGAACCGAAATGAAATAGAATCATCATGCTTACAAATTATCTTAGAGGAAACAATAGAGAGATACTCATCTCTCAGTCAAAACGTGTTTCATCTCTGCCAGAAATGGGCACAGAGTATAGAAACAATACAGACAACAAACACTGGAAAGAAACTGTTAGAATTACTATTTTGTTCTACCCACACACATCATTTTCTTTCAGGTTCCCAGCTACAGACTTATATCGAACCTGTACCAATGGGACCACTCACACGAACGGAGTTACATGCCTGGCACTTGCAGGACCAAATCTTTGGTTGGCCTACAGCAAGGCACAGCTGAGACAATACAAAACCTCAAAAAAACCTCCCACTGTCATTTCTGGAAATCTGCTTGATAAAATAAACACCAAGCAGAAAAACTGCAATTACTGCAGACAGATTTTTGAGAGCTTTGTTTTCCATGCAGCAGCTATAAACAAGTAAATCTCCCCATGTATTTTAAAATGCACAGAAAAACACATTAAAACCCAAGACCAGAACCTCTGACTAAAACAGCTGAATTTGCAGATGCAAAGGCTATTTAAACTTCACTTCCTCTGCTTCTTTCCCAGACAGCTTCCTATTCACAGTTTTTTGACCTAGCGTTAAGTTAAGGCATCCCCAGTGGCCTTGGGCCAAGACTAAAGGTATGATACATTCATCTTGAGCTCTAGACTATGCTGTCACACTTAACAACTGACCATTCCCCTGGCTTGCTGAGCAGCACACACTAGTCTGTTTAAATAAATAAGTAAGCAGAAAGAGCAGCTGGCAGCCAGAATACAAATAACCTATTTTTTTTAAAGTAGACCATGTACTGTAGACCACGAGCAGGCATTTTCCATTTTGCATTACTAAGACACACACCTCTGAACCCACCCTTTCCTGTCTGAATAGGACAGGAAAGTCTTCCTTGCCTGAGGGTTTAAATGACTGCAGATGAGATGAGTTGCCTTTCTACCCTTTGCAATAATGGTTTGATTTTATGACAAAAGTGCAAGAAAAATCTTTATTAGACTGCAAATTTAGGAGTTACTGTGTGCCATTAACTTTATTTTTCAAGTACTTTAAAGGACTTCAGGATATGTGAGGAGAAAGGGGTTCCATGTATGTAATTCAGAAAATACGTAAAATTTCCACTTTGAAAAAAAAACCCAAATCAGGGAAACAGGGTCACTCAATTGCCCAGGGCCCAGCGGAAGAATTAAAGAACTATATGCATCAGCAAAGGGGAAGGGGAGTTGGGGGAGGATTAAAACAAAACAAAACAAAACAAAACAAAAAAACTGCCAAAGTAGTACACAGTGGGCTGTACATAATACCAAAATGTGTGTCCTCTCATTTAGATATCATCACCTAATGCTTCTTTCCATACCATGGTCCTTGTTACTATATTACACTGGACTTCAAAAACACACAAATTTTCTGGATTCCACAAGCTGAATTTAGAAGCCTGCAGAGAGATAAACCATTCAGTGATCTTCTGGGAAGCACTGATCATTTTCTATCAGTACAATAATCAAATGAAAAACTCAGGACAATTCACCTCTTGAACTATTACAGATTTTTAAGTATTGCTTGTTTCTCAGAGTCTTTTTTGAGTGTAATTTAGCTGTGCATTTAAAAAATATAACTTGTGACCAAGGAAATATTACCAGTAATTTCAAGAACAATTTTAACTATTTAGAAAAGCAGTTAAAATGAGCAGAAGTGTTCATAAATGTTTATTAATCACCTTCTGTAGGTTACTCAAAATCAAGTTACATTTTTCTCCTCATTTGTACATGTCCCTGTATCAGTTGGTGGTAGTTTACATAAAACTAAGGCCACAAAGCTGCTGCTACTAACCATCCATTAATTAATCATATAAGATATACTTCCCAAGTTATCAAGACTTCAAAGACATTTCATCACAAAATAAGAGCTCACTCACCAAAACTACATTTTCCTTACCTGAAAATCCACCAACATTTTACCAGTACATGGACTGCCAACATATTGAAGCTGTGTAAGAATCAATTCCCATCAATTGCTTTCAGAGAATTTTAAAAATTGTCTTAATTGCAATTTTGTGAGAAAGACAGGGGATTTGAGCACTTTCCATATATTAAAGCTATTTTCATCCAATGGAGCAGTATGTTACCTTGGCCTGCTCCTCTACTCACACTGATGTAACCTCCTTAATAATTATGCCACGAGCAACATTTTTGTAAGAGACTTAAACCAACAGCTCATAAAGTTCTTTCATTATCTCAAAGGAAGAAAACAACCTATTGTGAATGGACATGTGGCTGTAAAAAGCTCAATTATCTGCACAAGACAAAGGACCACAAACTCCAGGCTTTAACTAGAACACCCTTCAACAATTTTGCTCAAGTCTGTGGAAACAATTTGCATGACACAATCTGCCCTATAAAATCCACAGCCATTCATATTGTTATAAGAGCCTGAGTTCAAAGGAGTAGAAAAGGAAAAAAAAACACCAAAAAAACCCAAAAGAAACTAGAAAGGAGCACTATTTTCTACCCACCTAAGAACAAAACACAAACACTGAATTGCAGCACACAAATCAAATACCAGTTACAAAACAAAAATGTTCAGTGCATTCTCCATCCCTCGTGAGATGCATGGGAGCGGCGGCATTTTAAAGGGATGGTTGTGCTCTTCCAGCAGACAAACCTCTCCCTCTCTGTTCTCCTGTAGCACAGGGCTGGCTATTCCCTGCCTGAAGAAGCCAGCTAAGACACACGTGACAGTTGGGAGAGCAGCTGATCGTTTTCAAAACCTACCACATTCATAAATACACTTCTATTTTTGTGAGATGTTTAGCGTACACCAAGAAAAACACAGGTAAATCATAATTAACCTAAGCTTCAGAAGACTTCCCTCTTTTTTCCTGCCAGCGTATGGCAGAAGTGAATTGCAACAGATCTAGAAGTGCTGGGGATGCCTGCATAACTCCTCTGCAAATCTGTGAAGCCCAGGTGAAATACGGGTCAAGTTACAGAGGAAGCATTTCAGAGACTACCAAAATGTCACTAAATTCAATAGGGATTTCAGAGTTCCACCATCATGCTGCAGTCTATTTAATTACTGATGGGCAGCTATAACCACCAGCTTGAACAGCTTTGGTTTCTTCACTTCAGAAGTCATTCTGATCTCCTTTTAGCAATGAAAGAGAGTGTAGCATTTTCATGACAAGCCATGTGAAATTCTACCACCACGCAACGGAAAATTCGCGTTCCTGCTTTCCAAACTGTAAATGCCACCAGACGTATTTAGATTTACTGACAACTGACCTGAGCACTGCTGCTGCTGCTGGCAGTGCTCTGCCATAGATCCAGGCTCTCTCTCAACTTTCCTTCACAAGTATTTTCTCATTTTCCCTAAACCAGGCTGTCAGATGCAACGTCCCCATCAGACAGTGTGGCAAACATCCCTTTTGAATTCCGAGCATTCGGTGCTCATACAGCTGGCACCGCAGCCTGCAGCTACTGCTGTGACTCATCCCTTGGTGACCACACAACTTAACTGGGCTTCTACAAATGGGGTGCAGGTAGCAGGTCATCAGGGCTTTAAATTATTTCCTAATCCAACCTACAGAAAGCAAGGGCAAAAAGCTAGTGTATCTCTGTATTTAAAATATGTTTGCATACCATTAATTTTTTACCGCACTTATTTCTAATACACTGTGAATACTTTCTTTTCTCTTTTAATACAGATGCTACCAGCTGACTATATATACCAGAATAGTGACAGGGTACATTTTTAAGTGAGGAGTTTTACCCTTCTGGGAGACGGATACTCTTATCAAAATAACATAGACCTGAGCAGTCACAGAGGTTATTAAACACCCCCAAAGGAAGCATTTGCAAACAGACTTGAAAACAATTTACTGACTTAATACTTCACAGAGTATTTGTGTACTTTTGATTTCACTTTCTTTTTCACAGTTTCATTCAAACAGTATTTCCCCCCAGAGCTGTCTTAAATCTCTCTTTTCTCCTTTCTGCTTTCCAAAGTCTGGGTCTTCCCATGGTAATCTTTCTGAAGATAGTTCACCTCAAGTGTCTCTTATCATCTGTTCAAAGTGCCCAGAGACAGCCAAAAAATAAATCCGGTTCCTCCCTCCTCTGTTCCACAGCTGCCCACAGTGTTCCCTCACAGTGTCAGCACAGGAACTTTTACTACAGAATGCACTGAAGTGATACACGGGTGATCAGATCCTATGGCCACTTGCCAAAATTTACTTCTGCATCTTAACTTCAAGGAGATTTTGGTTCATTTATAGCAAATATTACACCCAGAACATGTTGTTATGAAATTTCCACGGCATGCTAAACCCCAAGGAGCCGTTGGCTCCATGTTCTCTACTACATGCATGTGAACAAACATACAAACCATTAAAAAAGCAAACTGCAAGTTCTAGATTTAAGAATTTCTCAACTTGGCCTCCTTTTGCATACGCATTACAACACAATCTTTAATTACCTGATCTACTTCTTGCATGAGACCTCGTTTCATTTAATGCCCAAAAGAAATTATTTTAACTACCTGATAAATTACTTAAAACCCTGCTTTCCTCTCATTGCTCAAAGTGTAATTACATGCCTTAATTCCCACTATTCAAGGCCTTCTTTTTGGACAGACATTAATTTCACCCCAAGTTCTTCTGTGGTGCTCATCACTGTAGCATTTGATAGCTTAGCAAACACTAATTTATTTTCACAGCACATCTGTGAAGGAGAGGTACCGTTAACCTCATCTCATAGGCAGAGAACTAGAGTACAAGGAGATTATCATCAAAGGTATGCAAGAATTGAAAGGCTGCAGCCTGAGATGCCTTATGGTTGGATTTTCAGACTACTGAGCCTTTTGTAATTTTTGTATATACAAACCAAACCTCTCTTGGCTACAGCAACTGGTGCCAGACATCTGCAAATTCATGCTCTCAAGTGAGAAAAATGAGGGATGAGCCCTGACAGGATTTGTTGCAGCCTCTGTCACACCAGCGCTACAGCAAAAGTGATCAGGTCCTTCATTAAGGACCCTTTAATGAGAGGCCAAATGAAGGTCCTAGAGGCACCCTTAGTTCTGCTACCTTTTAAATCTGGACTACGTGTCCTCAGAATACTAATTTGTGTACCATTTCCTGGGTTTCAGAAGGCAACTAGAAAATCCTCTGAACAAAATCAGTACCATTAAGGTGCCTGGGTCATCAGCAGCGTGGTCATCGTGGACCCCCGTACCTAGTCACAGCACGACCCCTGTGCTTTTCTGCTGAAAAACATTAAACAAAGTTGCCCAGTAATTCCCGTACACACGATGGGTAGCACCACATTTGTCTTACAGAAATAGTAACTATGGTAAACAGGTGTCTATATTCATGATGATGATTAGTTACGGCTCCTGTCATGCCCTGCTAACAAAACATGGCAATCATTCAGTAAGTGTTTATAATCTTGTCAGCAAGGGACTTATATTGTTTCTTTCTTTGTTCCACTAATTGTTTCAAGTTTTCCATTGGAACTGAAGGCAAATATTAAAACTGACACCTCAGTAGTTGCTTCTACCTCTCTCTTTAATCTTAGTTCATAAAACCTGATACTTCATTAACTTCACAATATCCAAGGGGAAAAAAATAATCACATCACTACATGTTCATGATGTAAACTGACAAAGCCATAATTAAAACCAAGGACTTACACATCATTTCAGGAAGTAGGAAGCCCAGATCTCTCTGAATTTCTTTGTTTGAATGTGAACATCATATATTCTAGACAAACTAAAATATAAAGGGTGCCAAATTCTCTAAAACACCAAAGTACAACCTTATACCAGCAGCCACTAGAAGAGGAGGAAGATCTAGAACGAGTAAATTTCTTGAGCAGGGACAATCAGGGTCTTTAATTATTCAGTAAAGAATAGGACTGGAAAGTAAATGAAAGAAAAGTAGCACAGAAATTTTACGCTTGTAATTGCTAGCAGAGAAAGTGTTTACACTTCATGCCAAAAATTATATAACTCAGGTCTCATTATTTCAGTGCCTTAAAATAAATAAGCTGTTTTCCCTTAAGTAAATCCAAAGCAATGTTTTACTATCCATGCTCTGTGCAGCCCCAGGAAGCTAAGGGCCTTGTAGAAGAGCCACAGAGGGTCATTTAATAAAGCAGTCCTATTACTAACAAACTTAAAACTGGCTGTTGCACCACAGTTTTAACGAAAAAAACAAAAACAAAAACAAATTGGTTTTGTGGCCTGTTTCACATATAATGAAAATGTTTCACCAAAACCAGCACACACCTGCCTGGCAAGAAGAAATGCATTGCTCCAGTCCTGCAGGGAACCCCACAGCCTCGGGTTTAGGTGCCTCACTGACACACTGTGTGGCTGGGTATCACACTACTGACGCACAAGTAACAACAGTAATTCAATTATATTTGAATTATATAAACAACATAATGCAGCTTAAGCCACCCTTCAAACAGACTAAACATCCAAAAACACAAGCCTCATCCCAAGACTTACATGTTTTGACTACAATAAAACAGAAAAGGAGTAAAGTAAGATTTTAATACATGTGTATTTCTTATGGGCTTAGAAAACCTAAATCATTTCATGGGAGGCTGAAGAGCTGCTAACAGTCTTCTTTTTATTACCTACTCCTACTAGCTTGCTTGTCTATAAAATGAGAATAATATATAATTCTTCTCCTCCACTTGGGTTCCATGGGAAAGAACACTTTCACTAACAACCATGATGAGCAAGATGGTAGATAAATGGGATCCTCTCCAAAACACACACATACTGCACCAGAAGTCAAGCAATTCTCTGCAAGAGGATGGTTGTCATGAAATATAAAACTGCACCAGATGCAATGACCAACAGTTTAAAAAAAACCACAACATTTTTTTAACCGTTTTGAACACCTTTGTGTGTTGAAGAAGATAAAAAAGCAAGAGAAACAGCATGAGGGTAGACCTTTATCTAACGCCTGTCTGAATTTCATCCAAAACAAAAAATACTGCAACTGTCGCATGGGAAGTTTTAGCAGTGGAAGCACAGACAACATCACTTGCTACTGCTTTTGTTTCATTCAGAATACCCTGAATGGGAAAGTTGACACTGCCTGTCCCAGCAATAAAGCTCAAATACAGCAGCCTCCTTTATCACCATGGCTGGCTTGCGAACTGACACTGGATGGCAGCCCTGTGATGACAGAGTCTGTCTGGACATGGGCATTGCACTCTTGATGAACTTGAGGCACTGGGGTTATCCAGAATTCAGGAAAGAAGTGGCTTATGGAAAACAGATATACTCAAGAACTGTAGTCCATTAATGAAAATCTCCAGATTCCAACAATCATAAAGCAGTTATTAAGATGAAGGAAATGAGAAGTTTTAATAAATTTTAGTTATTTTTTTAAAATATTAATTTCATTGTGTTTTCAAAGCCTGCCATAGCCCCTCCTCAGGTTACCAAGCCTTTTTTTCTTGTAGGCTTCAACAAATATCTTACCTTTAGTTTCTATGAAAGCTGAGATTTTACTGTACTGACAAGACAAGATCTGTGATAGGTGAAGCGCAAGCCCCACAGACATGCACATCCAGTCAAACTGCAAACTAGCAACACGCAATCATTGTAAAACGAAAAGCAGTTGTCCTGCTTTCCTCACCCTTAATATCAATTAACATCTCTGCAAGTTGAGCTAGAGATACACAATTCCCTTGTCACCACATGACTCATAAAATCATTAACTCTTCTGCAACCCCAATCAAATCTATGAGATTGCTGCAAACAAGAACTATTTGTACCAATTTATAAAATAAAGAAAATCTTGACAAGAGTGATGTTGCTACTGACCATAGCATTAAGAAACCATAGGCATGTCACCCCCCTTGGTGTTTTGTCTCATGTATTTAATACAACTTCAAAACCACCTCAGGTATGAAATGTAAAGACATTTATTCCTAACATTTTGGCAGCTATGGTGCAGGACTTTATGCACCATAACACTGAGCTGTGTTGGAGAGTAATGCCCAAGCGGAGTTCTTCTGCTGACACCATCCCAAGAGACGTATCATATATCCAATATTAATTTTAATTAATCATTCCTAGATTTCAGTCAACAAAGAGTATATTTTCAATTCTGAGTCATATAAAACCTTCAGTTTTTCCTTTTTTTTACCTTATTTGCTAGGCTAGGGGTCAGATACCTTACCTTCAGTTTCCAGTGATGACACAGGGAGGGAGAAGGGCAAATGAACAGAAAGATCATCACATATATTTATGGGACGAATTCAAAGGGGTTGATGGTCCTAAACTGAGGAACCAGATGATTCTCACACCAGAATTGTGAAATAATTCATAAACGGCATCAGAGAGGGAAATGATACGTGACTTCACTGCAGATGCAGACCATGGCAGACTACTTTGTCTAACATATCAATGCTCTTGTTACACAACATATACTAGGCTTTGACAAAGGATAGAAGAAAGTTATTTCATTGGACCCTGGTGACCAAACGGAACATTTTAAAATCAAGGCTAAAATCATAGGACCTTTCAGGTTAGTGGGGGTTTACTCGTAAAATTCTTTAAACATTGCTTTTTAGGATCATTACTTAATATTGTCATTGCATCTACATAGAAAGTAAAATCTTTATGCCAACAGACTACGCTGTGAGCCATGTTGAGAAGAACATCATAAGAAGAAGAAGAACCACCAATGAGAAAAAAAAGATCTTTCAGGAGATGGATGACAGACACCAGAAGGAACATATATAAGAAAAAATTTCACAAGATGCGTTCACCCTCTAGACCTGCATGTTTCATGAAACCTGTGACTTCCAAAATTGGTTGGAAGAAACTCAAATCCTTCCAAGTGTTTTGAAAAATAAAGACTTAGTGATTAAATTATTTTAGGATGTGGGAAGAAGTGTTTGTTTTGGTCAGAAGTGACCAAGTCAGGCTGGGTCCCAAAACCACACTCCCACTCAAGACTAGGCTGAAACTCAAAGGTCTTGGCACAACACCCTGACTTCAGCAATAGGATGTATGTCATTTTTGGGAGCATTCCAGGAAGTTCTGCTACACAGCATTCCTGATGGTTTGCACACAGTCTCTGTAAGAGAGAGTCTCTGTAATAATAGAACAAGTGCCTTTTTCATGCAAGGCCTCATTATAAGGAACAGGTTGAATGGCAGTGCCATAATGCTGCTCAAGATAAATATGATGCTTTTTTAAGTGTTTTATACAATAAGCACCAACTTGTCTGAGTAGGTTGGGTAGCAATTTCATCACTCACTATGCTCACACTGCAGTCTCACTGAAATGAGTATGATGCCTGCACTACTATAATGTCAATATGTGCTTGCGTACCAAAATTATTACTTTAGTTTTTCTAGCATTACACAGCACAGACACTTCAGAAAGATAGAAGAGCTGGTGCTGCATGTCAAAATAAGGTTATCCACTAACTGAAAACAAGTAAATGAAATGTCCAAGAAAAAAGACATCTGCCTCAGGAGCTGGGGTATCTTTTTTTACCCAGGGAGCTTTAGGCAGCATTGCATACTCCCTTCATCCAGCTGTGTCCCAATATCACAGCTAATATGGTCTTCCACAACAAAGCTTCAGAGGAATAAAGACAGTATACCAAACAGTGGGAGCAACAATATCCCAATATTCAGGCACAGCCGGGCTGAGGACAAACTAAAGTCACCTTTTTCCTGTGATTCCCAGAGGCCTATTCTGTTTTTAACTTTGTTGTCTTTGCTTGATTCTGTGGTTATTCTAATGCAGTTTCTGCATTTTTCCATTAATTCTGCCTCCCCGTACAACACTCTAAGCCATATTACAAATGGGGGAAAAGAGAGAGTAACAAGCTCATAAAGTGATTGTCTCAGACAATCTTCAAATGTACTGGCTAATTGGATATATAATTCATAAATGATGATGGAGAAGGGATGCCTAACAATGTAGAGAAAGGAAACTAAATCTAAAAAAGCTCCAGCTCTGTTCAGTTCAATGAACAATAGGTATTTGATTTCATTAGCTCTGATATTCTAAAAATCGTACCAATAAATACAATCTTTCCTGCAAGCACACATTCTTCTAAGCAAACGACTGCAGAAGGAATGGCTATTAAAAGCTCTGCAATTACTCCAAATTTGTACTGTAAACAGTGTAACACCAGACCATAATTAAATTAAATATGAAACATTTCATTGTCCCAAATACATGCAATTCAATTTGAAGACAGCATTTGTAGTAGCATCAGCAGCATCTTTTCAGATTTTGCACATTGCTTTAAGTAACTACCACACCGATCCAACCAAAACACTGACACATAAAGCGCATGGAAAGACCAGACAAAAGTACTTGAGGAGGAATTGTGCTTGAGATGGTATCTCTATGAAGACTGCCTGGCTCGAATCTCCTGTGACTGTTTGGTTTAAGTAACTGTGAGAAGTAGCAAACTCCTTGTGCATCCAGCATCACAGGGCTGTGAGCTACTTTGAGTTCAATTCAATCTGAGTACTTGAACACTGTTGTAAACACCACTTCAAAATCTGACACACATTTCATCCAGTCTGAAATACTTATGACCTCCACAAGCTGAAGTGTATACTATTCTTTTATTTTCTAAGTAGAGTAAAAGGAAAAACCTATTCGATATTTGGCTCAATTGTACTGCCATACATTAAGTTAAGAGTTAATAATTTATTAATCATCATTCAAGAAATCCTTATTACATTTGACAATTTTTGGGGGGGCTTTGCTTTCTTCTTTAAAGGACCTTCAACAACAACAACAACCAGCTAGGGAAATATTTTGACAGACGGCTTTGACACGTTCTTTTGATTTACATATTAAAGCAAGAAAAAGTTACATGCTTTCACTAACATATATCACTTTCAAATTTTTCACTGCTAAACAGATTTGAAATTTTTAGTACTTGTGCAGCAGGTTTTGTGTAGCAGATTTTATGTCACTATGTTACCCATTATGACTGCATTGCCCCCCCCAAACAGGTCTTTTTCTTGCAAGAACACCCTCTTAACAACATAGATAAATTATATAGTTTAATATTATCAGCATGATAAATTCTCGTAAAAATGGAAAGCAAACAAATTTGTATCAAGAACCCACCCAGTAAACAACCAAGCACCCTACCTTAACTGTCTTTTGGAGATAGGCAAGCATGGCACACTGGGAGAAAGCCAATAAGAACAACTCTTTTGTTTCCTAATTATCCACAAGACAGCAGTTCTCTGGTGCTGTAAGGCACAATCACACTTCTCATTCTATCTTAAAACAAATATAAGGTTCTTATGATTTATTTCAACAAAGTGGAAATTGAGCAAAAAAGATACTGACAGTCACTCACATGGTACAGAACAACAAAAAAGTGCATCAAACTTCAGCAGCTCAACAAGGCACAGCTTCACTGCAAAGGTCCCAAACCAGTGGCCAAAATAGCAGAAACAGGCAATTTCTGTGCATGGCTGGTTCTACTGCCACCACCTCACCCTGACAGTGCTGCACAAGACCCCAGGCAGGGGCTGAATGTGGCTTCCCTCATTCCTATCCTCCCTGTGGGCACCTCTGGGCACGTCCCCTCCTCCAGAAGACCATGGCAGAGCAGCAGCCCTGAAGCCTGACAGGCACAGTGGACAAACTCTAAGAAGCTGCGGGGTACAGCACACAGTTCGCACGAGGACTTCTCAGCGGGTGGTTTATTTTGGTTTTGGCAGAGCTGCTGAGTGCCGTCACGTGAGTGCCAGCAAACAAAATCCCCACTTAATTCTCCAGGAGTGGTCCTGGACGTGCAGCGAGGAACCAGCCCACTCAATTTACTCACTACTGAAAAGACCGGGTCACAGCAGAGACTTAGTAAACTGACTCTCCCTCAATACCAAACATTAATCATCACCTTCAACTCACAAATGAGTGTCTGCTGCCTCTGTAGTGCTTTAAAAATATCCAACACAGCTTTCCAAAGGCACTCTACAAGGGTTGCCACCACCCTACTCTCGCTTCTCAACACAGTGTTTTAACAAAAGGTTTCCAGCAGTCAGACTGGATTAACTGCATCTGAAATCTCACCACGGTCTGCAGACAGACTCTCTTTACTTTGAGAGCTTCTGTGCCACTTCAGATGCTTTGTATTGTTCAGCAGCAGCAGAGCCAGAAAAAGCCTCACAGGAATTGACTTTTAATACATACATGAGGCTCAGGTTCTAGCAAGGGAGGAATATTTTTTGCATTTTTGGATGTTTAAACATCTTAAGAACGTAACACTTATCACAGCCAAAGGAAAATGAGGTTATGCAAAATACTTACTTCGAAAATGTTCTGAGGCATAATAGTAGACATCCTCATAGCCCTCATGGTAATCCTCCTCTGGCCGGTACTTTTTGCCTTTTCTTCTTCTCGATCTTCTTATCTGCTTGACAAAGCCCAAGAAGCGCTCCATCTCCTTCCTCACTCACCGCCCCAGCCGGCAGCCCCCTTCGCCCTCTGCTTCACAAAGAGCTGTCCCAGCATGAATCAACCGCAAGCGCTGGAGCAGAGCTGCAGCTCTCACCAGCCGCTCCGGTACCATTAAACAACCCCTCTCTTATCTCAGCTGTGACTAGGAAGCATATTGTTTTCCCTTTTAAAAATAAAAAGGGATACACACACAGACACACTTTATCAAATCTACTGACTGGAATATTTCAACCTGAAAATAAATAAAGGATGAAAGCATTGAAGAAAAAGGAGAATTTCACGATTTCAAGCTGTTATTAAGCAGCAGAGGACAAAGTTGAAGAGACCTGCTTGTCAGCAATGGGAAGCCCAGCACTGAGAGCTCCCTATCCTGTGTCTCCATCATTTGAAGAGGGGCTGGGAGGCGGAGATAGATGTTAGTCAATGGACTGAACCATATCTCAAGGCAAAACACGTTTTCATTCGCCAGTTAAATGCTGCCCTCATATCTACCCGGGCACAGCCTCAGGAGCGCGTTTGATTTCATTTGTTTTAAGAAGAGGAAACACGCCAATCCATTTCTGGCATCTCATACGCTGGATGAATAAATAGCAAAGTGGTTTAATCCGTACACACAGCCCACTCACCGGCAAGTGTGTGCCGAATGTGTTAATTGGAGCAGCAGGGAGAAAGCTCGGCAGCTGTTAAAAAATGACACATATACCCACTGGGCATTAGTGTATTCTAATCACTGCTAGATCTAAACATTAAAAGACACTCCACAGACAGGTCTCCTACAGAGCTGGCCAGGGTGTATGGCAATAGGCAAACAAAGGAAGCGACATCACAAGCACACTATGACAATACTCATTTCAAATCCCAGCAGAGTTCAAAAACTTTAAAATTAAGGTGCGGCAGATTATCCTTTGCACAGGGTGAGAGAAGCAAAAAGCCTGAAAAGGCGCTGGCTCTCTTCTCTTGCTGCGTGCCTGAAACCCACATGCATTCCCAAAGATAAGGCTGGAATTTCATCCGTATTTATGATGAAGTTTCCCTCCCGCACAAACACAAAAGCAGTGACTGCTCGAATCCTTTCATGTTGACATCTGTCAGGGGTTTTTTATTGTAATCATGTTCCCGCAAGCCCAGTGAGGTCTCTAGTCCAGCCAGACCTCTCCTGTCTGCTGGCACAAGTCAGGGATCAAGTAGTCACCTCAGTCAAACTATGTGCTGAACACGGTCACTTGCATCCAGGCTCCCAAGAGATACCATTTTGCATTTATGAGCAAAAGGAAGTCAGAAAGTCTTCCTGTAAAACAGATTTTACAGGTTCATCATCTGGAAAAGGAAGAGCACGTAGAGCAGGGATTAGTTTCTGGTGATGCAGACATTTCAGTGAGTCATTATTGTGAAAAGAGGAAACCAGGGCACTTTTCAAAAGCATAAAGGAAGAAGTAAAGCAAAAACCAGGATTGTAACTTATCAATTCTGTTTCAAAAGAAGTATGCAGAGCTTGATCAATACTAAGTTGGGATTTTCTTATTTTGAAACATGTGGAAGTTCTAAGTAAAGGTCAGCTAGACCTGATATTTGAGGATCCTAAAACACTGAAAGCTGGAACTGGAATTCTTTTGAGCTTGTTCCAGCTTTCCAGGTATTTTAAAACAATATTGTCACAAGCCCACACTCATTTTATCCGTAAAAGCCCAAAGCCCCTGGATGCTCCTACCAAGCTCCCCACAGGAATACAGACTCATCCTCCTTGACCTCACCAGCCCTGCTTTCCCGCTGTGAAAATGCAGCCGCTGTCGCTAGCTGATGAACACCCCCAGGGCACCACCAGAACTATTTTTAGTGAAACTTCTGTAAGGAGGTTGTGTTTCATTACAAGTCTGTTTTTATCACACAGCTTTCAACTTCCAAATGGTAAAGACCTTACAGGAATATTACAGGCATATTACCAAAAATAAAAATGCCAATAAAACTTCACCTATGGACTTTAAGAAGGGATCACTGTATGTTTTGAAGGTTTCAACTTGCACCTCTTCTGTGCTCTGCCCCCAAGCAGCAAAAACATTACCGTCACGAAACATGAAAACCAAAGACGTAGCCTACACAAGAGGCAACACACTCTCTTTTCAGAGACAGAAATGTTAGTTTGTTGCCCCTGTTGAGGACTCTGCTCCACAGAAGTGCAAAAAGGTATTTGTAGGTGTCAGAAACATTCAAGAGAGGTCTTGCAGCCATCATTGCTCCCTGAAGTTAAATTATTAAGTTCAATTAAAAATGACAAAGCTTTTTAAAAAGGAGAAAATGCAAAACTTTCTTGCTTTTAAACTTTCTTCTAAATGAAAGCTGAAAACTGGAATCAAGCGGACACACTTGGCTTTTATTAAATACAACCTTTTCCAGTGCCTGTGTTGCTCAACATGCTCCAGCAGAAGCAGCTTCCCCAGTCCTCACCATGGCCCAGGGAGACTTAGGTCCTTTCCATAACAAGACAAATACAGCAAATAAGCAGATAAGGGAGCAACCAAATGATCTCAAGTAGCACCACAAGCAGCAGGTGCAGCACATCAACTGCCTGACCACTTTCTAGAGAGACCTGATGTAAGTTTGAGCAAATTTTGAGCTTCGGAAAGCACATCACTACCTCGTGCAATGGACTTCATCTTCTTTCTCATGCTTATGAGGTGCATCACATAGCTATATGGCTGCTATAGCAAACCAGAAAAAAACCCACCAAATGTTACTATTGGCCAGTGCTCATGGTAATAGCTCCCACCTACGTTGTGTGTAAAGTATGAAGGGGTTGAGAGGGAACACAAGCTCTCCTCAGACAAGCAGAGGGGGTTCAAGCCCTGCTGCACTACACTCTATCCCACCACCTACTACTCTCTGCAAAGACCAGGCTCCATCTCCTATGCTGAAGATGCGCAGCAGGCCCACAGTTTCTAACACACAAACTAACAGTCCTGCCAGCATGTAAATCATACACGCACTTCCTTTTACATTAATACAAACAGCAGAGACATATAATTTCAGAATTTTTACTTTTTTTTTTTTTTTAAACATAGAGCAAGCTAAGCTTTTGATTGGATTTTCTCTGACCTAAAATACTGTGGTATTCAGGGCAATTTAAAGAGAAGGAAATACCTTAACTGAGGAGATTGTTGCTATATATTAATATGAGTCAGAACATTAAGTGCTTTATTATACTAGGAAGATTTCTGAACAAAACTTTTGTTTCATATGCATTACATACCACTGCTACCGTTTGCTGAAAATACTGGAGATATTCATTAGCTACTCCTCATGCCATACCTGTAAATATTTAATCACAGTCCTACTTTCAAAGGTATACACAGAGAACTCAGTTTCATAAACACAGTAGTTAAAAAAAAAAACCTGAATAAACAGCTAAACTACTGCTTTCCTCATTGCTCAGGATTCACCCTTCTGCAGCTTCTTGCTGTGAAGAACTCATTTCTTAATGAAAATGAACATGGTTCTTGCAACCTTCTGCTTGAAAAGCAATAAAAAAGCAAAAACTAATAGAGGCATATGGCAGTTTCAGAAAGGCATATTGATTGTACAGGATGAGCAGAGAAAGAAACAAACACTGGCTTTCAAATTTTCAAAATGCAAAACATCAGAGATGACAATGAGTTTCATCCTTAATGACAAAGAGAATAGGATTATTATGCCCAGAGGGCATAAAATTAGGTGTTGATTTATATTCTGAATCTGTTTCTGAACTAGAATTTGGAAAATCAATTTCTGGTGTTTTAATGCCACAACAGAAAGCTGCAATGTAAATATGTCTGAAGCTTTTTGGCTCATCCTTTCTGCCTACTCCATCAAAGCAAGCATTCTAGTGCCATTTCCAAGGGGACTCTTTAGAACAAGCAAGGATTGTTGTGCTGTCTCCAGCATGATTTGCCTAACAAAAATTTTGCCAAGTGACACCGATTAGATAATATTTGCAGACTCCATTCTGATAATTAATTTGTTTAAGTTAAGGAGAAGCTCCATCCAACTGGATCAGTCTCGGGTCAGTGACTTACTGGAAATAACTTCATAGCAATAATAAAACACATACAAATAAGACAGTCATTTTCGTAAAGTTGAGCTGAAGCATAAATGCTTTTGCAGCCACAGATAATTCTCTAGAAGATGTATGTCAGCATTTAAGCTTTAACTTGTCTTTTTACCCTATCCAGAGCAAAGATTAGGTTTCTCACCATGTAAAATATCTGCATTTAACATTTTATTTGCACAAAATTAGCTATGCAGTTATCAAGGTAAACTTTCACAAGTGACATACTTATTTTCTACAGCACTTTTTCCAGTATTTGGGAAAAGCAGCAGGAAAAACGTCTTGGTATCCAAGGATAAGCCACTAAGGTAGTAAATATTTAACAAGTATTTCCATTTGAGTGGACTTGCAAACATGATGCTTTCAAATCAGAGCCTGTATATGAAGCAAGAATCTCTAATGTGTTGTATCATAAATACAGAATGGAATGGGCACCAAACATTAACAGTTTGGGGCAGGTATGTTGCACCCTGTTCATCAGTATGTTTCAGTGGTTAAAAGAAAAATATTTTAAACAGATGAACCTTCCTACCCTCCTGTATCTCCCTCTGCTTCTCTGGGCAGCCCCTAAAAGTCTTCTGCTGGGGGAAGGAATGCCCCTCACTGGGAGGCAACCATGTAAGAGAGCACACAATGGTAGTTGCAGACATCTACCTGCTTCAGGTTACTCTTGTGGAAAAAACTCACAGAATCATACATGGACAATACAAAAATTAGGATTAATATAAACTGTTCTTGAAGGCTGGCTGAATAGAGGAAACAGGTTTTTTTCCCAGCTCCCTCAAACCCCTAAGCATAAAGGCACAGCAAACCTCAAAAGGGAAGAACAGATTGTTTCTTCTCTGGTTCTCTTTCAACTGAGGGATGTCTTTCATTATCTGCTGTCACTGCTTTTCAAGACCAGCAATAATTAACAAAGGAAATATTCCCCTTATTTGTCTTACAGTATCATCTTGCCTGACCTTCTAGTTTTTCAAGTGGTTTGTTCACATGTGATAATTGCTCATGTCAAGGCTGCAATTTTCCACTCTTTGCCCTAAATATCTTGGTGTAAAATGTGAGATTATCAATTTGAAAATTATAAAATGCCTGTAATCTACAATCTATTAAACTCTATAAGAACATATGGTCCATATATACAGAAGAAGTTCTGTGTACACAGCCAATATTGTGTGTGAGGAGTACCTAGCAGGCAGCCCACCACCCCCTGAGGTACCACTGCCCCACCCAAAACCCCTCTGTCAAGCCAGATTCTGAACACAAGTTTTGTTCTCTCCCTTTTCCACATCTGAAAAGAGCATTGAAGGCATAGGACATACTAAATATTACACTGCATATCTCACCTATTTGACAATTTATATACATGCAGGATAACCACTGCACTATCTCTAGAATGCTGCAGGAGAACTGGATGGTGATAAAATACTGCTGATCCACTACTGTTATTTTTAAGATCTGATACTTGTTATACACTGTTGAATTATCCGTTTGCTCTGATTTTAATGCATTAGATTCAGTTTCATAAGCCAGACATTCTTGTTATTCATTGCTCACACAGAATCATAGACCATTTTTGTCTTCTGCTCCTAAATTAATGCAAGACTTGAGAGCTGGAGTTCAACTTTTGAGCCACCTAGCTGTAAATTAAATTAACTGCCAAATATTTTTTCTTTTCCCTCTTTTCTCCTTTTTTTTTACAAGTGAACACACACACATTTTCAATACTTTGAGTTCTTTATTGTATTTTATCATATATGTTATTTTGTATTAACATCCCCAGTGGTTTTGTTTTTTGCAAAATTTTCTCACATAAACATGTGCTCATAAATGTGAATGCCAACACAGGGATGAGGGTAAAATAGAGCACAAAGGATAGAGGAAGAGGGTACTTTCATTCAGAGGGATCTGGGGGACTGCTTTTGTGTACAATACAAGAATGCTGCCTCTCATATATGAAGAACGCCTAGAAATCTTTGTGGTGCTGTTTTGAAAGGGTCACTTGTCAAGTTGAATTTCATGCAGAATGTATGCTTCAGGGGAAAAGACACTTTTTTTTTCCTCTTCAATTCAGCTAAAGCCGTTTGCATACATTCCATTTTTTTCTCATCTTTCTAGCCTATTTGGCTTTAAGTAAGTGACTAATTAGAATATACCAATATGCATTAACAAATGCTAACTTTACCACCACCAAGGAAATACTGCTCAGGTAAAATTAAGTACAAAAAAAGTTTGAATTTCCTTAATGTTTTGCGACACCAATAATCATTCTACAAGAAAAGCTAAGCAGAGCACTATTCCAACTATATGTAAAAACCCTTCAGGGTTAAAGCAGTAAACTGAAATTTTAAAATACTAAAACTAGAATACAGTTCTTTGGAAAGTCTGAATTAAAGGTGTTTTCATTTTCTAAAGAAACGTAGCAAATGGCTAGAGGGAACACTACCATGATTTTGCAGAGTGTGTCTGTTTTATGCACAAAGGGTATCTCAAACCAACTATGAAATACATATGAAGAAGTGATTTGGAATATGGATATGGTTTTTACTCCTCATTGAGTAAAAAACCATTCTATTTCCCTAATTTTTGATTTTCAACAACTGCACATTTCAACTCTAACAATAATTAAAATGCACATAGAGCACTGGAAAGAATGAATAATTTATTTATGAAATTACAGCTGGCCAGAACAAAAATACTTAGCAAATACATTAAATGAAGTTCTTACACAAAAGCATCAAAATATGTTCTCAGGCTGCAGACCACAAGAGCTATAGCATGCCATCAAACAAGGTTGCAGTAGGTGGGCTTTCACAGTTAACTGACAGTGGAAGACCTCTGTGAATATGTTGTGTGAGATTGATGGTAAATCACAGGAGAATCAATCATTCAACATCTCTTTACATATACAAGTTCATGCAAGAGACTTTTTGCTATGTGACATTAAATGGTTTTACTCTCTTTTACCACATGAGATCAGCAAAAAGGGTTGTGGATAAGGAGCCTGGTCATCTTCCTATAGATGCATCCTATCCTTCCCAGCATCCGTGGCCACTGACTCAGTGAGCAGTGAGCTCTAAGTACACACAGAGATGTATCCCGTTGACTATCTCATCCTGCCTCCAAGGGCGTCAAGAGGTTTCACTGTAAAACACAAAGGTCCAGCATGACACAGAACACAAGAGAGGAGAAACCTCCACATGTCATTTCATACAAATCCTCCTCTCTGCCCATCTGCTGTCTAGCATCAATTCTCTGTGTCAGTGATCCTGTATGAAAGATTTAGACTTACAAACTCTCTGGTGCAGAGGAATGTCTGTATTCCCCAGCAGCACAACAATTGGTGTCCCCCTCTTCTCTTACCAATATTTAGTTGTGAAGGGCAGTAAAAACCTTGTTATGTTTCATTATTGAAAACATCCACCAGTCATATATTTTGCATTTCTCTGATGAACTAACTATTGCAGCAAGAAACTTCCGTAATTTGTTTAATAAACTGAAGGAGCAGTTAGAAGTAATAAAAGATGGGCAAAAGGACAGAAATCTGAAGGGAAAAATATGAAAAATCTGGAGGCAACTATGAAACTGAAGCAATGGAGAAACACCTCTGGGAAAAAAAACACAGGCATTCAGAAAGCTGAGTCGTATCCTCAGCTCCATGTTTTATCAGGGCATGTATCTTGATACCGTAGATAAATAGAAAGATTTTATTGCAGGTGAGCTCTGACAAGAAGAAAATTCTGCTTAACTGTCAAGAAAAGACTACTACAGAGAAATTCCTCATTATGATCACATGAATTTACAATAAAAGACTATGTAAATATATATGCAAATTAAACCATCCATCTGGAGTCCACTGCCCTAGAGGCACAGGCTGACATGATGGCAACGAAGAATCCAGTTGTTCAGAAGGATTAACCCTTCTCCTTCTCTCTCGATACCCTCCACATCGTTTTAAGTAATTCCTGTTGTCCTTACACAATCTGAAACTGCAAAGCATACGAAGTAAAGAGAACAGTAAAAAGATTTGAAAGGCAAAAAGGACAACTTCACATGTAACCTCACAGTAATGAGGCCCAAGTACATGTCCACAGCACTGAAGGATCAAGGTTTCCATCCACCAGCTCTCAATAGCAAGGCCCATTGAACATTAGTGTGGTACTTCATCTCTCTCATGCCAAACAGCAGTTTGGGAAATGAGACTTGCTGACACCTCTTTATGTATGAGGTTTCACTTCCCTTCTGTCCCCATTCCAAGGGCACAGAACAGGTTCTGCTGTTCAGTCTGTAATTTGTTTCCTAGTTCAAGTCCACCTTTTTTCCATCCAGGGGAACAGAAAAGGGAAAAAAAAAAAAAAAAGAAAGAGAGAGAAAGAAACCCTGCTTAATGCTGCTGCTAAGAGGTTAACAAAGGAAATACAGACAAAGCAAATGCACAGACTTCAAAATTGTCTGCTCCATCCTCCATGAGAACAGCATTCCCGTGTTTGAATGTTAAGAGGCAAACCAAAGGGAAAAAAAAGCATTGCGTCCTGGCCGCCTGAATCTCATTTACTTCTGCTATAAGGTTTGACATTTTCTGCTGTAAATTCACTCTTACAATAACAACTTTGCCATATAAAATTGTGAGACTAAATATAATCACTTTTTCAGTGTTGCACTTTTTACAGGCTAGTAATAGAGGCTAGAACAAATAATTCTGATGTTACTTGTAAAGACTGAGATCCTTGATCTCAGCATACATTCAAAAGCAACAGAATAATTGAGGTTTCTTGTCTTTGAAAGCTGATAGTTCCCAAACAAAAGATTACTTGGAATTTACATTCTGTGACACTCAGAAGAGACAAAATAGTCTGATTTTTCAAACTTCTTTTTAGTGATGCTTTGTACACCAGGATTTACTTCATTTCTCTCCTGTGGCACTCTTCATCAATGGTACATACAAATGCTTCTCAAGCTGTTCTCAAGAAGCCATCCCTAACACATCCACTTTACCACACTTTTTAACACACATTTTCATCCTCACACTCTCTGCCCTGTGCTCTTCAGCCAGATCCATACCTTCAGGCATTGCTTCTGTCTTGGTCTACAGGTCACAGTGCAGGAATTCACAGCTCTTGGAGTTTTTGTACCCTATGATGTATTTGGTCACTTGACTAAAAATGTGCATATCAAGAAATACACAGCATTCCTCTTTGTTGATTATGAAAGCCACAGAAAATGAATATACTGCTCAAAGAGCAAATTCCTTATTTCGTAGCACATACATGAAGTGGCAGAGCTTGTAATTAATCACCTCAAGATTCAAGAGGCCAAGATACTCAGAGACCTCAGTTTTCACCAACACTACCAAAATGATAAAACAAAATACTAAGGAGATTTTACACCAGACCAGTTAAATCATTACCAGTCAGAGTGCAAAACTGACACAGCTAAAACTTCACTATCCCAAAGAGTTTCGTAACTGTTGCAGATATCTCAAGAAACCTTTTCACTCTTTTGGTGGATGTTCAGAATCCATCTATAGCTCTAAAAGATGCAAATTCAGACAGGATGTGTATTTTACAAACTGACTTGTTAATTATCGATATTTGGATTACTCAACCTTTAACATTTTGCTTGGAAGCACTAAAGCAATTCTGTAGACACACTCATGCATTCTCCCTGGTTTTACACCATTTTGTACAGAGTATTACATGATACCGGCCAACAATTAAGATTCTTTAATAAACTATTTTGGAATTTGCAATTCTACCTTTCTCCTTAAAAAAAAATCCCCTTAGGTCTGAGTTTAATCCCTTAAAAGAAGGTGTCTCAGGTATTTACAACTGACTATCCTAATCTCGACTCTTGGAGTTGTCTTTCCTGCAAATTACTTCATGCACTACTTATTCAGGTGTAGATGACACAATTTTTGCACTGCTATGATATAGGATGTCAATCTAGAAATCTTTTAAGAGCTTAACCTCACACACTGTCCCACTGAGCTGAACATGATGCCTGGTGGTAGCAAGGACTATGATAATGAGCACCTGCTGCATCAGATGCTCCCAGCTGCGCTGGTATTGCCACATCCTAACTTCAGATGCAGTTGTGCCACGACTTTTGTTTTGCTTAAGAAATACATTAAAAAAATTAATGTCACACTGATTTTTAGAAGAAAAGCTTACAAAGTGAACTTTTCTGCTGGACCTAAAGATCACATTCTGTAAGCCAAGAGTGATAGCTTGACATTTCATTTTCCAAGAAGTCTAAACAACCACAATAAATTCACAAATGTAGACATGCTGCACTGTTAAATTTCATTTCACGCTTAGTAAGCAAACATTATCAAACTGCAAGTACTGTCATCCTCTGTCTTTTTAGTCAGAAATCTTGTAGCCAATAAAGGTGTGACCTTGAAATATTTCACAGATGGATGAAGTCACTTAATTTGCTAAGTCACTTTGTTACACATTTTGCAGAACTGCAAAGTTAGGTCATATTTACTCTAATTTCACTTTACAGTAACTTTACAAACTGCATTATCATTAAGTGTCACTAAAAGTGCATGAATAGAACCATGTGTCTGAGCTGTCATGAAAAATTCAGTTTTGAAATTAAAAATGCTGCGACAATGCAGAAGCTAATTTTTTTATATAAATGTAGTACTCCTAGAATTATTTTTAGTGCCAAAACATAAAAAGTAAACCTGCACACTATTTTTGTGGAGATTCTAATACACTGTCAAAACTAAAAGTTTTCTGTTTATGAAACCAGTGGAAATATATGGCCTTGTGTGAAACATGATGAAATGTTACAGAACAACAGGTGTAAATTCATCAGGATTTTTCATGTGGGCTGAGTCTATTCTGATGTTTATTTTAAAGGGAAAACTAAAGGAAAAATTCCAAAGCTGTTTTCTTAAGGGATAGCTATTGTTTTCTGATACTCCTACTGCATTTGATATACTACACCAGAGTAACTATATAAAACAACCAAATATATAGAACTATATACCTTTTTAAAGGATTTAGTTAGCTAAAAAAATCCTGTTTAGTTACAGGACATAATGATTCATTCACTTCAAATCTTATTGAATACATCAAATCACTTTTTTTTCAGTGTCATTAGCAAATAAGAAGACTAACTGAATAAGAACTGCAAAACTCTGAAAAGGACTTAGGATCTCTAATGAGTTGTAAACTACTGTAAATAAACAAGTTGAAAAATAAGCATTTTGCATCTTTAAAGAAAAAAAATAAAAAGCAAACAAAAGTTAATTTGAAGTACTGCTTGGCTGCTTCTAAGTATGTTCTCTTTTTTTTTTGTCTCAAATGATTCCCTTCTGAAAGATCCACCATCTCCACCCCATCAACACATATCTCAATAACTGATCCCCCACAGGGGTAGAGCTACTTTGAAATCAGAAAGACTGCAAAGAATAAAATCGAGCTCCACACCACCATATCTGGAAACAGACATAGCTTCCATCTAAGTTGTCCATGGTTTGGTTTTGGATATAAAATGCAAAATATCTCAACCAGACTCTCTCTCTGTGTTAATTTTTAAATTTTGCTTACTATTACCTTTAAAAGCACCTTCTCTGAACACTGGCATCTACTGAGGCCAATGGGAAAAACTTCCATTGTCTGAAGTCAATGCCCCATCCCTGCAAATGCTCAAGGCTGGATGAGGCTCTGAGAAACCTAATGTAGGGGATGACATCCCTGCCCATGGTGGGGGGTTGGAACAAGATAATCTTTAAGGTCCCTTCCAACCCAAACCATTCAATGATTTTATGACTTAGAAGGAGGGGGTTTTGTCAGATTCTGATTTCAAGCTTTAGTGGTTACTTTACAACAACCAAAAGGAAATGGTAGCATGAAAAGGCAGGTGGGGAATGGTCCTGCCTTTTGCAGCTCATATCCTTGATGTCATCAAATGTCACTTATGTCCAAAAGCTGAGACCTGGCAGGTACCTGCAAAACTAAAGCCTGCAAGAGTTGGAGGAAAAAATCCAACTTGCTCATTTGGCTTTAAGATGTATCAGTTGTTTTACACAGTGTATTTGCACACAGAACTGACACCTGCTATAATGCCAATTTTTTTTGCAAAATGAACATAGGAACGGAAGAATTTCTGTCACTAATTTTGGAAAAAGTCTAATTGTCTGGTTTAGGAAGACTAGTCTATACTTCTTTTAACCAGGTGGGTTAAAATCAAGTACTATACTAATGGGAACACATTAATGACTTATGAAAATTTATGTCTTTTATTTTACCTAGTGTATTCAATAACCTCTTGAGGGAAAGATAAAAAACTATGAATCACATTTAAGCTTATCAAGCAAGGGTTTAAATTCAGTTTAATGAGATCGGTTCTATCTGCCAATGCAGCCAATCTTCCCAGAATCCCTTCTGATACCACTTCCAAGAGGTGAAAGGGAAAACGTGACACTGAATATTAGCTTGGCAGCATTATTTCTGAAAACAACACTGTTGAAGGCATTGTGTGCCTATTAATATTTCATAAGCTGCCTTAAAACTAGCTGCTGGACTAAAGTAAATGAGAATTTCAACTTGTAGTTCAAGCACAAGTTTAAAGCAGACAAGATTTAAGAGAGAGTCTTGAAAATGTAATTTGAAGACATTTTTCAAGTCAAAAGACAAAATGCAAATAAAATCAGACCCTTCCCTACTAATCCTTTGAATTTATCCTTCTCTTTATTTTTCCCACTTCTATGTACAATATTTTGAAGTCCTATACAGGTAATATTGTTCAGCTGATCAAGTTCAGAATCTTTTGATCTTTGTGCAATGAGAAGCTAACCTATAGAGTGTGCTAACATTCAAAAAAAATCCATATTACTACACAGAGAAAGGAGAAAAACACAAGAAAACCAAAGTACAAGCCCATTCACAAAATACAAGGTGAAAAAACATTCCATATTTCTGTGAGACATCAGCTCAGGACTGGGGTAGTAGGACTGCCTTTTCAGCCTGGGTAGAGCACTGCTGACTCTGAGCCAAGCTGACTTTGAGCCAACCACCTCCAGGAAGACCTCACTGCTGCCTTTCAGGATTCAAAGGGGGTGCATAAGAAAGATGCAGACAGACTTTCTAGAACAGCCTGTTGTAATAGGACAACGAGTAACGGTTTTAAACTAAAAGAGGGTTGATTTAGATTAGATATATGGAAGAAGTTTTTTACAATGCTGGTGGTGAAGCATCAGCACAGGTTGCCCAAAGAGTTGGTGGATGCCCCACGCCTGGAAATGTTAAAGGTCCACTGGACAGGGCTCTGAGCCACATTATCCAGTTGAAGATGTTCCTGCCCATGGTGGTGATAGGGGACAGGGTGGGCTAGGTGGCCTTTAAGGTCCCTTCCAACCCAAATTATTCTATGATCACAGTGATTCATAGAGTTCCAAAGGGTATCAGCACTTTGAAACTATGACTTATGCATATGGCTTAATCACTCATATGGCTCATCCTACCAGCATCTTTCCATTTCTCACTCATCCATATTTTTTCGCCCCTGCAACGGCAGTCTGAGCTCAAAGGGCCAAATACCACAGTACCACAAACTTCAGGAGTTACACATGGCCTGACAATTATTCACCAAATGAAAACATTTTTGAGGATTTTTTCACACTCTCAGCAAGTCAGGAGATAGTGAATGTTCCAGCAGATAAAGGCACAATACTTGAAACAGTATTAAAGTGGCAGCACAGAGTTGCAGGGGGTTGTTTAGAAACGGGGTTATGCTAATATCTGTGTACATTTGCTTAAAAAATTTACGCTGAACAATGTTTAAATTATGCTAATAGCCTGACCGCAAGCGAAGAAATGCAATATTCAAGCCATGTGAAGACCTGCTTCCAAACTCGTGTATTTATTTTTAACGGGCACATCAACATCCATTAAGCACAAAGAGAATTAAATTCTTCTTCCCAGTCACAATTATGGTTAATATGAGTCAGACTCTTCCAGTAGCTTCAAACTGGATCTAAAATAAAGGATCAGTCATCTGTGATTATTTAAAGAGCCCATGGCACTTTCATGTAAGACATGTGACTACTGGACAAAATCTCAGCAACTGCTGGTAATTCCAATACATTTGCATGAGGTAGATTTCCTCGTATTTCAACTGGAGATGTGATGGCTTGGCTTGTTCTAATTCTACAGTCTCGAAGCCACTAGTCGTCATCTTTGAGAACTCATGGAGATACAAGACTAAAAGAGGTCAACTTCAGTCTTAAAAGCAGATGGAGGAAAGGAGAGGAAGATCTTTATATAATTGGTATTAAACTTTCACTCAAGAAAATACTGAGATTAAAAAATTAAACAGAACAGTTAAACAACAAATCAACAAACAACGCCCAGAAAAAACCAAACAGCTAACCTGGATCTCTCATGATTAAATCATGTCAAATCAGCAGCAAGACAGCAAACAATGTAGACAGAGCACAACAGATGTCATATGTGCTAACTAAATACTCTCACAAGTATGTAATATATGTCACTCTCTTAAAGAAAGTTGGCTTATGTCAGGGTGAATACAAAACTGACTGGAAAGCTATACTGAATCCAAACAGAAAAGAAATCATTTGGAAGATGTGGATCCACTGCTATTCAATATTTTACTTTCTATACATTATGCATATGCAATCCTTTATGTGCAATTTCCATTTTTGTCTATCTAGGTCATGAATAAATACCAAGACATCATCAATCTTAAGACTACATGCAAGCACTCAGGATGAGCAGATTAGAATAGAAAATAAATAGATTGAAATAATCATCTGAAAGAAACAAGATGCCTTTCAATAAGGAGACATGCAAGATATTCCAATAAGCAGGAGTATGCAACTATATAACCTGAGGATGAAGAACAAGTGATTAGGTAGGTATTATCCTGAAAAGCATCTGGTGACCACAACCATTCAGTAGTTAAACTCAGCTCCGCAGCACCCAATATGGTAAACTACTCAATCATACAGATATATTTAATAGCATTATAGCACACAGAGTTATTTCTTTGCTCTCCTACACTGCTAAGGTCTCAACTGGATGCTTCTGTCCACAGTAAGATGTTAGAGTTTAAAAAAAAAAAGTGCGCATGGATTAAAGATGTGTAAATTTTAATCAGAATAAGAAAGAAAAGAGAAGCAGAGAAGACTGGAGTGGAAACAGAATAAACAGTACAGAAACATCAAAGACCATGAAAAAGAAAGAAAACTTATTTTCCATTTTCTGCAGAGATGTCTGGAAGATTCGGGTGGAACATAAAAAAACACATTCAGCAAATAAGGGCAGTGAAATGTGGGATGATCTGACAGAAACCCCAAGAAACTGAACTAAAGCAAATGCCAAGACCTGCAGCATAGGCACCAACTGGAAAGAAAAGCAGCTCTACTGAAAAGGACTGGGGGGTCCCGGCTGACAACACATTGCACATCAGCCTGCAGTGCATCCTTGTAGAAATGAAGACCCAACTCCATACTGGGCTGAATCAGTAACAGCGCAGACAGCAAGTAAAGTGATGTGGTCCTTCACCACAATTCAGCCCTTTTGAGACAGCATCTGCAGCATTTTGTCTCAAGTGGAGCACTCCAGGATAGACATTCTACAGCCAGCCCAGTGGAGGGCCATGGCAGTGATCAAGGGCTGGAGCATGCAGTGTAAGGAGAGAGGCTGAAGGACTTGAGTCTATTTCATTTCTAACCTTCAGAAAAAAGATTAAGGGAAATCCAAGTGCTGTTTTCAAGATTCTGGAGAAGAGGGAGCCAGACTCTTCTCAGCGATTCACGGTGGAAGGACAAAAGCCAGCAGACACAACTTGCAGAAAGTGAAACTCCAATTATTCTAATTAGATAGAAGGGAGGAAAAAAATCATGGAAGGGTGGTAAAACTTTAGAGCATATTTCTCAGAGAAGACTTACCATCCTTAAAGTCATTCAAAATTCAGCTGAATAGGGGCCCTAAGCAACTTGACCCAGCTTCAAAGGTGGCCCTGCCTTGAATAGCAGGCTGGACAGGCAACCTCCAGAAGTTCCTTCCTACCTAAATTATTTTGTAATTCTTCTACAGTGTCTGTGAGGAATGACAAAGATAGTGCCTTGGGCTAGGACACCAACTATACAATCTCCAGAGGTTCATCCCAGCTATTTTTTTCTGCAGTCCTGAAGACTGAAAGGCAGTAATAAATATTCAGACAGAATATGAGTTTTCTCCCTTTTGCATGAACAGTGCCTCATTCATTTAGTTAATGGGTTATAAATATAAACAAATATTGTGTATTACATACTTAGAAAGTTGATAGTAATTCAGAAATTAATTTTAGATACCAAACTGCATGGAAAACAAGGGGAAAAATTATAGTGGAGAATGTTACAATAGGCAGCATATAAAATAACGTTTTCAAATACTTTCTTATCCCCTCTGCAATTCCCAGAGAGGCTCTCAGGCACATTGCTGACAGCCAAAGCTGGAACCTTCTCTGAGTGCTGGGCTGACAGTCTGTAGTGAGAGAAGAATACACGGTGCACAATCACTTTAAAAGCCCTTTTTAACTTTCAAGGCCTTTAAGGCACAAAAGACAAAGAGAGATTGGTTATATCACATAGGGAATTTACCTGTGGATAATCCAAAAATATTCAAGGCAGGGAACAAAGATCCTTCAGTTTATCATCTATAAGCTTTCTAAAACTAATTTTACACTGGAAGTATGATCATACAGCCCCATTTTCCGTATCTCACTGAGTTTAGAGACCAGTGATGATGTATGCAGTCCACTGAGGAGAACTAAACCTTAAGCTGATACCTTCTGATGAAAGAACTGAAGATATTATAAAATCAAAATTCTGTAATTTCCCATCTCATACCTGGAGATCATTTTGAATATGCAAATGCAAAATAAAAATGCTTTATTAAAACTTTACACCAACACAGATTTCCTTTAAGGTGCAGACATAATGCTTTCTCCTCACTATAAAAAAGCTGTTGATAAATGAAAAAGCTTGGTTGGAACTGCTTACATTAATCCACCAGTGGCAAGAGAGACCACAGTAATAGCAATTACTTAATGTGACTGATTTTGTCAGCTTAAAAGAATAAATATTGCTTGCATGATCAAGATCTATAGTTTTTAACATATTTTTATAAGAAAAAAACATGATTACCACATGAAATATTGGCCAGCAGACTATCTTTTCGTAACTCTTTTAAAAGACAAGATTGCCCTTCCTCCAATTAAACCTGTAAAAGTCTTTCAACATTATAGGTCAAAGAATAGTCCAGACAGTTCCCAAACTCTGTGAAAAAAGTTCTTTAGATCCATCTCACAGGCCGGCAAAAAAAAAATCTTATTTTCATATAGGCAGAAAACAACAGAATGCTCACTTTCTGAGAAGCCTGAAATCTCGACCAGCATATAAACATCTATTTTTATAACTATATATACATATTTCCTTTTAGAGGAGTTCTTAGTACTTCTGGTGATTCAGCTACATAAAGTATGCATACATACATATCACCCGCAGAGAATAAAGGCAGATCTTTAAACTTGATAGTGTGTAGGTATAACATGAAATAAATTAACAATTCTGCTACAATTTAAAGTTAATCAAGTATATATGCCTGTATCCTCCAGAATCTATATACATGCATGTAAAGAGATGCACACACAGATATTTTATTGAAATAATGAAATTTAGATTTTAAAAGCTTAAGATTTAGTAAGATTTTGATAGCTACATACTTATCTGAGGTGAGCTTTTCTTACTTTTACCACAGTAAAAATTTGAGTTTGTAAAACATGCTGTTACCCAGGAAACAAGAACAAATGCATGTGCAATAGGAATAAAAATTCAAAAACCTTGGATTAAACTATATATACTGGAAGTGAGTAATTTTTCTCTCACTTCTCTACATCCAAGCTGAAGATTTCATCATTACTATAAACAATGTATGCATGACCTCAGTAATAATTTAATGGCAGAAAAAAAAAAGAAGGATTAACCCTCCTAAATAATAGGACAATGGAAAAACAAATTTTATAATTTTATACTTTGTAGTTTTTCGGCAATCATTGTTGGAAGCTTTATCCTTCAAAACCAGCTGGCATCCTGTTAGAAAAATTTTAAACTAATGGTACAAGAGAACAACACAGCTCTCAGAAATTCACAGAAAACTACATTATTCCCAACATGTGAAAATGAGAAAAGTGCCAAGATGTTTGACAGAGGCTCTCTCCAGTATGAATGGTTACCTACAAGAAAAGAAATTTCAGCCTCAACTTACAAAGGTAAACCTGCTGTTTGCAGGTGCAAAGTTCCAGGGGTAGGATTTTTATGGTACTATGTATCTTCTGGGAAAAGCAGAAATTGTCACAACATTTTTATGCGCTATCTGAACATGACATTTAGGTACTGACAGAACAAGGCACACAGTCAGACAGCAGTCTTTGTCAATAATGATACTTCTCATGTAAATGCTGTTTGATTGGGTGGGGGGCTTTTGTAGATTTTATACACTTATAAATTTGTGCATCTGACAAAAATAAAAACTCCTTTTTTTACACTGCCCATTCTAATTAAATTAGTTCGCTTACCAGAATGTTGCAAATGGGTAATACCAATGACTTGCTTAATTTTTAAAGTATATTCCTTAGCAAACAAGAAATTCAAGATAATTGCTGCTGGAAAAATTGGTGTAATCTGATCCCATAAAATACTGTATTTAAGAGACATGCCAGAGAGGACTCTTACACACCAGTTTACGAAAGGGATTACGTTAATACCACTTTTCTTCTGAACACTGCACTTAAAACACTTCAATTATACATCTTTGTTAATTTATGAGTTCTCATGTCTGGGCTAAACTTGTTACTAGACCAGGAGAGATACAAAAACAGTAGCTGGATTAAATTAATAGCTGTAAAACTCAGGTGGATTACTTACAGCTACAAAATTTCAAGAAGCTGCACAGACTACTAACTAGACATTCTAAGGGTAAAACCAGAAGTGTCACCAGGCAGAAGTGTTTGTGGCGAGCGCTGCATTGCAGAGGTAGAAAACACATCACAGGGTTTGTTGTTCTCATTTCTCAAACATAAGAATCTTGATCCATCAGTTTTTATATTCTGCAGTGCTATTCTAACGACTTCAAACACTTTCAAGTTCAAAATCACTGAAAGGTATCTTTTAAACAACCCAGAACGTGTCAAATTCTTTTGCATGGAAAATAATAAAAGGCCCTGAATAACATCAAAATAAATGCCGAGCCATTTGGTGTATTCAAAAGGCAAGAAAAAATAAAAAATTATCCAACAGGCCAGAAAAAGTAAAACACTAGAAGTAACCCTATTAGTTACAAACACACTCAAATGTAAACAGCAACTGCACGTGTTGGAAAATGAGTTTTTGTCATGTTCAGAAAAATTATTTGAATTACCATAGTCTTCGATTGTCTTTCTAATCACCTTTCCAATAACTTTGTATAACTTTTCATAAATGAAATCTCTCTATGCTGCTTAGTGCTTATCCCACTTGTCTTTTGCTTGACTTACAGACGACTTCTCCTGCACTCTTGCCTTTTTTCTTCCTCCTTTCTCCCCTTTATCTTTTCTTTATCCTCCAAAAATCTCTCTTCCCTTCCAAAATCAGTTTTACCCCTGTAGTTGCCCATTCTGTTTTCAGTAGGTACTTTTCTTTGCCATGGAGAGGTTAAACATCCCAGCAGAAACCCAGCAGGAATGGAGAAGAGCTGGTGAACATCTTACTGTGCCTCTGTAGAAGAAAGAAGCTGAAGGTTCTCCCAGACAAACGGTGTTTCAGCAACCTCCTTCAGCACCTGTCCCTTCTCCCTGCTCCCCCATCTTTCTTTCTGTTGTGTTGCTGACTCACTATACTCTCCACTGCCTCTGATTTATGCTTTCTACCATGTCTCATGTGCGTATTTTCTCCTAACCCCAGTACCCAGATTTTAATACATATGCACACCTATGTCTGTGTACTGATATATAACTTTCTAAAAAGAAAAAGCCTCTTCCTTTCCTTAGTACCTTAACTTTATTTTTGCATGTATTTTTTTCCTCAAGAAGACTCATGGTAGATCATATACAAGAAGCACAAACTAAGTTTCCCTCTCTTATGAGCTAGTTAAATTTACACAGCCCAATTCTAATATCTCTGCAAATATTCCAGATATTGCAACAATTTTAACCATTAAGAGAACATTGCTCCTGAAACAGTAGTTTTCTATTTTCTATTTTTTCTGAAACAGCTGCTTGGAGCCCAAGAAAACTGCGTCTCCAGCTCAAAATCTTCTGATCTCTCTTGTGACTCAGGGTGACAGACAGCTGTGCTTTTATTTTCAAGTTAAAGGTTAGGCATGCTAATAAAAAGCCAGCAGGGACTGGGACATGCTGCTGAGTATGCCATCTCTCCCTGGCACAAGAAAGCAGCTCCTGATTCCTGCTGAATCCACCTCCTGACTCCAGAGATCCTCCTGCCAGTGTCAAGGTCATAGCAAGCAGCCCCAGCTCTCCTCTCCCTCTCCCCAACTAACCTCTACAGCTCCTGTCCCACCACCTCTACACTGCTCCTTTTGCTGACCTGGGAGAGCTGTCTAGGACACCAAGCCATGAACCAAGTCAGGGACCAGATCTAAGTTAAAAATAAGCTTTCCTAGGAGGGTCTAGCATCCACGCTATAGGCAGCTGTCTGCTCTTCATGTGTGCCTTATAGAAATTCCAAAATGATAGCACAGCTGTAGCTTTAATGCGGCCATCTGCCACTTGAAAAGACATTCTCTATCATTAGACTGTACTTATTTTGGAAGGAACATTGAAACCTACAATATTAAATTGATTTTCTCTTATTTTTCTCCATTGCTGCTGCAGCTGATGTTTGTGATTCAACCTACTCTTTGCAAGAAGGGTCCATTTCCACATCCTCTTGAGCAGACTTTTTTCTTCCTAAAGCTCCATCAAAGCTGCCCAATGCAGATCTCTCAAGTTGTTTTCACTGTTGTCTTTGAAGCAGATTCATTTTCTTTTCTTCCCCAACTCCTGCTCTGTAAGAACAGCTTCAGGTAAAACCAGGAGGGCATTCACACAAATGAAGAAAGCACCATCATGAGCGATGCTCAACACAATCAGCAAACAGGGCAGGCTCCATCACCTGTGCTGAGCTACACCAAGGGCAGCAGGGCAGCACTGGTCTGTGCCAGACTGAGCCCCAGATAAGGACTGGATTTTAATCACAGGAACCTCTGCCAGACTAGGTCTGTCTGAGCTCCCTCAGTGAAGGACGGACTATTCAATAATAATCTTCAGGCATCTGTCATTTTTGGATACATCTCAGAGAAACAGAGGAGTGCTTAACTTTCCAACTCGAGGTATTGCTGAGACAGGTACTTGAAAGGTTTTTTAATTATTTGGCTTTGACCAGGATCTGAATGATGAACACCTAAAAGAAATCTGAACCTGGGGTCTCTATCAATAAGCCTTTCTCCTTCCTAACTGTTTACATTTTGGTCCTGTTTCTCATGTCTGATAATGCCAGGGGAACACTTCTACCCCTGGTATCTCAGGAAAAGGACGATGATGCTCTGTCGAGCTATTACTGCACTTGGTAATCAGCGACAGTTTAGAGGATGGCAGAGGATGGAGACACGGGGAAGCTGGGGACTAGCAGACCTGTGCTGACACTGCCTACACGAAATACAGTGCTGTGCTGCTGGCACTGGAAAAAAAAATTCTGCACTTCCATCTTGCAGAGATTTTTCCTGTGCTTTCAGCTTTCTGCTGAACCCTCCCTTGACAAGACCTCTCTAACATTACAGCACACAAGGCAGAAGTGAACACAAGCAGAGGTCAGTGAAGGACCTTACCTCTTTCATCTTAAAACTTTCAGTTAAAAACTATATCCTGTGAGCAAAACTGTGCTAAACAAAACAGTCTAAATAAATATAAACCAAGTAAATATGAGATTTTTTTTCTATTAGGAATTTGAATATTTTACACATCTATAAAGAAAAGATTCCAACTTTTTTTAAAAAAATCATAAAATTGCAATGTGAGAGGTCCAAGTTTTGGAGTAAGGTTCTTGGCTAAGTGTTCCCAAAGACAGAGAGCTCCCTTCCAGGGAGCCTAGGTCCTGCCAGAATTTCTTCAAGGCCATATACAACCCCAGGTGTCAAGACAAAGACACAACAATAACAATGAGAAACACTTGGCTTGATTAGGACTGGATAACAAAATTTTCCTCACTCACAGAAATGTTAAAGCAAGGTGTGAATAAAGCTAAAAATACCATTTGAGCAGAGCAACAATATCAGAGAAACTGTAAGATGAATTCATGAAACAGCTTCAGTGTCTGCCTTGGAGACACTTGCTCACTTGCCAAGTCTGTCAGAAAGAATTAACTTGTCAGCGAAAAAAAGGGTATAGTATATGAAAAAATATTTGTTTGAAAGTTATATTGCAATTTTTCATCCTTCCACAGACTATTTCAAGCTTTCAGGCATGATTTGCTGTTTTTCATCTTGTTAACGGTAATGCTATCACATGGGCACATCCATCCTGTCCTTGATGCTTATGTAACAACACCCCCAAAAGAGAAGAGATTAAAAAAAGGAATACTTTGCAACTTTCTTGATGGGTAAGAACAGGAAAAGGATTATATTAAAAGCATCTTGAATTTTGGGATACAAGTTTCAAGTTAAGGATCTGTTAAGAATAAAGAAATCTGTCTGAAGCAAAAGCTAAAGAAGCAATGACCCGAACAACAGAATTACTGTCCAGGTTTCAGAACCAGGGGCCCTCATGATTGCTCCCCAGCCAGCAAGGCCATATACAACCCCAGGTGTCAAGACAAAATATTTGATTATGAGCTATTTAGGATTAAGAAGAAGAATGTACTGATGCAAAATGCTCTCCTAGATTAAATGTTTGGACTTGGTTGGCACTGAATGAATTGGCTGATGGAGTTATTTGGATAGCATTTCAATCAGCATGTGAGCAGCATCCTGTGTACCAGGACGGGATAGAAGAGACTGACACCATACATTTGCAAATACAAGTAACCACAGAGAGGAGTCAATTTTGACTCTTTTGACCTCAAAAATGGGCACTGATAGAGAAAGAAAATAGGAGCATATGGCCTACTGCAGAAATGCCTTTAGCTATTAAACTAACTTGCAGAAGTATATTAAACTGTAATGCAAAGGAGACAGAAGGTTCATCCTCAAAAGCCAAATAGCCATCTTACCAATTAAGATGAAAATCAATTAGAACTTACATTAAATAGGTTTACATGCAGCTTCCAATGGGAAAGGCTCATCAAGGTGGCCCGAGCCAAAGCCCTGTCCTGAAAAGTGCAGCATGTGTACCAACAAAAAGAGTCTTCTGAGAGGGAACATGCAACACATTAGTTATCCACTGTTTGAAGCATTTTCTGCTGCATAGAAGGAATCTGTAAACCAAAATTTTACTCTTCCTGGTTGACAATCCTGTCCAGGAATACTTTGGTCAACCTAACACAGAACTAACCAGTCATCATTAAACAAGACATCTGCCATCAGCAACGAAGTCTGAACAACACACAGCTCTTCACCCATCTCCCCTGTCCATCACAATGAACAGTCCCAGTCAACCTACACATTGGTATCCCCATAAACATCAGTATAATGGATCAAGCAAAAAACACTGAGCATAAAACTTTCACTGCTTTTGAATTTTTTCTTTTCAGACTATTAATTACGAACTGAAGAAGGAAAGCAGCCTTATAAATCTCATCAGAACTACCACGGGAATAAAGCCAAGGCAAAATAAGAGCATTTACTCCTGTGGGCTCCTGCAGAACTGCTGCTCACAGAGGACAGGTCTTCTCACAGGTCTCACAGAGAGCAAGCCCACTTGGGGCAGTGAAGGAGCCAGCACAGTCCTGCTCCAACGCCACCCTCTGCCAGCCAGAAGGTGACCACATCTTTGTTGCTTTCTGAGATGTATCCCATAGGCAGCCAGCTCAGTAGAGTCTCAGGTCCCCCTTCTTTGAGTCTTGAACAATTTTGAGCCATTATGTTCAAGGTTGAATTTAAAATATTACATCTTTGATTCTTTGGTACTGACACTTAGATACAGTTCATCTTTTTGAAAAAGAATATAAAACAGAAAAATCAGAGCTGACAAAAAAACCAAACCAAACCAAACCAAAAAATCCAGAAAGGGTATCCAATAAAAATTTCATATCAACATTTGAAATCAAGACTGCACATTGGTATTTTTCTTAGTCTGTGAGATTCAGGTGTTCTTTACAAACGATAACTTTGTTTAGCAGGAGTAACTTCAGTTATTTAATGCCTTCTGTGTAGACTCAGAAAAGGGAACAACTCCACCGCTGGGCTTAACCTTGTCACCTCTGAAATGAGACAGCTCTGCCTTCCTCCACTGACCACGTGGAGAAACACATGGCTTTAGGATCATCAGCCTTTACCTCATTCTCCATTGTGTTTTCCTCCAGTTTAATTCAATACTAAGGAGCGCCCACGTAGCACAACCACAGACCAGGAGCTGCAGTTTGGATGCTTCACATCCCATCCTTCCTTAGACAGTATTTGCCACTATAAGACCAAGAGCATGGGACTGGCTTGATACTGCACTAAATACAAAACTAGCCTGCATCACATCAATTTTTTTTTTTGCATTCTGTGCAAAACCATAACATGATGAATATTTTCTCCCTATTCCTGTCACTCCATTCATCCCTGAGACCCAGCTATGCTGTCTGGTGTGCCTCCTGAATGGTAAAATGTGCTGCTTGTGGCAAACCTGACATAAATACCAGTAGCTGATTGCCAATTCCCATTTTGTCAGTGCTGAGAAATCACTCGTCCAGCAGCCAAAGGAGCCACACAGTGTCACCACGGCCCACTGGCACAGTAAGCAGGTGGACGAGACAGGGAGTTGTGGAAGTTATTTTTTTCCTTAGCTTCTCTGTGACAGGAATCGTTATTCAGAGCATTTCTGGTGGGCTGCCACCGCCTTGCATAACAGCATTCAGCAGTTCATACTCTCTTTGCCTCTGGTTTGCACTTGCCAAAAGCCCTCGGCCAGGATCGCACAAAGGACTTTAAGTGCAGCATCAAGGAAAGTCACAGCATCTGGCTCAAGTATAATAAATAGAAGCCCCATCACTGCAAAAGCCCTTTGCAAGCAGACAGGAGCTTGTGCCTGGTTGGTTCCCAGTGCCCTTCTGGACTCAGACACTTTCTTCACTTATATCATCAGCAGAGTAGGGAAAAAAAATAGAACAGGGAGAGTAAAGACAGAAGAGGAAGAATTAAGCCCCCATCCAGAGGCCTGCTGCTACCCAGGAGTAAAAATGCACATCTGCTCAGGGACTGCGGGGGCAATGCATGAGGGGAGGAGAGAAGGTGCATTTGGGAGAGCACGGGAACTGGCCAAAATATGTTAAAGGACACAACTGATATGGGGGCAGAATACATACATAAGAGCTGCAGGAAGAAATCAAATAATGCTGGGAAAGATGGGCTGAAGGTCTGTGTGAAAGGACTTCATGCCTTCAAATTAGCACCTAAATTTTCTTTTGCTCATCCCATATTATCACCCCAACTGTCTTCCTAAGTGAATTTCATCACAACTCACCAATCTAACAGATAAAGCCTCCTGTGCACCGCTGCAAAGCTGTAAGGAACAACTGAGTTTGTTCAGCTGAACAATACCAATGCCTTATTTTTCACTCTCCAAGCTTATTTATGTCATCTCCACTAAATTTCACAGATGAGAAATCAGTAATCCCTCACTCTGTTTTTAAGCTTCCCAGGGAAAAAAAAAAAGGAGGGGAAAAAAAGTATTGCTGTTTTGTTCAAGGGTTTGAGAGGAACGTTTTTTGTGAGGGGTGAAGAAAAAGAAAATAGGATATAAAACTGTGATCCCTAGAAATGACTCACCTACTCAGGTAAATTATTTACTTATTATTGTCTATTTCCAAGCCACCAAACCCAGAAACCCAACAGCTGCTTCTGTTGACCCAAAGCTGACAAAAGTACATAGACATTGCCCACTTCCTAAGACACCAGTCCTGCAACTACAGCTGTAAGTCACACAGAAAAGTTGCTCTTAACCTCCTTGATGCAGAGAAATGATGGCTAAGATGCACTAAATACCCTGTTTTTTGAGAACTCTGTGAGCATCCCATTGGGAAAAGAGCTCTGTGCCATCATCTTCTGGTATGTTGGGGAGAAATATTGATACCAAAACAGTCGATTCACATCTATACCTACTCAGAAATCTTCTAGTTAATACATTTGGGAGAGAAATACAGAAGACAAACTAATACGTGATCGATAGTGAAAATTACGTAAAAGAAGGATACTTGGTGGCAGGAATACCAACCAGTGTCCTATGTTTTAATGAAACTTTGCAAACAAGTAATGCTAAGGAATCTGTGAAGCAACAGTAAACACAGCTGTATCTCCTCATGAAAGCCAGAGGGATCAGCAGCAGAACTGAGCCTCTGGAACCTACCACCTTCCTATAGTTAAAACTGAAATCATTATACAGCTTAGCTCAGGGATTCTCAGACTGGTGGCAGCCTTTTCCCTGCAGACAGAGAGAAGTCTGCTGAGGAGTGTCGCAGGACGCTTTCCCCTGTGCTATGCAGCAAAGCATTATAGGATATCTGCTTAACAAAGACTTAGACCTATGAGATTGGGATCCAAGTGAAGGATGTGACGCAGAGGCAGCATGACATTAGGTTATCAGTTGCCAAAAACCTGATTTTTGGTGTATGTCCAGTCTCTGCAGGACTCCTCAAACAGATAAGCCCTCAGAAATGGATCACGTGCCCCTGTTCCCTGAAGCATCTCTTTTGTTTCATGAAGGGACGCAGAGACTACTTACAAGAAAAGGTACATTGGTATTAGAAGATGACAAATTATTGCTGCAGGTGGTGACGTTGTGAAGTTTTAAGGGAACCCAATTACATCACTTTCACTGCTCAGTGCATAGCATAAAGGTCAAACACACACACACACACACACACACACACACACACATGTATTTCTCTTTACAGGCCCTGCTGTTTTTTCACTTCAATTCCCTCACATAGAATTTAAGTGAGGAATTAAAGAGCTTTTTCTCTATCCCTGTGGCGATAATACCACAGCTGATGTCTTGCCCATCACGTTAAATGCCTAATATTTATATTTAATAGCTATATACATAATATCTAGTTCAGTGGTTTCTACTCACCTCAAAAAAAAAGATGTTTTATTTGAATACCACTGAATTCTGTGAACAGAAAAAATTCAATGGCTGCATAAGGGCTTATGAATATAATTTATTTCTGAATAGCCTGATCTGTGGTAATAAGCAGGGACTCAAAGTCCTTAGCTTGCCTGCAGGTGTATTCAACACCTTTAGTCTGTCTGCTGAGTCTAATGGGAGCAAGTAGAGACAAAAGAGTCTGCCTGCAGGTGTAAGTTTGCCAAAGCACAGCTACAAATGACAGACAGACATGTGGCAGGATCCCAGCGCACAGCTGGTCAACATCTGTTGATCAAACCCTGATTCCAAATCCTCTTTTCTCCCAGAGCAGCACCTGGGACAGACAACAATCCTGTACACGAACTCCGCAGTGCACAAGGAGCTAAGAAGGTCAAGGGCTGACAGCTCAGAGCATATGGTGGATGCACATCACTGCAGACATACTGAGTCCTACGGTAGTGATGCAATAAACAGTGTAACTCCAAAAATGCCTGTTATACAGGAAATCAAAGTGAATTATCCTAATAATTTTGCCTAGAGACATAAACAGCTGCTGCAAACTACCATCAACTGTAGCAAAATTAAGGTGTTTATTCTCAAAAGCAGCTTATTTCCCATCCATTTACAATGAAAGACTGATTATTTCCATTCCAGCAAGAACTACATAATTTGAAATGTATTTTTTGAAAAGAACACTTGTGATAAGAGCACCCACAAACCTTTAAGGAAAACCTGGGTGCACGAGACTAAGCAAACTTCATGGCATAGTCCTTAGGTCTACAATACATCAAAATAAAATGCTAAACAGCACAGTTTTCAGGGACTTTGACTGGGATCTTAGTATTCTTGCCCCAAGGTATTTATAGCTTTAGGACACATTTTCTTGATATTGTATTCTCTTTTGGAAATACTTTTCACACCCTCGTTTTACTTTGCTTTCACAACCAACTGCTGAACTGACACAATTACAAAGTCTGATCAACAAAATTATTCCCTTATGGTACAACAGTCTTTCAAAAACTGTCTTGGTCTTGAGATGAAAAGCATTCAGAGGATGGGACTTACTGTTCTTAATTTAACCTGCATTCATCAGCTAATTTTTTTTTCCAATCTTAAGGAATTGTTTCTAAGTTTAGAATCAATGCCTACTCCTGAAATAATGAGCAAAAATTCACCTGACAGCTATAACTGCTAATAAAGTATAAAAGAACATCAAAAGCTTACTTATTAAAGACCATGCTCTGGGGCTGGCAAGTTTTGCCCCCATTCTAAACAATCATTATAAATTAAAGTATTATTAATTCTGAGTTTTGTCACTGTTGTTTTCCCTTTCCTGCAAATTTACTGCTTTTTGGAATTCTGAAATATTTCGCTCAATGAGAAAAAAAATGAAAGCATACATGTTTTTCTGAAGAAATTATCTTACAGAAACCTTTTTGAAAAAGAAGGAGATTTTGATCATCTTTAACTGAACCCTAGGTGAACAGTTTTTTCAACTTCAAGAATGGCCTCATGAAAATTCTACATTTGTGAAGCACAGAGGCTGGGACTAGGCATGGCACATCAAAAACCACAAATGCAATTGTTTTTCTAGTCACATTTCAAAAACAGTCCTTCTTATAATTTTAGGGCTGATTAGAAATAAACTCTCTTTTCTGCCCAGTTGCATATTCCAGGCAGAATGCTAGCTAGACTATAAAATTCACACTTGCCACAGGGATGGTAGACAGCAGAGCAAAAAGACTTCCGGCTGTTCCCAGGATCTCAGAAGGTAACTGGATATAACAAGAAGAGCCAGCAGCAAGACCAGATTATTAGTTCTTACTAGGAAGCAGTAGGATTCAAGAAACTTAAGTCACAGAAAGGAATTCCATTCCAACTTAGGCTTAGCCTCACAACCACAGTGATTATCCTCACTTCAGATAGGACCAATTTATATAAAATCTGTATTTTCCTCTTTTTAGCCTAAGATTAAGCAGGGACTGGGGAGAAAAAAAGGATAATTCTAGCTATGAATTGTTCCAAGCCTTTGTTCTGAGGAACATCAGTCTCCAGAGGCATTTCTTATTAATGGACTCCTATGACTGACATTTTTTTTGTCATGAAAGAGAAGCAGTAAAACGTGGTTTATGGATTCAGATACAGAACATTCCTGCTTTCCTTAAGGGGCCTATTTCTTACTGAGTAATTATTTCATCACAAAACAAATGTTTTAAAATCTTCTTCATTTTTTGGATATTGTTAATTTAAGGTAAGGAGATGATTTCTGGAATACATACTAAAAAAATCAGTTCAATTCATATAAGGACCATTAGGTCCTTCAACCCAGTCTGAATGCAGAGTACTCTTCAATGTACTGGAAAGGCTTTTGCACTCGTCAATAAGCCATGAATCACTCAAGGAGCTCCAACGACGCGACGGCTCTGCCTCAGAGGATCCCAGTGCTGCAGCCCAGCCACCGCGCAAAGCCCTTGACGCAAGATGGAAATGGAGACCCCCAGGTCGGCAAGACCCCACCTCACTCTCTCAGTGCTGCAGGCACAGTCAGACAGCAGCGCCTGCTCACAGCCCACGCCTTCACTGGCACCATGGATGAGCACCACACCAGCCCAAAGGGATGATCTGAATTCACAAAGCTTAACTGGAAATTTAACCAACCAAACTGAAGCGGAGCTTAGGAGCTGCCCCATTAAACATCCAGACAGGGATGATTCTTCGTCAGGCAGACACAAGAGTTCATCCAGGAACCCTTCTACATGAGGTAAATCCTCTGCAGGCTGGTAAACAGGGAAACCACATCTGTAAACATCTCTCTTGAGACAGAAGTTTGGAAATTTTACCATCTTATTTATTTATTTAAGAGCTTCATTTCTTTAGTTATTAACAATAACAGATGGACATGAGGAGTTTTTTGCTTTCTTTTTTTTTCCCCTATGGGCCATGTAGAAGAGCTTTTAGTCAAGAAAAGTAGCACTTCATGCAACACACACTCAGAACTGCCAGCACAGTGACCCTTTTAAGATACTTCATACATTATCTCTTAGAAAAATGGTTTACCCCAGGGACATATACACATTTTGAGAAGCTGGAGATTTTTGAGCATCTGCAGGGACAGCTGGCATGATGGTTACAGCAGCTGTCGCACTTGAATTATGAAATTGTGCATTGCCCAAGGAAAGGATCAATGTCATGCAAATCTCACAAACCTGAACTCAAGCCACAAAGAAAATGAAGGTGGGAGAGGTTACTGTTCTGATGATATAAGCCCGGCTTGTTTGAATCACTCCATAATTTCAAATAACACATTAGAGACTATGTGCTATAATACATACTACATCTCTAAGGCTTCCATCTGAACAGTCATTTTATTTTGAAGTGTCTACTAAAATTTTATTAAAATATTTGGGGGTAAAAAACAGCACTGGGGAAGCAAGAAGGCTGTGGAGTTTTAAAATCAAACTTCAATAAAACATTTATCTTTTTTACTCAAACCAAGCAGGAGATGTCAGTTCTTCAGTAAGCTTTTCCTGCTTGAGAAAATTATGCCTTGGTTCACAGTCGATTAGTTATGTGACTGACCTGATTTATTATGTATCACTGCTACTTCAAAAGAGGAGCAGCCTGAACAAAGAAGCAAAAGATACATCAGTATTAAGGGCTTGCTTCTATTAAATGGCTAGCAGAAATAATTACATTTACTATTTTTTAATTTGCTATTCAATATTTACTGCTTTGTGTGAAAGAAAAGAATTTTAATGAAATTCAGGTAATTAATACAAATAACAGCTGAGGCTTGTCTGCTCACACAGGGCACACAGGAGCAGAGGGTTTGTAAGAAAGCCTTCTCCTCCAAACTTAGCTTTGCTTTTGAAAGATTCCCACAAACCCAGGGAGCCCTTGAGACCCACAAGAGGTCATAGCCAGCGCTCAAAACATGGCAACACCCCACAGCTGGGTCTGGCCCTTTTTACAGCATAGTTACATCTGACTTCTAAGGAATTCAAAAATCACACTATTTCGTTCCTCAGGAAAACAGGTGGAGAGGTTTAGAAGACAACAGACCAATGAGTGACAGTTGACAGGTACTTTTTTTTAAAATATCCATTTTCATTCTCTTTTTCTTTTCCCCAAGTAATTTCCACAGACCAAAGACCTCATCTAGTGCTGAGTTGTCCATGTCAGTAAGTTATCAGCTCCCCTGAGCTCAGGACATGTAGACCTTACTGAGGGTAGAGTTCATGGACACCAGTTCATCAGTGGAAATGCTGAAAAATCTTCTATATTTTCCATTTACATAAATATACACTGAAGATCATCTACTTAAGTAATCTAGGACATTCAAAGACAAAATCAATACTACTTTACATTCCACAACTCAATTTCAACACTATTAGAGGACAAAACCATCATCCTGTAATTTATCTTATAGAGTCTGAACACTAGTAATAAAGGCAGCCTAACTAGACACTGATCACAGAACAAAGATTTGTGTTTCCTTGATCAGAACTCTCCTGGATTCAAATGAGGAAAAAAAGTCAATTAATATCTTGTACCTGCATTACTTAATGACTTTTCCTTAAGTTTTCTCCCCTGTCCGTCTTTGTAAAACATGAAAAAGAATGGAGACAATTGTTTCTGCAAAATTATTTACTTATTGCAAAATCCTGAGTTCTACAATTGAAATACATACTACAAGGCACAAATGAGTACAAAACCCATCTGATTTCAGTTCATGATGGTTTACTTAATCATCAATAAAATGTGACCTTTAGATGAATATATATTAATTTTGCTACTTAAAAAAGTGAATTAATTCCTGATTTTAAGTCAGAAGGTATTGTAAATGAAGACAAGTTCACTATTAAAATACAGCAGACTGGCAGTGCTAGTAGTACATTTACATTCCCTTCTCAGGAGAATTATGTCCCTTGCAAAAGGGAATCACCTTCAGTTATTGCTACAAATCCAGCACGGACAACAATGCTGAGCTAGTAAAATGTTATTTAACTACTGCCATGACAAATTGGCAAGCAGCAGAAGTCAAAGAAACATATTCAAAAGAGCCCCCAATAATCGATGCAATGAGCAGCAAACCAATAAAGCATTTTAGTGTCCTTTCTCAGGATCACGCAGTTGATTAATTTACCAATAGATTTACATATAAGTAGCTACCCATGTATATCGCTGTCAGTTTTTAATGGAGGGTTCTCAGAAGCGCTTCATGATTAACATCGCACTCCAGTTAAACAAGAAAAGCCATTAAACTTACTGTAAATACATCTTGATTTAATTTCTTTGAAGCACACTAGCCTGCATAGAAGAAAACATTCTTAAGCAGTACTTGCCCAGGCTTAGAGGATCTTATGTGCACCACACCATGATTACTGAAAACAAAATATCATTCCTTGCATTCACCACATTCTTTGTCATATTCCCATTTCAAATTTCTGCTTCTGATAACATCAAGGCAGCAAAGCAAATTGATCTTTAAGTATCTTTTTTAACTCCTATATAATTAAATGTATAAGAATCAAACACCTTCCACTGACTTAAAGTTCTGCTTATAAAGCTAAGTCAGTATGCTAAGAAACATTAATTGCTACTTTAAAGATAATTTAAGAACTACAGCCATCTAGGACATGATGAAGCATGCTAAGTAGTACACTATTACAGTCCTCCACAGAAAATAATTTCTAAGTTAGCTATAACCATGAGGCATGTTTCTGACCAACCAAAAGGATGTGGACTGGCAAATTTACCAGCATGCAGACTGGCTGACTATTTCTGCTTCAGGTCCATCAGTTCTGAAAAGGCTGATGTCTCCTCTTTTATTTCAATTTTACTCCCTAAGACCCAGATGTGTTCATGACTTGACCCTAAGTCCACTTAGGAAGCAGAAGAACCAGGCTGCAGCTAAATCACACCACCAAGCATCACAAGAAGGGAGTCACGGGCCGTAGCTCAGTGTTTGGAGAGACAGTGTCCATTTTCAGAGGGGACCAACAAGGCATCAAGTTGAAATTATCCTAAGGTCTCCAACCCTTTCATTTCCTTTTTTTTTTTTTTTGTATGGGATTCACATAATATTGACCCATCTTTCCAAATTTTGACGCACGAATGACAAAAACTTGCATCCACTAAGCCTTCTAGATCCTTCACAAGTCATCTAGTGCTATGGAGCACAGAATGCTGTCAACTCAACTCACTACAAGAGGTAGTCAGGGCTACGCTTAGTTAAGGGGCAAATTCCAATGAGGTGACAGAATCACAGTGACACTGAGTTATTTTTTACTATCCCCATTGAAAAGTTATCACATTTATAAAGCCTCTTCAATACGCACATGTAAGTGGTGGAAACGCAGAACAGCCTGTTTGAGGGTTGCCATTCCTTTCATGTGTCACTCACGTGTGAACAGAGCAATGAAGTCAGTGTTCTTACAGGTGCCAGAGGTATGGGAAGAAGAGGAGCAAAGGGAAGATGGCAGCACCTATGCAGAACACTCTCCTTCCTCATAGCTGAACTTGTTTCTCAATTGCTGATAAAATTCATGCTGAAAATTCCCACCCAGTTGAAGAAGCTCCTGGAGAAATTCTCTTCTAAAAAACTTCTACTCAACTTCTTGATCTGCTGTGCTGCAGCAGAAGAAAGCTCTGTATTGCCTGACTTTATTTTCAGTGTTTCTCAGTAACACCTAAGCTCTTAGGTATTTAGCAGCAGAGCCTCACTAAAAGATGAAAGATCATTGGAAACAGCACTGACCACGATTAGTAAAGAATCATGAAAGTTTTACTTGACATGTATCTTATGCAAGTTCCCATAATTCTGCTTTAAAACACATGGGCCTTCTGATTTCTATCACCGTTTACAAGAAAATACAAATTCCATACATAGGGACAAAACCCTAAATGAACATATTTATTCTACCCAAACCTCTCATTCTACAGTTACAGTGCAGTGCCATCTGCTGTACATTTATTTATGTACAATTCTTCCAACTACCAACATGACAAAGAAAACCTCAGGATGGTTATTTAAAACCTTTGAGCATCAGCAGTCCTACAACATGCAATTTTGTCACTAGCATTTTAAACCAAAATAAGACTGAGCACTGCATATTCCATTCTGCGAGTACACAAAAGGCTACACAGATGTATGCTAACATAAGGGTGGCTGCTGAATAAAGAAATCAAATGAGACGATAGGGAACCACTGCCTTTATTTCTCTCAGAAAAAAGCACCAATTTTTATGGTCACAGCTGGGGTTTACATGAATCTTCTTCAATTAAATATTAATATGCATTTTTAACTGCATTCCCTCATTAAAAACAAATGATGCCACAGACTGTAAAGGAAGCTGCCAATTTTCAGAGTTCACTTTGCTCCAGCTTACAGCGTCTGTCATAAACACCTGATTTTGTTTAAAAAATATATTTTAGGGTAATACAGGAAGGAAAAAAAGCATGTCCCCAGAGACAGCCAATGAAATGTTAACAGCAAATCCCTGGGTTAATATATCAGCATAATTACTTCATCAGAGGCTGCACTGAAATAAATAAATAGAGATGCACTTGTCTTATCTGTAAATATTCTTATTCCATCCTTTTCTTATCAACTGAATCACTCTCAAGGTTTCCATTCCTTATCCAACGAGAATTTTCTTTCCTCAGAGACGCTAAACAGACCTGCTTTTCAAGTGGCTAGAAGTTCACTTTGACCTAGAGAACAGATGTATTTGTTCTGCCTTTGCCACTAAATGGTAACATGAGCTGCCAATACAGGAAAAAACCCACCCTGTAAGTAGCGCTTACTCGTCCAAGCACACATAAATAATATCTCACAGCACTTCACCCTCTCTCCCCATGACTTAGAACCGTGCAAGAGCCAAGAAAGGCAGCCAGGTATCTATGGCGGTGCCTCACCACAGCCCCAGGAAGTTCCCTGCAGTCACAAGAAGGGATGAATGCACAGCACCAACAAGCACCCGGAGGTGTGCAGCACCCTGCAGGCATGAGAGGCTGCTATTGCGCTGCTGCACCACTGAGACTCTTAGGAAACATTGGTCCAAACTTCTCTTCCTCCAATATATTCTTATTCATGCAACTGAGTACCACGACAGTATGTTTGTATTATAAACTAGACATATAAACCCATTCTCAGGAGCATCTGTTCTTCTGAAAACTAATTCCTACAAACATAACACCTCTCATTAAACAATAAAGAATTCAATCTACTGCTTTACACATTTTCAGTTTCTTTATTACATGAACTGAAATGTCCTGCAGGTATGGACACTTCATGGAGGTTATCCCAGGAGGATGTATCTCAAATATTACTTACAATTTCATCACGAGCAAACTTCTTATCAGATCAGGTGACTCTCAAGTTTTCATTTTCACAGTTATAAAAATGCTGGGGAACATTGTGCTAAGAAACAGGAAAACAAACTTCAAATAGCAAAGAAATTAATTTTATACTGTGATTTTTCAAATGCTTAGGTTTGACAACACTGCAGGTGGCTAGTAACACTGCAGCTGAACTCTCTTGACTACCTCAATAATGGCAAGTGCATCCAGTCTCAGTTTTAGAAGGAGGAGGAAGCTGGAGTTCTCCAGTCTCTACAGCAATAGCAGAAGGCATGGAAATAAACCCCAGATTCTGAGGTGATAAAAGATGCTGCTGTCATATTAAATGTATCCCATTTACCCACTGTGATATTTCATCAAATACAAAATGAACATGCAGAGAACTAACTATAGAAGGTACAAATATTTCTCTGGAGTCACACCAGCCCTGCCAACCGTGAAATGTATGCTGCTAAATTACTGATGCTGCTTGCAAATTAATGTTCTCTACTGAGAGAATTTTAGAGCAGCAAAACATTCTGAATAGCTAATTTGCATGTTAAACAAGGAAAATAGATAAACCTAAGTTATTCCGATGAAAAAAATATCAGTTAGGTCTTGAAAGTCTAGCTGTACATTGTCTTAACAAGAAGCAAAGGTTTCCATGCCTCTTTCCAGCCAGCATCCACAAAATTTACATGGACAAATGACAGCCACAACATTAAACTAAATCCCAGTTCTGATGACAGCTACCAGAAACAACTAACACTCCACAGAACGCAGTGTACTTCCTTTGCTCTAAAGCAAAAGGTAAATGAAAAATACAGAGAGCAAAGATACTTTCACAGAGTTGTGCCCTGATATCCCCTTTGGGCTTCAGAAGCATAAACTGAAAGTTAAACTGATTTTTGTAAAATAAATTTCTAAATCGATGTGTTGCAGTCCATTTGAGAAGACAGCTTTTTATGTAACCTAGTGAGGAAGTATTGCTGTTCTCATCCAGAAGACAAAGTTTCTGCTAATTAAAGCCCTGTTTTAATTAAAATAATAATAATAATCATGATGTCCTGTTTCTATTGTTCTTATTTGTGTAATACAGCTGCAGATACATAACTCACAGGTGACTCTCCAAGCTCTGATTTCCCCCTACATTTCTCCAAAGCCACTGGCTGCAGCAAGCCCATGAGCACGAGACACAGATTCCCATAAATGTTGTACACAATGCTTTGTCCAGCTCTAGCTACCCCTACTTTCAGCCAAAGCCAGCTTCTGAGAGTTCCAAAGGTGAAAGTAATAAAGACTGATGCTTTAACAGCACGGCTCATGTATGTTCTCCATTAGCTCTTCTGTGTTCCCACTGATTTTTGCAGGAACACAAAACCAAGCATAGTTGGTCTGGCAAGACTATTTGAACACTAGTAGGGCTTGAGCACAAGCAAGTCATCCTGACTCCCAAGCTCTTGAAAAAGGCAGCTTATTTCAATCGATAACCTGACATGTCAAAATCTCTCTACTCTAAAACTGTGAAAATTATATAGCATGGCAGCTGAAAAAGAGATTCTCTTTTACTGTAAAGGAGATTCACCTCAAAGTAACATATTCCTTCAGCAATCTGAATTCATGGATTGTACATAATAATTAACCACTGGTGTCCACAAATAATTTTACTTCTTGAACTCCACAGTGGAAGAATCTGCCGATGAATGCTGTTGACAGTCTGTTTAGGAAGCTTGTTTCTCAGATCCTTTGTACAGTAGGTTAATCCCACACCTCAATCAGTCATCCAGTGAGCAGACTAATAATAAATGTAAAACTCTCAAGCAGTTTCCGATTGCACGTTACGTGATAACTGTTTCCACTCAGGCATGACTGCAAAACACCCACTAAAGCTCTTCGGCTTTCACAGTGTAACAGCAGCTGAATTACTATTTTTTTAGATTCTCATGTGAAGCTTCATTGATCCTTTTGGGGAAAAAAAAAAAGATATTCACAGGATCTGCTTTTTATTCTGTACTTTCAATTTTTCCCATTCTTTCTTATATGATCTGTTTCTCCCTACTGAAATTATGGGAGTCAGCTCAATACAGGTCACTAATTCTCTTCAGATCATAGGCAAATGCAGCAGGAAATACACAGTAAAAGTTTATCTAAAAAAAAACCAAAAAGAGTGTCTGTATTGTGCAGAAGAAAATTTCGGAGGACAACACAGCACTTTCAGTCAAACTGTCTCAACATTAGCTGAGACATTGCTTTGATTCTCTACTCTTAATAACCTTGCACTTGAGAATCTTTAAAAATGGTCAAAGCAGAAGATACGTGATTCTTCACTGCACACAATATTACTTGCTGAAATCTGCTGGCTTGAAAGAGGACTGTTAAGGAAAAGTAAACAAACGGACAAATTCCTATGATCAAACCTAGAGAAATCAAATGAAACAGAGGGCTGGCTGGTTTTGAGTTCAGCATTTTTCATTTGGTTTGGGGGTTTTTGTTGGGATTTTTGTTTGGTTGTTTTTTTCTTCAGTTTGTTTGGGGTTTTTTAAGAGAGAAAATTTGTCAACTCCCTAGTTTAATTTTAGTCCACCAAGTCGATTATTCTTTTAGCAATGTACTTAAATGACAACTGGTTAGACAGGTCCTTTTTTTATGGTCAAAATCAGTATGAACTCTGGGGGTATTATTTACAAATAATAATACACAAAATGTAATTATAACAAGAGTAACTTTTCAGAGTAGCACAGTGAAACAAAGCTGGCATGAATTTGACAATCATGGCCTGTCTTTTAGGCTTAGCCTTCAGAAACAAACCCTCTTGGGACATTGGTGCTGCGTGTCCTCGTGCTGCAGATGGCCCTGGGGACCAAGGCTTTTCATCCACCCTTCAAGGCAACAATATCTACCTGCAAAGAACAGTTGCAATGCAGCCCCAGAGCCTGACAGAAGTCTGGGATTGAACTGCAGGCCACCTGTAAGGTCTTCACATAAAACTCATTCACTCTGGCTTTCATGAAGAGGGAATAAAATTCACTCTCAGTACCTGGTCTCCACAAAACCTGCTCAGTATTGTCAAAAACTGTTTTGTCTCAAAAATGTAACTTTTTTTTCTTTTCCGTAAAACTTACTAAACCAGAGTCTACAAAAAATTAAGATTTATCCAAATCAGGTCTATCAGTAATTCAGTGGCAATAACACCAGTGGCAATAATGACATAGAAATTTAAAAATTTTAAGTCTAATGAAACAGTCACTCTAAACAGAGTACCCAAGAGCAAAGCCACAGTTTTACACATTAAGTACAAAAGTATTCCTGACTGAAAGCTTAGAATTATAAAAAGTTGCCTAGCTGTATATTAGTAGTACATATAGCAATGACATGTAGGCTTCATAACTATTTCTTCATTTTGTTAGACTGGAATGAGGAGTTCACAGCCCTCCAGGGTAACTACAGTGCCATGGATTTGTACCTGCCTATCTCTATCTGCTTCTGACACATATTTTGTACAGACAGACCAGAGCTGATCCAAAACCAAACATTCTTTGAGTAGAGGATCCTCCAAGACATTTCTTTTAGTTTTCATTTGGGCAACAGCTGAAAATCTCCCTTGTCTTGCAAATCACATCATTTTCCCAAAGACATCTGGTTTTTTAATTAATAAGCATTTCATTGTTATTTTGATCAGACTCAAAGACTACCACTGTAACCTGTAACAGCATCAAAAATATGAGTTTATATTTGGAAGACTTACAGCATTTTTTTTGCCCAGTCTCCAAAACACTGAGACCTACAGCTGGAAGTAAATTTCTTTCCTTTATAAACCTTATAAAAATATCTCCAAGAAAAATATATGCACATACATAATCCTATCACACTTGCTTTGTTTTGGTTTTACTGATGGTTTTACATAATCAGACAATCAGGAGGCTGATAGTTTCTATTTTCAGTCCTGTCAGACTCCAGTGTGAAGAAAGGCATTTGAATTACTGATAACCCAGTAGTATCTTCTGACAAGCTAAATCCTAGTTCCCCAAAGACCCTTCTTGTTTTTCCCAGTACAGTTACGAGAAAATATCATTGCTTTGAAATGTGATGGCAGCCTACTCTCTGCTACTGAGTGCAACAGAAACTGGAATGCACAGAATAAACTGTGTAAGGCTGACACAGAACGGTGCAAGCTGTGTTGTATGAGCATGTTTTCATCCTTAAGGAAGCACTGTAACAGGAATTGTGAAAAGAGGAGATTGCTTTAGGGAGCAAAGAGAAGAGCAAGGCAGCAGTGCTGCACAGGGCAACCTGTAAGTCAATGGCAAGTACAGCTTTGTCCTTCACTCATCCCAGCATGGAGAACCAAGAGCTGGTTGTTCCTTAAAAAAAAATAAAATCCCTGCTTCATCATTTTTGCCCTCTGCACAGTCAGCTGTTATCTCCTATTCTCTGCAACTGGAATGTTTTCACTCTGATTAGCAGAGCAGCACTCTCTTTTTGAGCCAAAACTGGATGGATGTTGTGATACACATTATCCACACAACTAACTTAGCTGTAAGACTAAATTCCACATTAATTATTAGAAGTAGTACAATATCAATGTACACAGTTAAACATCACATCAATGCAGTTTAGTTTGCAATTACATTGTATCAACCAGAACTGCTTATCCTGACTTCCACATTACACTTTGAATTTGCCAAGAGCGTCCCAAACCATGTAACTGGCCATGGAAGTCAATCTGTGTAAGGCGACAAGGTGTCTAAAGCTGTGAGTGTCCAAGCACCCACGAGCTTATTGTATTCTATGCTTTCTTAACCTAGGAGACCAGGGCAAAACATTTTTCTTTTAGTTAAATAAAAATTTTCCCTTATATATAATAGGAAAAGAGTGGAAGAGAGACTATCAAACCACCAAAGTCACCCTGATTACAGACATCCATTTAATGCTAATTTTCTCAGACTGGCTGAAAGTCACAGAGAGTCAAAAAGCCAACAGACTGAAAGTCCAACTAGATTGCATTTGAACAGTGACTGTTCCTACTCCCCACAGGTTATGGAGAAAGAGTCGGTCCATTATTATTTTTCATGGGTGTGTACAGTTTACTCTCTGCTTTGCCATCAATGCTCAAGATAATACAACTGTCTGCCTGACTTCCATTCTGAACCAGGCCCATCATCCATACAGATTCTGATTCCTTGTCACATTGTGAAAGCATCACAATTACATGTTTGCTAACACTCTGCTTTTCCTGGGGATACTTGTCAGCAGATGCAAGTAGTGCAAACACAAAAATGGGAGAATACCTTCCATAGTAAACAGCAAGTCAGAGTTTTCTGGGGAATTTTTCTTGCCTAAAATGAAAATGAAAAATTGTGACTATTTTAATACAAGCATTAATATGAACGCACAGCAGATGCAGTAGTTAACTCTGATAACTGATGGGTTGATTCCGCAAAAATGTTAAAACCAACTGCCAAGCACCTTCACATCCCGGTTTACCAGACTAAAGACAGATCATAATTATTTTTAAAGAACATTGCTTCACCCTCCAGAGCAAGGTTTCCAGAAAGATACACATGCAGTGATGCTGTGGTAAGGCTGCTTCTTCAGCAAGAAATTCGTTAGACTGGACTCTCTGAAGCCTGCTTGAAAGCCCAATAAAAGAAACAGGACCACTGCCATTTAATGGTAGAGGAGTTGAATAGAGGACTGGACTAGATCCACACACTCTGGAGGTATAAGACTTTTAAGAGCTTTGCTCCAAGAGGAGCAAATCTGCAGCGTTGCAGTGTATGTCTAGGCTTCCAAAGCAGCACACAAGATGTGCCAGGAGACTCGGCATGTCAGTCTCAGGATCCAACAAGTGCCAAGAGAGCTGGGTACTCTGCCCACACTCAGGACAGTAAGATCTATGAAACTGCTCCCATCTCTGGGGTTAGGGTCCCTCGCAGCCTTCAGTCCAACATCCACATGCACCTGGGATACAGGACTTCACATCCTTCCTGATTTCAGGTACCCTAGTCTCTTTTGCAGGCTTGGGTTAATTTTTTTTAGTCTGTTTGGATTTTTAAAAATAAATCTTTAAAATTTAAATACATTTTATTATCTTTATTATATTTAAATACATTTATTATACTTTGTAAGACACAGATCAACCCCTGTTTCAGCAGGCCAGCATTCCAGAAGAGGGCTGTGACCACCAAGGGAGGGAAGGAAGGAAGGTGGGAAGATGGGTCTGGAAGCAAAGCAAAAGAGGCAAGACTTTAGTCTTTCAGATCCACTTTGAAAAACACCGAATTTATGGAGCCACAAGGAGAAAACGCAAAGCAATTTGTGTCTCAGCGACAGGAGCACACTGCTGAAAGAGGGGATACCTGAGCCCGTTCCCGATACTATTTACACAATTCACCTAACTGCCACTTAAAATCAAATACATGAAGCCCAGGCTTCTGGAACTGGAGACTTTTCTCCTCCAGAGGAATTCTCTACAACACTAGATTAGAGGACCTATGCTCTTCCACGTATATGTTTTCTCCTGCCCTATGAGTAAGTTTTTCCCGAACAACTTCACTATCAGGAGATAAGAATGACCCTGTTACAACTGAGCCTCAGGGCAAAATCTCTTTTTTGAGTCCCTCATACTGTCAAAGGCACTGAATGAAAGTCCATTCTTTCAAAACAAGCACTCCCATTGCTACACTGTATAAATTCCTTACATAATCTGATCTATACAAAAATAAGGTCCTACCAACACCTAAGTTTTCAATGAAAAGGGGTACAGCTACCATGTTTCATGCTGAGAGTGTCACACACTGAGAAAATGAACCCAACCACCTCAAGCCCCTCAAGAGACCAGCACAGGGCCAGCCATCACACAGCTCAGCTTGGTCACACAGGTACTGGAAAGATTTCGATTAAACCTCCTATAATCAAAGCAGGTGACAAATCAGATTAATTTCTGCAACATTTTCACTGAATTTCATATAGAAAAACAAGATAAATATCAAGCAGCCCATTGACACTTGCATCCCTTTCCACTTCAGCATTTAACTTCCTACCTCAGAATTACCAGATTTTCAAGCCTGAAACAAAACATAAAATATGTCTTAGAAATTACGATCATTAAAGAGTTGGAGAAAACATCAATTACAGTAAGTCATTCCTTACCATTAGAGTTTCAGAAACCTGTAATTTTTGCTGATGTTTTTGAAAGACACTCAATCATGATCACCTATTTGCTGTCATGCATAAAATACCAACTGCAAGCTAAAAGTTAAGCATGAGCCAGATGTCTGACATACATCAATTTTACAGTTTGTTTCACAAATTATTTGCCTAAATTTATGTGCTTAAGAAAAAAAACTTACGAATTTATTACAAACGAAACATCTGTCCTGACTTTTATTATTATTCTGACACTAGAACTGCTATTTGCATTTTTAAAGGAAATAGGTGTCATTGCTCTTCTATACCTAAAAAGACACAGCTTACCTTAAGAACTCTCAGTGTTGGACTTTTTCCATTGGTTGCAGAAAAGTAACCACAACAGGTAAATACCACTTCATCCCTTCCCCCTCCTCAACACCCAGAGAGGGCATATTTCACTAGCTGTGTGTTTTATGATAAATAAAAGTCAACCAAACACCAACAAAACATTAACAACTATTAATAATCCTCATGAATCCTAAAACTGTGTGTTAAGCTGTGCATAATGTCATTGCTACAGCCTTGTTGTCTCCATCACTATTTTGTTGTTTTCAACACTGTCTCTCACAACATCCTCATAGGCAAACTTGGGAAGTGGACAGTGAGGTGGATTGAGAACTGGCTGAACAGCAGATCCCAGATGGTCACAATCAGTGGCACAGGGTCTGGTTGGAGGCCTGTCACAAGTAGTGTCCTGCAAGGTTCAATACTGGGCCCAGTACTGTTTAACTTATTCATCGATGACTTGGATGAAGGAGCAGAGGCCTTCTCAGCAGCAAGTTCACTGACAACACAGAGCTGGGCGGACTGACCAATACCCCAGAGTGCTGTGAGCCCTCCAGAAGGATCCTGACAGGTCGGAGAGATGGGCAGAGAAGAACCATCTGAAATTCAGCAAAGGCAAATGCAGGTCCTACACCTGGGAATGAACAAACCCCTGCACCAGCACAGGCTGGGGGCTGATCTGCTGGGAAGCATGAAATGTAACAACTCAGATTTGTGTGAGCTTCCAAAAAAACCCCCTCAGAAACAGGCAGATTTATCAAGCTGAAATGTTGCAATTTAAGATTTCCTAAAAGATATATCAACAAATACTACTTATCAGAAGTGACCTTCATGCTGGTGTCAGTCCTACCACCAGCAACTCAGCTAATGCAAAATAATGATGACATCCTGGTAGCCCCTTTACCAGTTGTACAAGGACTGAACCAGCATGGATATTGTACTCAACAACTATATGGTGGCTATTTTTCAAGGAGGTGCTCAAAAATCTGCTAGGAGGCATCCCTTAACCAGGGCCAGAGCATGCAGTCTTCAAACAGCATGGCAGACAACCCTGAGAAACTTGAACTGAAATCCCAACGCTCTTGGCATCCTCCTTCTCCTAAAACAGAGGAATGAAAAGGTTTTTAAAGTCATCAGAATTTCATTTTCTCCTAGGCAGTCCAGAATTTGTCCTGGGTCATGCAGAACAGACACTGAGATAAATTTACTTTTACAAAAATTGATGAATTTCTACCTTACTTGTTTAATACAGGTTTTGATAGTTGCAGCTGTTTTTGGTTCAGTTAAAGTGGAAGGTAGCAAGACAAGGAGGATGGAAATTACAGTGAAAGGTTCTAGGATGCATTTTTTTTTTCTTTAAAAGGAGGAAAATAAGAACACATTTTAACACATTTTAAGTTTTAAGTAAGGCCTTACTTTCATCACGATCAGTAGGGCATTACCTTTGTTTTTCTACCTCAAGTCATAGTTACCATCAGAAAAAAATTGTATGTCACTGTTTTAATATGCTACAAGTAATTTGAAAGAGGAACTTCTAAAGAAGATGATTTTTTTTCTCTCTTTTTTATTTTTTTTTAAGTAAATATTATGAATTCAGGTCAAATATGGGGGTGGGGGGAGTGGGGGCGAAGGGGGAGGGGGGAATCTCACCTACAGATTCTTCCCAAAAAATAATCTTACCCAGAGCTCAAGTGACCTTTGCTTAGGTAGAGATTACTACATCTACTACTGATTTACCCTAAACAAATGGATCATTATTAATAAACGAAACTTTCATGAATGCTTGGGGATAAGAGGGAGAAAATCTCTTACAGCCTTACTATAAAATGTGCAATAGTCAATATTCATAGATAAATCTCCTAAATACATTATATGAGTTGCTTTATGAGCAGAACTGACTCACTCTAGAACCAATATGGCTGTAGTTCAACCTACAACACAAAAACAACAGAATATAAGTACCGCAGTGTACTACGTAAGCATATTTACCAATTGCCCAATTGTTCTAGAAGTTAAGCTGTTTAAAGAACTGAATGAACATGACTACCTATGTTACACAAGAGTTTTCTTAGTGTGAAAAGAAAAGCTGGAGCGATTTTTCAGTTCAGCAGAAAAGCTTTATTTTTACTGGTCTGGAGTTTTTTTAAATTGATATAAACATACTAGCAGCTGGAGATCATTCAAAAATTCTATTAAATTTATTCTATAAAGCATTATTTTATTTTCTGTTTTAAGTCATAATTCCCTTAAAACCTCCCCTAGAAAACCAGCCAAGTACCAACAACACTTTCACAGTAATCAGGAGATCGTGTCAAATTTACTTAGCTTGGTACCAAACTTCAATTACTGCACATACAATTGTTCTTGAGTCATCTCGAGACCTGAGTTTTCCTTCTTTGGTCTCTCTGGACAATGCTTTTGTTTTCTCTTTTGCGGTGGCAAAAATTTAAATTTTTTAATTTTAAGAATCCAGAAATTTATTTACTGGGTCAGTTATTCTTTTTACTCAATATAATTCTCCCTGAAGTCATATAAATTGTATTGAATTTTCATGAAGAAAGATTCCTATGAAGCCTTTTCACAATTCTACAATATTCTTTAAGCAGAAGTATTTCTCTTAATCTGGTTGCTAAAAAGTCGTAATATCCCAGCATCTCTATAGGTTGTCAGTGACAAAACCTTTGATTCTGTATGTGTGTCACCTGTGAAACAAGAATTGTGGTGCAGTGTTGAAAGTCTCATCATGTTTCATGTTTTTTCTGCCTTATCTATTATGAGGATCCACTGACACTGAATTTATTTCATTAGAAATAGACAGAAACAGAAGATGGTTGTTATTTTCTTCATGCCCAAATTCTATCCAGCTGCCACTGTCATATTCAGTAAGGCATTTCAATAAAGGAATTATTAAATCAGCTGTAAAAGAACATTATTTTCAAACAAGCATCAACACACAATATCTTTCCATTAATCGATCATAATATGCCTTCTGCTAGAGGCATTTTAAAATGTATATAACTTCACAGCTAGGTCTTAAAAACCTGTTAACCTTTGCAGTCCTGTAGTACAACAGAACCAGTTTCAGAGCTAGCTGCTGACACATTATCAGTTTTGACAAAGTCATGAAAGCTTATATTAAGCTTCTATTAAAACTTACAGGTTATGACAGATTTGTCAGATTTAATTTATTTCTAGTTTAGCTGTATCAAATTATCCCAATTTGAGACTTTACGATATGATTTCTACCAAGGGAAAACATATTATCTGGGAACAAATGTTGTAAACTACTGTAATTCAGTTTAGAGAAAAAGTCATCCAACAGAATTTACTATCAGAGGCAAATATGCATACATACTTTATTCACTTGGAATGCCTTTCTCCACTTAAAAAACAAATTTCCACATACTCTACATACATTTTATAGATTATGAAGTCAAGCACATTAATTTCCTTCTGTATTTGTAAGCGCATGATACAGACTTCCTTAGGTCAGAGATCGTGTCACCCATCAATTCTGTTTTATTTGCACTGCCACTAATGAGTATTAGAAAATACAGAAGACCCTTAATAAAAAATTGCTAAGAAGAAAACAATACAGCAAAACAAAAATGGTGTAACCTAGCAGTAGATGAGATTCACAAGACTTTCTTACATCCTCTGACTGAAGGATGCCCATCTTCTCAGCACAGATCTGAGATCAAATACCTCACCTCCCCAGACACAGATGACATCTCTTCAATTATTTTAGGAAAATATGTGAGGGAGAATAACATAGATAAACAAAACCTCTATATTCTAGCTTTTTTTTTTTTTTTTTTTTTCCCCACTCTTCATCTTCCCCCACGNTTTTTTTTTTTTGAGCCCACTACTGTTCACCTGCACCACAGACAGCCAAAGCCTTTCTGCTTCTCCCTGAAAGACCTGTGCTGGCCTAGTACTTTGTGTCAGCAGCCCTGATGTGTCACCTCACCTCACTGTACTTTGGGGAGCCTCAAGATGGAGGAGTAGTTCCTGGGATGAGATGTTCAAATGCCCCAGAGGAAGGGCAGGAAAGTCCCTTCTTCCAACCAGCCAACCTAGGAGTCCCTTTTCCTCCTCATCATCATGGAAAACTCAGAAGAAGGGGGGGCAAGGCAATGCAAGCACAGGTGTGGTTTTAAAAACAGAGGGTCTCTCTGGGCAGCAGAGCAGCAGGACCCACCACAGGACCAAGTGGCATATGCAACAGAGTCCCCCTCCTCAGGTAGCACCAGCAGGGCCAGGAAGCAGTGGGGCTTTCCAGGGTCAGAAGGTCTGCTCAAAGAAAGGAAGCTTCAGAGCTTCCCTCTTCTAAAGTAAAACCCTTTCAGAAAAGCACAAAAAGCAGCAGGAGGGAAATGTGACCCGCAGTTGACCCAGAGACACAGGGCATCAGCCAGAGATGAGGTGCAGGATGGTGAAAGTGAGGACAGCCACAGGCCAGACCTGGAGATGAAGTTTTGCAGAGGTATCAGTTCTGGTTTTTTCCACCTTTTTTGTTCTTACACATCACAACACACACAAGTCTGCCAAAATGCTTAACTCAGGATTTTATGTCTAGACCGGTGTACTGGGTTTGTATTGCCAGGTTTTGCTAGTGGCAGGGGACTACAGGGCTGGTGACTTCTGTGAAAAGCTGCCATAAGCCTCCCCCATGTCTGACAGACCCCATGCTAGACAGCTCCAGGACAGACCCACTGCTGGCCAAGGCCAAGCAAACCAATCAGAGATGGTAGTAATGATCTACAATAACATATTTAAGAAGGAAAGAAAGGTTATTGCACAGTAAAAGAAAGGTTATTGCATGTAATTGCACTCAGAGAAGAGAGGAGTGAAAATATGTGAGAGGAACAGCTCTGCAGACACCAAGGTCAGTGGAGAAGGAGGGGCAGGAGGTGTTCCAGGTGCTGGAGCAGATTCCCCTGCAGCCCGTGGTCCAGACCATGGCGATGCAGCTGTGCCCCTGCAGCCCATGGAGGAGACCCACACCAGAGCAGGGGGATGACAGAGAGGAGGCTGTGTCGCCGTGGGAGGCCCGCACAGGAGCAGGCTCCGGGCAGGGACTTGCAGACTGATGGAGAGAGGAGCCCACGCTGGAGCAGTGTCCTGGTAGGACCTTTGACCCTGAGGGGGACTCACACTTGGGGAAGCTTTTTTGAAGACCTGCACTCTGTGGGGGACTAACTTTGGAGCAGTTCATGAAGAACTGTAGCCTGTGGGAAGGACTCACATTTGAGAATTTCATGGAGGACTGTCTCCTGTGGGAGGGACTCCACGCTGGAGCAGGGGAAGAACCCCTCTCCCTGAACAGTGGCAAAAATAACCTGTGTTGAACTGACCATAACCCCCATTCCCTTCTACCTGCGCCATTGAGGGGGAGGAGGTGGAACCCATGAAGCAGGGAGCAGTTGGGGGAAGTTTTAAGATTAGTTTTACTCCTCATTACTCTGCTTTGATTTGATTGGTAATAAATTAATTTCCCCAAGTTAAGTTTGTTTTGCTCATGACAGTAATTGATGAGTGATCTCTTCCTGTCCTTATCTCAATTCATGAGCCTTTTGTCTTATTTTCTATCCTCTGTGCACTTGCAGAGGGCAGTAACAGTGGAGCTCTGGTGGATACCTGGCATCCAGCCAGAGTCAAATCACCACAGCCAATAACTGTACATTTATCTTTGAAATAAAATTTTCAGCACCACACAAACACTGTGTCAATTACCCTCTTTAATCATATCACAGAATTACTATTTACATTTGAGTCTATGAAATTATCTTTCTTCCTTTTTTTTTTTTTGAGTGGGAAGGCATTGGGGTTTTTTGAGATTTCACCACTTCAAAGAGAAAGCAAAACATGCCTATGCCACATACTTGCTCTGGTGCATCACCTAAAGGCTCCCAAGCACTTTCAGATGCTTCTCTAGTAACACTATGAACTACCAAGCCAAAGACTAGAAGAACCATCTTGGATGGTACATGAATATTTTTGATCAAAGCATCCAAGATTTCCCTCTGCACAATCCCCAGAGAAGGCCCTATAGTTCTTGCCTACCCAACACAATGACAATTTAAATGCATATTTACCCTTTGCACATATGTGTATTGCAGTAAATTATTATAAGCAAGGTTCACTGCTTCTGATATTCTGATTTGCCCGAATTAATTATATGGTCTTCCATCTACTTACTAATAACTGTTTAGTTAACACACACCACCTCTGATTATGGTCAAGAACTCAACTTACACAAATAAAGCAAAAAAAGTTAAATATGAAAGATTAAGCAGTTGCACTCATCTTACTACAAGGAAGAAAGAAAAATCCCACTGTAAGTAAGGTTTTCAACACAGTATTAGAATCAGACTATTGCCAGCATTTCTCTTTCAGTTTAGGTTAATCTTTACTACTATGCAGAATTATGAACTATGGTAAGGCCATCTGATACTTTCTGACCATTAAAACAAAAACTGAATGCAGTCCACCATAAATCAAGACTTAACAGGCCAGCACAGGCCTGCCTCAACAACACTGGAGTGCATGGATTTTCCTGTGAAGTTTAGGTGATAATTGAAAAACTGAAATTGGATATCATGTACTACCCTGCAGGAGAAAGAGCAGTTGAGTTTGGGCACACTTACTATATGTGAAAATCTAACATATTAAATGGCAAAAGAATACCACTGAGTTTAAAATTATCCAAGAAGATATGAGGGGAAAAGAGGAAAGGTTTTTGAGATAAAGCCTAGTAAAAGGCCATAAAACAAAGGATCCTGGAAAACTAGGGTACAAATATTTAGCCCTTTACAACTTTCCACTCCTTCCTTTTATATGTACACCTGACAAGGCTGCATAGTTTACATTCAAAACAGTGTTTGTGTGGATTAGACCTTAAGAGGGGAAGAAACCCAAATGAAAAACCAAAGCAAACAGATAAAAAACAAAACAAAAAATCAAATAACCAATCAAACAAAACCCCCAAACCAACAAACACAGAGAGGGAAATGGTGAGCTTAGGCAAATACCTGGAAGATGACTAGATGTCTGTTAGCTGTAACAAATTCCTAGGTACCCACCGAAGAAAGCATGGATAATGGCTTGCCATGCAGACTCAGAAGCTGTAGCTCCTTTTCCCACATTTCTAGTTTTTCCAAACTTTTACAGTTTCAGTTACAGATCAAAATGCTATCTTGGTAGAACCAAAGGAAAATTTTAGGTGTTTTTATTTACTTAAACAAAGCTGCTGACCTGCAGTTCAGCAATGCAACTAATAGGGAAGAAGCTGGCTTTCCCCAAGGGCAGCTGATACGCAGCCACAGGGATCAGTGTGTGGTGAAGCATCAGCAGCTTTGCCAGCCACAGCAAGAGAAATGCCTGACTCCACGTGTGAGTCTGTGTGAGCAGCAGTAAAGCACAACAGAAGAGCAGGGAATATCTGTTGTCCCAGGACATCATAAAAACAAGCAGTGACTTAGTGAAATAGACACTTATTTTCATCCATTTTAAATTTCCAGGAAAGCAGTTTCTTTTCATTCAAAATAATCTTGAACACAGCTCAAGTTCTGCCTAATGGAAGATTAGATTGTGTAACAGAAAAATAAGTTTTGCTTAAAATGAAACAAAAATACCAAATAAAACCTTATGTCTCTACTACAAACACCAAATGGTGTCATTGTGTTCTTATGCTTGACCAGAGACACAGCCTTAGATAATGGAATAAACTCAGACTCCACCATGTTGCAGTAGCTAATTAAGTTTTTGCCTCCTTTTCATTTCTGTTCAGCTTAATTGCTTAAAGGGAATATCCTGAGGAAAGCTATTCTATGAAAATCCTGAGTATTTTGTTTTATTGTTCTGTACTTTTTGTTACCTTTGATTCTATGACAATATCCCTAACTCCTACATCTGACAGCAAATCAGCAAAATGCTAACAATATTACCTTTTTTTTTCTAAAGAGAACATCAGACAGGATATTAAAACACATTTCATCCCCAAATATGTAATTATCATATACTTAACATATGACATGCAGAAATATTACTAATAAAAAAGCATCAAAGCAGAATTTAATGGTAATTTATGCCATCCTGCAGAATGCTCTCACACTCTCCCACTCCTCTTCTCTGGGCACACGGTTTTTCTCTGGGCACATGGTACCCAGTGAGAAAACAAGCATTGCTCATTATTCCCAGGTATTGTGAACCACCATTAGCTCATTTGAATGCAATACTGAGCAGCTGTGCTTCTCCTTGAAATTATGTCACTTCACAAAAGCTTTCTAAAAGTGGTTCTGCTACCAGGCCATCAAACGAAACACTGACATCCAGGGATGTATCTCCAACCCAAGTGACCTGAAAGACAACACAGGGGTGGGATTTTGGCTCGTCACTAACTGTCCTTAAACTGCTTTAAATTTCTCAAACTCCTTTACCAAATAAAGTTATAGTTTTACAAAAAAAACCAGAATTGTGTTTTTGAGGTATTGGAGTCTACAAAAAAGAAGTTTTAAAGAAAATTTCTTATGCTTCTACATATTTAAACTCATATGATCAACAATTTCAAAATCATGCATGGCTTAGTCTGAGACCACAGCTGGTGGAAACAATGAAAACAGGAATTCTGCAGGTGAACGACTCAAAACACCGAGCTTAATCTTCTCAGACAGCTCCAGCAATCCTGCAAGTGTCACCTCCGCACACTAACCGCTCTCTAGGAGAGGTGCAGGAGCCCACACACACTTTGCAGGGACCACTGTGTGTGCTTTATAGGAAGCCAAAGCGCACATGGCCCCAGCAAGAGCTTACAGAATTCTATTCATGGTTGAGGGGGCAGCCAAACACACAGCCCCGCACAGTCCCAAAGCCCAGCCAAATAATAAACCAGAGCTTTCTGCAACCCAAAAGGAAAATGAAGTTTGAAGCAGGTCAAACATCTCTAAAATGTCTTAACTGCAAATACGTTAATTAGATGACAACTGAAATAATGTGCACAAACAAGTGTGTCACCCAAAGGGATTGGTAAGAAATACTGAACAAATGAAATCACAAACCCACCAAACCCATACTACACTTCAATATATTGCCTCTGATGAGATTATGAGGAGAGTTATTCCTTATGAAAGAGAAAAGGAGCAGATATGGACAGACAGTAAACAAGAGATGGGCAGTAACTATGTCCTTCCTTTTGCTGACTTTAAGTTTTGTAGGCAAGGCCTTGTCCAGTCAAGCAAGCAAAGCGGATGTGAGGACCACACACTGCTGCCCGCCAGGCTCTGAGCCCCCATCCCAGCCGTGCGTGCAGCCAGCCCTGTGCATGATGCACAGCACCCCTGTGGGCTGCAGCTGCAGGCAGCCCCGGGGACAGAAGGCAGAGAACACAGCCTACAGAGGTGCCAGGAGGCCGCTGTTCCAGACCAGTGCTGCAGACCTGCTCAGTGGCAAAGTAGCTTCCTCCCCATGTTGTTATGGCATGGACAGGAACAGCTTCACTGCTGCAGAGCCAATCACTTTAAAAAAACAGGAATAGCTCCCAATTGTCCTTAGGCAAATTAGGAGCAATTTTCCCATGTTCTCATTCAAGCACTGTCCTTTCAATAAGCAGCCTGGCTTTTTCCAATGTTTAAAAAGTCACAGACTAAATATCTGCATGCAGCTGCTACACCATCAACTGTTCCAGCTCTGCCTCTCAAATGCTGCTGCCCTGAATAAGTATTGATAGCCTTCACCACAATATAATGATACATACCCAGAAAACCTAGTGCAACCAGCTAACATCACTATTACACTTCAACTCACACCATACCCTACGTGCACTAGCATTCTTATAGGTCAATAAATGCTAAGCTTGATACCCCAGTACTGCTAGGGTGACTTTACTCAACCAGAAGATAGGGGTACATCTGGTGTAAAATATTTTTTCCTTGTATTTGTCCTCTGCAGTCCATAAACACATTATTTTGTTCCACTTTCACTTTGTATTTGGCTGTTAACGTAAGTTTCCAGAAGCTGCCTTCATGTCCCAAGAGATGAAAACTGCTTTACCCTCAAGGAAGAAAGCAATAACAAGTCACGTTGACTTGCCCAACAGGCATATAAGGCCAAAATAAAGTGTCATATACTAACTGCAGTCTCTATCCAAAAAGCAAGGCTTCACATGGCAGCTTGTCCACACTATCAGAGCAAACATAGACTGCAACTATCTCAGGGCACAGAGCCCAATATACATAGAGTGTGATTTGCAACCTATGATACACAGCACCACAACTACACTGTTACCCTTAGGCAAGTCCATTCACATGGGCATCTATTACGCAATAGCCAACGTACCACAAGGCTACAGGAAGCACCCACCAAGGGAAGCCATACCTTCACAGAAAAAAGCGGATTAGCAGCACGAGCTTGGAAATTAAATCATGACATATCAATCTGCATGCTGCAACTCTTACTCTACATGGCAGTGGGGTTGGAACTAGATGATCTTTAAGGTCCCTTCCAACCCATAACATTCTATGATTCTATGATATGCAGATACTAACCACAAAAACTGAATTTCTTGGTTGTTTTGGGGGAGGTTGGGAGGTGTGGCTCTATGTCATAGAATACAGATAAGAAGACAGCTGTATGGAAAATAAGCAATTTATATTTGACCCTTAGTACCAAAGTAGAAAGAATAATTCTTGTGATTACTGAACTGAGCAAATCAGGATGCCAAGGATATGGTAGAGGATAAATATACATGAAAGCAAATTTTTTTTTGTCTGTCTATTTTCACAAAACAACTTCCACTGGAGAAGCACGTTCATTGTGGCTGACTACTTTTAGTTGATGAAAGGAAGGTTATGCCATTTTCTATCAGATAGAGAACAGAAATGTTACAGGAAGACTTTCTCTCCTTCTGAAGCTTCAGTTACACAGATCTTCAAGGTTTCCACTCCAGCCTGTTTCTGAAGCTTTCAAAATTCTGCTATCAGATATGATGTCTGCATCCAGGGTTAAGATTTACATCTGATGATAAAGTATAGGCAAAACTCTCAAATACACACTACATACAGAAATATGTAGCTACAGAAATATGTTTAAAGGTTATCTACTTTTTGACCCTCATATATGAGGTCATTCCCACTGGTAGTCAGGTAACTGTCTACTCTAAACCAGCAATGAAACTATTAAGAAGGATGAAATCATACCTACCTAGGAAGCAAAACTCTCATGTTACGGACAGTTTTTCACTACACCCATGAGTTAGGATCTCAAAGTAGTATAAAGTTTTCCTGTCACTGTGGCATAAATTATATTACTCAATTTAAGAACTACATGTAAAAAACTTTTTTAAAATTATCCATATGGTTTCCTAAGGAAATTCAGCTTATTTTATCACATTATCTGCCCACTCACTCTCTAAGCCTGTTGGCTGATTCCTGTTAAACTCTACGTGGGATGAAAACCCTTCAAAATAATTATGCTTCTATAAATTTAACAACAATCAGCTGCTGTGAAGTGTCACTACCTGCAGCCTCCACAGAGCAATGGAGGAACTGCAGCACAACCCGCTAAGTGCTGGCAGCATCTGACTGCCAGGCAGTGTCACTGCCTGCTGCACCTGCCAGCTCTCATAAAAGGGACAGGTTTTAGGATGCAGCTGGGAGAAGAGTTTTTGCCCTATTCTGGACAGGAGTTTGGAAAGGGAACAAAGGGGCCAGAACAATTAACGTGCTGACAATTAACAAAGTCAAGCTTCATTCGTTTTCATGCTCAGCGACTCAACGGTTATACCTCATGACTGCTGCTTTTCAGAATCACGGAATGGCTCAGGTTGGCAGGGTCATCTGGTCCAGCCTCCCTTCTCAAGCAGGGTCATCCCAGAGCACATGGCACAGGACTGCATCCAGACAGTTCTTGACTATCTCCAGCGAGGGAAACTCCACAACCTCTCTGGACAATCTGTTCCAGTGTTCAGTCACCCACACAGTAAAGTTCTTCCTCATATTCAGGTGGAACTTCCTGTGCATCAGTTTCTGCTCACTTGCCTCTTGCTCTTTTCCTGGGTACCACTGAGAAGAGCCTGGATCCATCCTCTTTGCACCCTCCCTTCAGATACTTGTAAACACTGATGAGGTCCCCTCTCAGTCATCTCGGGGCAAGAATAGGCCCAGCTCCCTCAGCCCTTCCTTGTAAGAGATGCTGTCATTCGTTTTTTCATTCAGGAGCCCATTAGCCACGACAAGACAGCATCACTGAAACAGGAGGCCAGTAAGTCCTACCACATAGATTCTGACATGCTTAAAATCTCATCCCGTGCTGAATAATGGGTGATGAAATTGACACAAGTTTTTTTTCCTCCAGTGTTTCCAGCAGCTGGCAGAATAGAGCACACTGGAACTCTGACAGAAGCAAAGCCAGGATTTATTTGATGGTGTTAAGATGTACACATATGAAAGATGTGAAGAAGAGAGATGAAACTTGGGCAGTGGAGAAAAGAGGGGAACCATACGTAATACAGAACAGCCACATTAAATTTGTAGGTCGAGTTTCTGGGTGCTCACAGAAATTTGATCTACAACTCTCAGAAACGATGTACACAAAAATGGAATAAAAGCTGTAAAGACACTTGTACAGTAACTGTATGCATTTTTTTTCTGGAAATAAAACATTTTTGCACCAAGTGTTCACTTCTGTAGTTCAGAAACAGCTTCTGTGTCAATCAGTAAACACAGGCTATCAAGTAAAAACAAATATTTGCAACTTTTGAAAACGATACAAAAGTGTCAAAGATCATCACTGCTTCTAGAGAGGGATCTATGGTACCATGACTATTTGTCCTACAGTACTGAGACAGCAAAAGGGACAAGCCTTTTGCTGGATAGCACCAGGAAAAGAAAGTTATCCAGTTTAATCTGAATCACAAAAACATTTCCAACCTGGGTTGTTGTACTGCAGCCTATTTATCATCATCTTATCTAGATATGTCAAGAGACTTTCCCATCATCTTAGAAGATTTCATTACTCTGAAACTCCCAAGATCCACTCGCAGTGCTCAGCAATTACTCAGATGATAGCAGCAATGACGGTTGGTACACACTGCCAACGTGGCCACACCAGCCCTGCCCAAAGGTTCCCCGAGAGCCACTACCAAGCTTCACTGTCAGCATCAGATGAGTACCTGGCTCCTTCCACCAAGACGCTCCTTCCAATGCACAAACCCCTTTAAACTCAGTTTCTGAAACCATGTTTGCAGTCTTAAATCAAAACAGCAATGCCATTAGTCTTCTCCATTGACATCTGCTAGTGTATCCCTAAACAACATTTTATGGAAGCAAATAAACATTTTAATGACTAGAACATTTCATTCATCATCTGTCCCATACGCACTGCAAGGGGAAGGAGTACTAGCATTTCAGAGACTGATTTCAGGAATCCAGCCTTCTCCTAGTCTCCAGATAAGCTGAGAAGGAAGGAACAACACGCAGGCTGATTTTCATCCGTGCCCTCATACTGGCCATGAATAGAGCACAAAAGAGGCCATCTGCTCTTCTGTAATGGCATTCTTAGCCCAGAGAGCTCAAAGAACTCCAAGCTGCAAGACACTCCATGAAATGGAAGGATGTCTTGCTCTTTTCTTACTTTATTGCCTGTATTTTCATTAATGAAGGATTAACTAACAGGATGATGATAGCTCATCATATAGTTACTGAAAAAAGTCATGAATAGTTGAGAAGAAAATTTCAGCCTGCAGAAATTGCATTTTAAAAAAAAAGATTTACCGAGGGATTTCTCTCTTTGGTTTTATACAATGTCTAAACAGATGAAGGAGAAGTCTCATGCTTAAAGGTGCATTTTTGACACTCTTAATGGACTACCTCAAAACATACACTACACTGGGATGCAGGGCAATAAGAGAGGTCAAATGTGTTATTTTTACAAATATCGTATGCATTTCAGTTTGTTTATTTTTATTCTTCCAACTCCACAATGTAAAATGTTGTGAAGGAGATAAAGAAAGATAAAGTACAGTCCAAACAACAGGAAGGATCTATAAGAACAGAAAGGCATTCCAGCACCTGGAGAATAGTACCCAGCTCTGCAAGGACCAGCAAAATCCATTCCTCAAAGATACAAACTGAGGATTAAAGGAATCAGACAAAAAAGCTGTCAGACTTAGTAGTAGAAATAGGTGATTAAGCAGAAGCTAAGAACTGGAGAAAAATACAATACAATAAAATACAATAAAATAAAATAATAAAATAAAGACAGCAAGCACCTTCTGAGGAGCCCAAACTGATGGTGCTGCTAAGGTTTGCAGGGAATCAAATGTTTTGAGGAAAATATGGCAATACAGATTCAACTATACAAGTCAGTTTTCTCAACCTATTATTTCTTTGCTGTGCATGCTGTGAGCTCTGAAAGCAGATATATTTATTTATTTAAGAGAAATGGTATGGGTTTGCCTAACTCGCATACTCCCCAGGAAAAAAGAACAACACAAGTACCAAACCCTGCTGAGCCAGCCAGAATAACAGTACTAGAGACCAAGCACAAGGCTTCCCTCATCTGCTAAAACCACACAGATCTCTGAGAAGTGTGGTGAAAGCCATCAGGTTTTCCACTGGAGGGATTGGTACAGGAGCAGTAGAGAGGGACAGCAGCCTTTCCTTCCCGCTCAGCCCAGGTCAGAGTAGCAGGATCTGTAATGCATTCTCCTGTAGTGGTATTTATGAGATTTTGGTAACAGTTCCCACAAAATCACCACTTCATTTCAACCTAATTGCAAAATCAGGACAAAAGAGCTCCACGGGCTCTTGAAACTGAACTGCTAGAAAAAGCACCTCCAGAAAAACCGCTTTTTTTTCTTTTTTAAGCCAAGGTTTGTGATCAAATGCACATTAGATTGGTAGCACATCTGTCAAATAAAGAAGAAAAATTGTACACACAGTAGTACTGCAACTGGGACAAAATATAGGGAGGTTCTTCTACTAAGTATTTTTCATTAAAAAATCCAGGGGATATCCAGATCTGTCACAGTACACAAGTTGAACAAAATAATAAACTTGCAAAATATTAAATTCATTTTCATTCTTTATTTTTTTTCACAAGAGTTTCCAATAAAAAGAAGTATGTATAGCCTTATTTTCTGAAGACGCAAATTTTACGAAAGAAAGCTTCAAGAATACCAGTAGGTGGCACTTGGAAAAGAAAGCAAAAACCAAACCTGAAACACTAATTTATGCACAAAATAAAACTACATTTTTAAAATTTTTCATTTGACATACAAAACCAATCTTTTCTTTTTAAAACAAACCTTTAAATACCTCTTAAAGAAAAATAAGCTTCTATCTTAGTGTTTATTGCAAAATGAGGGATTATAGTTACTAATTCTTATTCTAAATGAGACTTGATATTGTAAGTTTACGTAAACAGATATCCAAAGACAAATACTCCATCATCCAAAAGATGGAAACTACGTAACAAGAAAGAGTGAAACATAGAAGGGATTTAGTAATTATACTGGATCACCTATAAAAGACAGAGGGGAAAGTGTGTGGTAGTGGCAGCAAGAGGAGGCTAGGATGTGTGTGAAGAAGCTGCTCTGGCAAGTACCCTCCATGAGGCATGAGAGGGACTTTAGACAGGCTTTATAAACAGAGGGCACCAAGAGACACCACGAGTAACTTCTCCTCTAGGAAGAAAAGTCTTGAATTCTGCTTGTCTTTTAAGCATCATATACATCACTGCTCATCTTTCAAAAGTTTCCATAATGTAAATTATAATATTTTTAAGAGACTGAGTAATTTTCCAGTCTATAATATTTTTTCAGCAAAAACCCCTAAATATCATGGGGGGGGGGAAGTTGGGTTTTATTTAAGAAAAACTAGAGATGAAACACTTATACAGCAATCACATTACATTTTAGCTTCCCAGTACTACATAGAAAGCAGAACTCACTTTGCAAGTAAATCAAACATGAACACAAAAGTGAAAAGGTCTACTACAAACAGTGAAACACCATGTTATATTTAATTTATACTGGGTTTATTATTTCTAAGAGAACTATTAATCAACAGTAACGTTTAGAAAGCTGTGTTTACCAGTGCATTCAAGAGGAACAGCAGTCTAAGTTTCCAGTTAACTACCTCTCTTTCAAAGAATTCTATGTTATTTAATCAATAACTCCGTAAACAGCAAATTAAATCCATCAGCTAGAGTTTGATGAGGCAAGTATTGACTCAAAAGTTTTTAAGAAAGCTGATTATTTCTCACATTCAATTAGAAACAGCAACACCATATACATAGATCACATGACAAATGTGCTGGAAAACCTAGTCCTGTAATTAAGCAGAAGACTAATTATTTATAAAAAGCATTTGCTCATTTACTAGATACAATCTAAACCTCATGGTCCATGAAGCATGATAGTATTCAATTGAATATGCAGGCAATAAAATTTCACGTCCTGCCTGAATTCCAACTGACACAGGGCCACCTCAGTATTAAAAAAAAAATAGTATGTAAACAGATAATTCAACTGCACAGACAATAATGAAAGATTTGTCATTCAAAGTAAGACATGGGGGTGACAAAGAAACCAGGAGACAATCAAAACAATGTTACTATGTTACCTCATAAAAAGATTTCACTGTTAACTCATTCTTTGACTATGACTAAATCTGGACCTTGGCCTCAGCCATTTTCTTACACTTGACTCTATCTTAAAAGTACAGTAATTTGCAGACTTAGACTGTGACTAAGTATATTTTCAATCCATTACATAAGGCAAAAACCAAATCGCTGATAGACACTGTACTCGGCGATTACACATTCCTGCCCTCCTTGTCCTCCATATCAGCCACGCTGGCTGGTTGCAGCTGACCTGCTCCCATGCACCACGCTGAAGAGCCAAGGTTTTCATTCCTGTGCTATTGCTGCATCCCTGCAGGAGAATCTCCACCACCTCTGCCCCTCCGGGGAGAGGATTTGCAGCACAGCCAGGAGTGGGATGCAACACCGTAGGACAGGGTTTATAAATGCAACAGCTTTGGGGGAATGGCAGCAGGGTGGCTGCAGTGATTTTTCTTTTTCCTCTGGGATTCAGGATGAAACGGGGTAAGGGCATGGGGGAGGGATGATCAGGAAGATCAAGGGGGATTGATAGTATATGGAGAGAGTGGAAAAAATGTTGTTAAGGGGGCTTCCCAGGATGCCAGAAGAAACTGAGCTAGCTCTCCTCAGGAAGGCTTCCTCCTTTTGGGACAATCAAATTTCCCCTCAACTTCATAGCAAAAATTTTGTTTTCCTTACAAAGCAACAGGATTGCACATCTGTGATTGGTGCTTAGAGCCAGAGCTTGGGAAAAGTTGTGTGATGCCATAGGCAAACTGTTTTGCATCCCTCAGAGGACAACCCTGCACTGCAAACCATAATTCACAGAATTAATGGCCCTTTTAGTTGCTCTACTTGGCAAGAGAGGCACTGAGCTCCAACAGGTCTGTAAGGCTGCAGCATATTGCCCTCCCAGCACAGCCCTAGAGCATGGCTAGGGAAAATGGAGGCCACAGCCTTTCGCTATGAAGATACTAAACAAGCCCCCCACGCTCAGTCCCAGGTTCCACAATCTGAAATACACAGCAAAGCTGTTTAGTTCTTCAAAACTTAAATCTTTAAGGACACTTATTTTCAAAATCAAGTTTGTCTGTAAATCTCTGTAGCCATATAGACAACTTTTGAGCAGCTAAACTTAATCTGATTTTCACATTCAGGTTTTAGAATGTCGAGTCCAGGTTATAGTTTTAAACCTGAAAACTCTTTACATCAATAATTAGAAGAACCTTTTACCATTTCTGCCAAATTCAGGTCCCCCTAAAAATTTTTGCATCCTATGAGCTCAAGGTAGTAGCATTTTAGAGATCCGCTTTTACCGTAGGTAGAAACACCCCCCTGACCACTGCCTGAGAACCAGTCTCTCTCCTTGGCTCAGCAGCTTTCTGGCAAAGTCACTGTCTGAGGCGACGTTTCTGCAGCACACCTCGGCCAATACGGACTCTGCCGCAGCTATGTCCCACAGGACAGGGCTCTTCCTCCATGACAGAGAATCACAGGGGAAGAGAAAAAATAAAGAGATTTCCCTCTTCAGAAAAAAGGATTTTTGTGCAAAGAAAAAAGAGGTAAAAATAATTCAAAGCTTTTGTTTTTCTCACAAAGATAAACTAACAACCAACTAAAACACTGCCTCACTGCATGCAGAATGCAGTAAGGTCTCCATTTAGTTTTTTAACTCCTACCAGCAGAGTCATGAAAGACAGTTCTGGGCCGGAAGCAAGGCTGCTTCTGGTCCTGCAGTGTTGCCATGACTGCAAGAGGAGAAAAGCTGCAGGGGACAAAGGAGGGACCAAGGAGGAAATTTTCCCTCAGGGTCCAAGAGCATGATGGACACTCCAATCCCTCCTTCTGTCCCACACAGTGTCCACTGTATAAAGCATTACTGACCATGGCAGCAGCTTGGAAAGAGGTGCAGGGATGCTGGGACAATCCAAGCTGCACCCAACTGACACACTCCTACAGTCAAAACAGATGCAACAGGGAGAGAACTATTACAACATTAACATCTATATTGGACATTTCAGAGTCAAAAATATCATACAGTTGTTACAGGCTATCTTTTATTGTAAATGGAAGTAGTACAGAAGTTTTCAGGACTAAATGCCACATAAAAGTACTGATTTCACCTTATGAATCGTTCAGTCTGACAGCACAGTAAGTGCCATAAAGCAGGATTTAGTGCTCATGACAAAATGTTTGGTTTTTATATAGATATACATAAGGCAAGGAAAAATATGTCAAGGGAAATCTGCACCAAATTGTAAACCGCAAGAGGGACATGGAGATTAAAATTCTGGAGGCATCGTATATTAAACGAGCAGTCTACTATTCAAAAAAAAAAATCAATTGAAGCAAATTCAGTACTTCTACAATTATTATTGCACAATAACTGTCATTTTGAAGGATGAAGGTTGGTTATTTCAAAGGTTTCCATACAGCACTTCCCTGCCTACTTGAAATGTGGTATTTTTGAACTGCAGTATCAGCCAGCCAAATAAATGTATCAGACACCTTCGAGCAATGCACTTAAATGAGAGAATATTCATAAAGGATTTAGAAAGACATCTCAATTCACTGACCTAAATATTACAAAGCAAATCACCAGAATGTCTTCTATATGCAACTGTGTTGGAAAATTTCAATTACTTCTTATCTTATAATTAAACTACTGGCTTAATACTTTGTATTTCTATGGTACCTTTCACCCAGGGAGCTTAACGTGCTTTACAAACATTATCAGCTTTTACAGTTAGCTGGCTTTTGTGATGAGACACTATATTGCAGACTTCCAGTTTGAGGTTTTATGTTAATTACATACAAGCAAAACAGGGATCTTGAGTCATACCAGGTAACATAAAGTTCATCCAAATAAAGTGAGTTACTGTGAATTCATTAATGAGACAGTCAACTCAGAAAAGCAAGAAGGAGGAGCACAACACAAAACACACCTTTTTTGGATATTTTGCTGCATCACTGCTGCTATTTCTTAAATAGTATTTCCAAAGACATGAAATGATTTTAAAATCTTTTAAAAAATCCGTACTAAATAAAGCTGGAAAAATTGACACATATTACTATGTTTGCATATACCATTCCTTCACTTTGTAAGATACAAAGAAATGGGTGGCTTTGGGGAGTGACAAATTTCATGAGTGGACTATTACATGGATTAGAAATTGGTTGGAGAGTCACATCCAGAGGATAATGGTCAATGGCTTGGAGTCTCAATGGGGAAGTGCTGTTCCTCAGAGTTCCAGACTGGGACCAGTGTTATTTAATTTCTCCATTAATGACACAGACAAAGGGATGGAGTGCACCCTCAGCAAGCTGGCAGGTGACACCAAGCTGAGTGGTGCAGTTGACACACCTGAAGGACAGGATGCCATCCAGAGGGACCTGGACAAGCTCGAGAAATGGGCCTGTGGGAATCTCATGAGGTTTAACAAGGCCAAGTGCAAGGTGCTGCACCTGGGTCAGGGCAAACCCTGGTATCAACACAGGCTGGGGATGAACAGATCGAGAGCAGCCCTGCTGAGAAGGACTCGGGGGTGCTGGTGGAAGAGAGGCTGAACATGACCCAGCCACCTGCACTCACTGCCCAGAAAGCCAAACGTGTCCTGGGCTGCATCCAAAGCAGCGTGGGCAGCAGGGCCAGGGACGGGATTCTGCCCCTCTGCTCTGCTCTGGTGAGACCCCACTTGGAGAGCTGCACCCAGCTCTGGGGTCTCCAGCACAAGAAGGGCATTGACCTGCTGGATTGAGTCCAGAGGAGGCCACCAAGATGATTAGAGGGATGGAGCACCTCTCCTATGAGGGAAGGCTGAGAGAGTTGGGTTTGTTCAGCCTGAAAAGGAAAAGGTTTTGGGGTTACCTAATTGTGGCCTTCCAGTACCTGAAGGGAGCCCACAAGAAAGATGAAGAAAGAAAATTTATAAGAGCATGTAGTGACAGGACATGGAAGAATGGTTTTTGTTGCTGTAGAAACTGAGAAGATGCAGCAACATCAAATCCAGTGAAAGAATGAATTATTTATTAATTTTACAATCATTTTTATATAGTCTAGTTCCATAAAGCGATTGGACAATGTTCACACACCTCCTAGGGTGATTGGTTCAGGTTCTATCACATCCACGGTAAAACATTTCTCAGTGTACCATAAACAGAACTTAGCAAAACACCAGATGTGACTATCGTCTGGATAAACTATCTTACTGTTTTCATATCCTGCGTGAGAAAGGAAAGGTTCTCAAAGAATTAATGCAAGAAGCTGGAAAATTCATCTGCTAGCAGCATTTCGGTATCCACAGGTTTTAACCGGAAAAGAATTAGATTAGGTATTAGGAAGACGTTCTTCACTGTGAGGGTGGTGAGGCACGGGAATAGGTAGCCCAGAGAAGTTGTGGATGTCCAATTCCTAGAAGTGTCCAAGCCCAGGCTGGACAGGGCTTGGAGCAACCTGGTCTAGCGGAAGGTGTTCCTGCCCATGGCAGGTGGGTTGGAACTGGATGATCTTCAAGGTCCCTTCTAACCCAAGCCATTCTATGATTCTATGGTTTCAACATCACACAACCAATACATCTTTACTGGGTATATTGAATCAGCTTCTTCAGGTTTCATTGCTGCAATAGCACTGTTAAAATCCATGTACTTCAAGATATAAATCACCCTTAAATCACTTTGCCTAAAAGTGCTTAAAATGTTAGGAACTTTGCCGCACTGCAGCAACACACAGAAGTCTTTAAAGTTCATCTAAAACAACCTGCAGCAATAGGTACCACTACTTCCACTACTTGTGCTCAGGCCATGAAGGATAGAACATAAGTGTAGAATTCAAAGCTCAGCACTACTATGAACATAAAATATTAAACCAAACATTTTAAAGTAATAAAAAATATATATGTACAACTCACTGCTGCAGAATGAAGCATCCTTACAGGACAAAATGAAAATATTTTATAAAATTACAGATTCCAAAAAACCAGAAAATCAATGGTGAAGTAACAAGTGTAGATGTTCTACAATGGTGCAACCTGAATGTCCACATGAGGTACAGAGTTCAACTCACCTGTGTCCTGATTAGAAGTGGGAAAAAAAATCTTTAGTGTCCAGCAGGCCACATATTCTACAGACACCACATATTTTTACTGAAAAACTACCTAAGCAATTGTTTACAGAGCTTTCAATATTTTATTGGCACCATTTATTTTCTCTTCCCACCTGGAAAGCATAGTACTTCATTCTGCTATATGTTCAACACTTACAGGATTCATGAGAAAAGAAAAATTACAGCTAATGCCTTTTTTAAATCTTTCAGAATATCCTAAAATAGCTTTTCTGAATACAAAAGCTGCAGTATTTCATATCCAAGATTTAGACTCTTTCACGTACAGTCAAATATTGCATCCCAGTAGAAAAGAAATATTACCTCCCTTTCCTGAGATATAAAATGATAATCTTTTGCCATTTAAGATCACAAGATACAAGACACCTAACCCCCCCAACAAAAAAAAAGAAAAAAAAAGAAAAAAAAAAAAGAAAACTACAAAAAACCCCACAAGGCCTATCCAAGAAAAAAAAATCCTAGTGGAAGAATTGATTTTGGAGAAAGATTTCACAATTTCACAACCTGTGGTGAAGAACATTTCAGATTGACATTACAAAGATAATACAAAAGAAAGAAGGTATAGAGAGACAGAAAAACAAGCAGCATTCAAAGCTGCATGACAAATAAGTATAGAACATGTCATTCTTCAAGTCAATATATAGATCTTTTCTGCCTCACTTTCCTTCCTTCCCATCTGCATCTCACTGTCATTAAGTTGCATCATGGCACTTCTCCTGTACCTGAAAAAGCATGTACACAATGATGCTGACGGGACTGTAGTGACTTTTTTGAACGCATCCACAGTACTAAAGCTACTGTTCCAAAAGGCAATCAGTTCCCAGCACACCCCTGCATCATCCACTCCCTCCATTTACAAGACCTGAATGAATGACATGATACTTCCTCATATCAAAAAAACATTTAATTTTTTGTAATCCATTTATTTGAAGAATTAGTCTATTTAAATAATGCTGAGGTCAATATTATGGTTTTGAATAACAGCAAGTAAAAAAAATACGTATTTGCAGTCCGCCTGAAACCTTGTGTATTCACAAAACCTCTTCTAATGATCTACAAACTTGTTACATGAACCAATCACATGCATATGCTGAACTAATTCAAGCGGAACTATGCTGGAAAACACAGGTATGAAGGCAGGTAAGAGCAGTGCTTCCACCAGCAGCCACAAAGCAGTCCCTACCTGGTGTGTAAGGGAACCAAAAAAAACCAACAGATTTGACAGAGACTGTTAGGGAAAATGGAAAAAGAACAAGCATGATGGCATCCTCCAGCCTTCTCACTTTTGACATGCTTGCCCTATGGCTAAAGACCACACTACACTTTGAAAGACCAAAGCAAATCAAAGCAAGCTATTCTGTGTCACCATGCTCACTCCTGATGGCAAGTCCTTGGAGAGGGCAGCACACACAGTGCTGAGCCCCACAGGGCTGCCAAGGTGGGCGAAGCTCCAGCAGAGGACCCAGCCCCACACAGCCGCTGCCTCTGCCTCAGGAAAGATGTCACCAGGCAGGAGGGTGGGCAATCATGTGCTCAAAGCAAGAGGAGGGGCAGCCATGTAGCACAGCAGCCAGACTGTGCCATTTTAAACTATTTCATATCTGCTGAATTCTATTTCTTTTGCTTCTATAACTGAAGGTTAGGCAATTTTTTTTTTCTTGTGGTTAGGTCAAACACATCATCAAAAAGCTTCAAGTAGTTTACATTAAATCCCTTAAATTGCTCTGCTGCAAATGATGAGGTTATATGTGGCCTGAAGCAATAATTTAAAAAAAAAATTTCTCTTTCAGGTCGAGTGGAAATATATGACTCGTTAAGCCAGGGCAAAATCAGTTATGGCCCGGAGATGAAACTTCCCTTTCGTCTGAATAAAACTGACATTTCTGTTCCACACTACAGATTCAACAAACAAAAGTTAATTAATTTAGGACAGCAATTCTTTTAATGCTTTTGGCAACATCTTAAACCAGTGAATACAAACTTAAGTATTGATGATGTTCTGAAGCCTCAGAAGAATGTGGCAGTTGAGAAATTCAGGACACTAAAAGTAATGCCAATAGTCTGTACAGCATTCAGATTGTTATACCACCACTCATTTGCCGAATGCCATTTGCATCTAGATATTTCTTCTTTTCCAGCTAAGTGATTCAATACTGTTGCTTGCTTCCTTAAATTGTTACCGCTGGAAGGATCAGTTAAGTTTTAACTGATGCTCATTTGTTACTTGTGAAATTATACCAGTATGTTTATAACCTCAAATCACCACATGCATTTCATATGCACGTATATTAAGAGACAGAGAGAGAGAATACAGTAAAAAGACAATAATGTGCCGTAACATTTACCAGTTGTTTGCCAGAATCAGTTCCTGATGAGATGAGTGGACTAATTTCCCCAGAGTAGATCACATGTGTGTAGATCACACTGCATTCTGCATGGCTGCAGGCTTAGTGCCCTGAGAATAAAGCACAGCTCCTCTACCAAGCCTGGAGACGTGAAACAATACCTCAAGCTCTAAGCTGGCCTATGACAAGTGTTTGTGTTCAGTAAACATGGTTAGCACCACTGTAGTTAATTCTATGCAAAATATTTCTTAAATTAGATGCATGAAATTTAGCATTTCATTGTCTTTTACATTCCAGTAACAGCTTTAACTTTTAAAGGGTATCCTGATTTTATTTTTTCCAATAATGGAGTAATACAAAAGTCTGGGGTTACAATTAAGTCAAGTTCTTCTACCATGCCAAATACTTAATCCTCTGCCTTCCCATGAGCTCCCAGTCTGAAGTTATGTAGTGTTAAAGTCACCCTTAGCTTCAATTATTTTTAAAAAGGGTACAGTAGAGCTGCTTCTTCCCTACTCTGACCTATTCTGTACAACGTGTTCCTAAGCACGGGCTCTTGTATATGTGGCACTTCTTACCATAGAAAGAGCTTGGTGTTGGTCAGAGCTTCCAAGCAGTAAATGCCATGCTAACACATGTTTCTCATCAGAAACACAAGGAGACAGACCATCGGGACCATTCACCTCCACATTCACAGCCTCCGCACTACGTACAAAAAACAGCTCCAAGGTGATAGAAGCTGCCCAGGCCCATGAAGTCACTTATGAGGAGAGCCTGTAGGAAATCTACTTCTAGGTCTGCGAAACATTTTCACTTACAAAACCCCATTTGATTCAAAAATTCTCTGTTATCTCTATTTACAACAACAAACTTCCAACCTTCCATGTTTTAGAACAGGGCTCCAAAGGAACTGCAGACAAGTACTTGATATTTCAAAGCAGCTAAGCTGAGGCTTGGTTCTGAATGCTCCATAACTGCAGAAAGAAACGTTGGTGCTTATAAAGGCAAAAAATAGCAATTCTGAGGGAATTCTGGGGGACTGGTGATCCTGGAGAAGCCTGGAGAAGTCTTTGTATCTGAACATTTCCACTTGCCATATACAACACAGCACATACAGCACCAGGGCATCCTATTCCTTCTCGGCCTGACACATGCTAGAATTTCAGTAACCAAACTAGAGGGGCTACGAAGTTTATGTTGGCAAAACAAAATGACAGATACTTGGTCACCCTACCAGAACCAGTACACTAAGTTTAATCACTAATTATTTCCAAAGCTCCAGGCAGAATGTTATAGAATTCCTATACCAGAAAATGTTGATGTTCCAGCTCAATTCTGGCAAAAAGCATGCACTTCCCACCCCATTTCCAACGACAAAAACTCCAGACAGAACAGATCACTATAACCTGGGGCTAGGAAAAAAGAAAAATATCTTCAATGAATGTTATTTGTGCAAAGGACTTTAACCCAGCCAAGCCTTTGCTGCCAGCCACTGCATAAGCACATCAGCCGTGAGGTGATTCACTGCCCTGCTGCAGCTCCCACAGCAGAGTTTGAAGGACTTTGGAAAGGACTGACTAGAAGCTGCAGATACACTACAGCAATACAAAAATCTTTACAAGCAATATCCTTAAAAGATGAAGAAAATAAAGTCAAATGACTAGAGATATGGATCTGATATGGAATGATCAAGAGAGACATATTTAATTATAGATTCAATTGAAAACAACAGCTCCGCGAAGAATTTAGGAAAAAGATCAGAACTGGGTACACTCACAAAGGAGAAAATGATAACACAAAACCTAGTTTTTTTTTATTTGCATTGCTCAAAGCAGACACCTGTAGAAACTGTCAAGAATAAAAAAAAAATTTTAATTTACTGTAGTAAATAGGGAAGACTACATGAATTCTTTATTTGTACAGCTACTGCGCTTACTATAATAATTTTCTAAAAAAAATAAAGCAATGCCTTTTCATAATTAGTGTACTATGCCAGTAGGTTTTTTCCCTAAGCAAAACATGAGCAAATACTACTTTTTTTAAAAAAAATTACATACATACATATTTAACCAACACTCAAAACAAAGTTTACCAATAGGGCACCTCAAACTTGTCCAAAAACTAGAGTAGGTCATTGTGTAATACTGCTCTGAGACGCACTTCCTGCAAATACAAAAGAATACAGATGGAACCAGATACTCAGTTCTGCTGGATCATGGGGTGAAGTCCTTAAGACCTGAAAAGTGAGAGAAGCACTGAATTTATAAGGAAAAGTCAGAAAAGCTGAATGTATTTCATCTGTTTAACAAAGGTACATAGGAATCCTGTCACATTGAAGGATGACAGGATTAATTCAGAAAATTAAAAGAGCTGGGGAAATTATTATGAATGACAGAACGAAATTGTTGAGTACATAAATTCTGACCAAAAATAGCTACGAAAGCTATTATGAAATAATTTCCAGAAGAAAATGACAGAAGCATCATTGCCAATGACAAGCCTAATACTACACCAGACAAAACTTGAAAATAAAGACAACTTCTTTGTTTGCTAGACAGAAACAGTATTTATTGATTCTTGCATAGATAATTTTTCAAAATCAGAAAAGATGATGATCTGCTGTTAGAGGGAAGCCATCAGTAGTTTGGCAGAGTTGCATTAAGATCTATGCTACTCAGTATATTCTTAATACAATTAGGAAAAAAAGGTGAATACAAAGGTGCAAGATTTGTTGAAAATACTTAAATTAGCCAGGAAAGTAAAAATATGGGTCGATTGCAAAAAAAAATTTAAAAGTTACATTTAGAGAAGGCCACGCACTTGGAAAAAAGTCATCTTCATGTTGCAGATAAAGTAATGGGCTCTGATCCTACTCAACTTGGAAGTATAATTCTGGGATTATAATCTTATTTCATCTACACAAATAATACATCTCCAGACAACTCCCAGGCCCATACAAATCCAATCTCAACAAATGCAGAGGAGCAGAGGAAGAAAAGCAGGCAGGACCTCAGAGCAAGACTCCAGCTGAGTAACACCCTGTCTGTCCCAGGAGAATCTCAGCCACAGTGTCCAGGCATGAACCCAGCAAGCTGAGTTGCAGAAAGCAGCTACACCTCATCACCTTTCCAGCTAAGGAGTGTTTCTGCCTTGGGGTGTAGGGCACATGGTGGGACGAAAGGGAAGGGCATTTTGGGATTGCATCGAGTTTATGAGCATGCGAATGCTAACAAAGACCAAGCTGGAAAGCAGAAATGGCTGGGAGCAAGGGGTTTAGAGTGGGTCTCCGAGAGCCACCTGTGAGCTTGAGAAGACCTGCCTGTCTCTACAGATGAGAGCAGCTGGTTTGTTGGCTATGGGACCAGAGAGCTCGTACGTCCAGGTGCCAGCAACTGGAGGCACCAGGACAGCTACTGAGCAGACCCAAAGTCTGAGCTCAGCTGCTGGGAGGCTCCTCCAGCGTGTGTATACACATGCTCTCACTCCCAGAGCTCCTTCCTACTCAAACAGAACTGAGTGCTCTCTCTGCCTGCCTTATCCCTGGCATACACACACAGTGCACACCCATGCCTGCTGGGGATACATTTCAGCCTCAACACTGGTCGGCCCTGAGGCAAAAAGCAGCAGCTGCCTTGCTTCTCTAGGGCTGTCGGACCCAGCACAATGTATTTTCCTCCAACACAAAATAAATGCTTTCAGGCAACCATCAGCTAAATGCTTAGCAGTCACAACAAAACAGCAGGTTATTATAAGCTATGCAGAGGAGAGAACAAAACAGAGACAAGCTTAACACTGCCATTTAAACCCACTGTGGGCCTGCACCTCGAATGCTGCCTACAGCTCTGGTCCTCTCCCCACACAATCAACGGCTGAGCTGCTAATACCCCACTGCCTGGACAGGGGATGAAGGAGCCAGGATATAACAGTGGCTGATAAAATTCACAGGCGACACAGCCTGGATGAAGTGTTGTACCTCTTGTAGGCCAGGAGCTACGGACCAGCAGTAGCATGCTCACAATGAACAAATGGTAGTAGTATTCACACAACTTCAATCTAAGTAATGGAACTCTGCCACAAGATACTGTGGCTGCTAAAACCCTACAGCTTTAAAGAGAGGCCCAACAGATTTACAGAAGAGAAATGCAGTAACAGTTAATATCCACATGGAAATCACCCCTATGTCAAGAAAATATCCTGAGTCACATACCACTGAAGGGTGGGAGAAGACCGATGGTGGGATCATTACCTTGTTGCTGTAATCTTCTCAAGCTTTTCACTTTTGGCCACTGTCAGAAAGGATATGGGGTTAGACAGACTTTGGGTCTGACTCAATATGAGTAATTCCTACATTCTGTTCTTATTTCGATTTTCAAAAAAATTAAAAATAGTAATGACACAGAGGAGATCTCCACAAAGTGCTGATACTTTTCTTATACTGTAGACAGGTCAGACCAAAGTTTCTTCCCGTTTTTCGGTCTGAAGTTTCTTTCTTAACCTGGATGGTTTTACAGACCAAGGTTAGGGAAAGAACCTACACAATAACTGCCACAACAAGGAAAACCAACATCCTTCTCTGAGGAAATGGAGAGAAGCAGCTGGACAAATGAGAAATGGGAAAACTATGCCAGTTTAGATAGATTTGCTATTGATAGAAGAGCAGCAGTGCAGCCAAAGCACTCCTTGCCCTGCTAAACAGATACAGCTGATAGGAGTGAAGCCAGGTTAAGGCACAGATGCATGGGAATCCTCCCACACCCCCATTTACGTAGCACAGGGACCAGCTCCGATAACCCTTTCGTAGCAATCCCACATGGAATAGCCTAGCCTTGTTCAGAGAGGGATTTGCAGCCTCAGACTGCCTATAGTCGTCGCAGTACAGATTCTACTGGAAACAAAAGTTAACACTATAAACCTCTGAATGAATACCAGCTGACTCTGACAGTGAAACCAAAAATCCTGATTCATTAATTCCATCAAAACATCTGCCTTGTCTGATGTAACTCCTGTGTGACAGAAGAGGTTCAATTCATACCTCCTCACACCACATTTGAGGAGATACAGGTCTTCTCCAAACAACATATCCACCTTAGAGAAGCACAGTGACACAAACCACATCTGTTCCAAAAAATATTTAAAACTCCAATCATGCACCATTATGTCATCAGCAAAGCAGAGATGGGAGAGATGGGGTTTCAATCTATTCATTTTTAAGCAGTTCTCAGCAGTACAAACTACAAACAATTATCTAAAATGTTACAATTACAGGGAGCCACCTCAGGCAAAGCTTTCGGAAGCAGCAGAGACGATTTTCCCACATTGGAGACAGCAACACAGTCATCATGACAGCACTTCGTTACTGTTATTTAAAAGGACAGAGTCTAGACCAAAGACACAGAATCAGCAACATCAAGTTCAGTGAAGTCAGGCAATTCAAATGCCTGCAAGTAAATAAGCAATAAAGGAAAGGGGACAAAAAAGTATTTGAAACAGCAAACATGCACTCACAAAACTCACTAACAATAATGGTAGTATTTCAAAGTGCAAATCTACAAGACAATGGCCACTGATTGACAACAGCTTCCAATGAACAGACATCCTGTCTGGTCAAGCAGAAGCTCTAGTGCATGAGAAGACAACAAACATACATAATAAGAGACCATTTATCTATTACCATTTTCAAAACTAAATGCAAAATAGCATTAAAATATGATTTAAAACAAGGATATTCTTTAGAAAACCTTTTCTGAATACGATTTATTTATTTATTTTTAAAGAAAGTACAACAAAATGCTCTGTTCTAAATTTCAACTGAAGAAAAACCCTCTGATATAAACTTAAGCTCACCAGGCTTAAGTGACAACTGGGAGAAATTAATTTCCCAAAGAGGCCCACCCGGATTTTCCAGAGCTTCATACAAGTAGAATTCTTTACACAAACAAACCTTGACTCTACCTCTGGGACAAATCATCTTCCAAAGGTCTACGATGCAAACAGAAAAACAGAATTACTATGCACCATTAGCAGAGACACAGAAACCCAAAATAGGGTAAATGGTAACCTATAATCCTGCAATGACAGACAGGATTTCAGCGTGATGGAGGAGCAAATAAGGACCTCAACATTGCTTCTGGTCTGGACACTTGCAACATTATCCTCATCCCCACTTGCACTTATATTCCCAGATGGTTAGTAATAGCAGGTCATCTGCAAAAGTTTAAACAAAGATGCAAGAGCAGCAGAAATTTTTTGGAGGTGGTTGCAGACAACAAAATATTTACTTCACCCAAACTAGCAGTGAAGATACTCATTGCTTTACAATATATACAGGGGAAGGAGTGGGAAAAAAAGACCATGTAGTACTTCAAAACAGAGCATAGGAAGCCCTGGAAATGCAACTATTTAGTATTGAGATTCAGCTAATAAATGAAAGCACTTGGCACAGCATCATTCCTTTAAGACACACACGCATGAAAATGCAAACACAGCTTGCTTCAATTTCCAATTGAATTTTGTTTCCAGCTTGAAGAAGAAAAAAAAGGGAAAGAAAAAAGCAACTGGTATGTGGCAGGGAAGGAGGGTTGCCAATAACTTCTGTATACACTTAAGACATATTTCTGTGTGGATGGCTGGGTTTAATTAAAATTTATACGTAAAAAATTAAAAACATACAAAGTGACCAAGTACTGACAAGAAGTAGGAAATGTACCCATGGTGTTAAAACATTAAAACACTTCATTTGGAGTCTCTAGCATTAAGTGTGATGATAGAGAAAGCTAGGAATTAATGAACCATTCTAACACTGAAACTAGGTTAGTCCCCATAAATGGCAAGTAGCTGATTTCAGAATAAGTAAGAATAAATCTTACCAATGTGTAGCACTAGCTACTGTTTTGATAAGCCCTTACTCTCAGATGAATCCTATATGCAAAGCAGAATGGCATTCTTTCCCGGAAGTATCACCCACACCTCCTCTTTCCAAACAAGATACATATTGCACTCTCAAACCAAACAGAAAGCATGCAGCAGCAACGTGATTTACGTGACCACAACTAAAACGAAGTCAATTTACCCAACCAGTATACAGATTAAAACACAAAGTAATTGTCTATTAATTAGACATGTTTATGCCTCTCATTTCCACAAAATATTCTATATGAACTTTGGCCACACAGTTGAAGCCAGTCAAATAGAAGCATGACTCAAAATAAACTCACTCTAGCACAATTGCGTCTAAAAACTTCAAGTCTGTACTTTTCTTTTTAAGTGGCATACAGATTATCTTTATTTGCTTAAAATGGAAGCTACCAGAACAGCCACTTTATTAGTTTTTCCCTTCCTGGAAGGGAAAAACTACAAAATGCAAGAAAGAATTAGTAAGATATTTCTGTAGAGTGCTGTCTTTACTAGCATGATGGAAATTACAGAAACTAAAGTTGGTTAAAAAAATTAATTTCATTAAACGCATTTTTCCTGAAGGAAGGGAGAAGAATCAAAAATTTGAATTTTTGAAGCATATCTTAGTAGAAGCTGAGACTGGCTATACTGTCGGTGCACGGTGGTGAATGCAAGCCCAGCTGAAGCACAGAAGAAAGGATTTGGAAGAGAACAATAGAAGAAAGCCTGCCCAAAGGAGAGATCTAAACGTTAGAATCTGTCGTTTAGCCACTACAAGAAACAACCTAATACAGCCAAGTGTGCTCTGTAAAGTTGCACAAGCTAAACAGGGCCAGTCCAAGAGCACAGCAGTCCAGTTGCAGTCTATAAATGCAAACCCAAGTCTAGCTGAGTTTGCATCTTGTCTAGTCTCAAACTACCAGCAGTAAGCAAGGATGACAGCCAAAGCTAAAGCCAGCAGCCAGCCCTCATATAAAAATACTGAGTATGGTCTAAATTAGCTGCATTCCTGAGCAGCACCTTCCCCCAGGATTGTAACAGTGCTCAGTATTAACAGGTAGAAGCACTTAATAAACTCTTGAGAAAATTTAGGACAGATAAGGTCTACAATGCTTGCTGTGTAAGCAAATAATACATGCTTAAATTGCTTAAAAACATTAAGAAATTACGACAATCCGTCCTGAGTCCTTAACTCACTATACCTGTTAATTAAAAAGTTATTAAACACAGAACATGTCTGATGTCACCCAGCTCATTTTTTTTCTAACTGCTTGATTTTCTAAATATTTATAACTGTACATTTCAGAAATGCTAGATCAGTTTGGTTTTTTTACAGCAGCACAGTCTTTCTATTTTTTTTTTTCATTTGATGATTTAAAATCCTATCTTTTCCAAAATCAGGTAGGAGTTGTACAACAAGATTTTTTCCTTTTGCACCTTTCCCAATTTCTGACTGCTGGTTTTGAAAGTAATATTCATCAAATAATGCATTGCACAAAACAAAGCAATAACCAAGCAAAACAAATGAGCCACCACATACAGCCTTTAGAATCCAAAACATTACTTTAACAAGCGAGCTTTTCCGAAGACTCATAGGCACTGTGCAATTTGTCCTCCATGAGGTCAGACTGCCTCATCATCCTACACCACTACAGCACATGCAAAGGGCACCCTGGGATGTTATGCTTTGCAATATTATAAAACACTTCCAAATAATAGGTAGGATGAAAAGACTACAGAAAAACAAAACAGATGTTTTCATTACCCCAAGTTTCATTCATTATCAAGTCCTTCTTTGTTTCCATTTCTCAGCAGACCCTTGAATTTCTAGAGAACCTGAACGATCATTTCCCAAAAAAGCACTCTGAAACGATTGCATCAGATCAATGTATATTAGCTTCGAATGCAATTCATACTACATTGTCAAGCATGCTACTAGAACCTATGCAATAAGCATTCTGCAAGTTCTAATAATGATGATGTAAAAAGAAATACCCTATTTGCTCATTTATTTCCCGAGAAATAACACAACAACTTTATCTCAGCTCTCTTTCTGGGAACCAGGACTGATGTCACAAGTATCAGCTCCTCAGGTAGCAGGAGAAGCCAATCCACTCTGAGACAGACTAAAACCTTTCCAATTTTAACACTTACATATATATTTATTCTAGCCGATATCAGTGCCAATGATTAAAGATGACACAGCTTTTATGTGCCTCTTGCTTTGCTGGATTTTAACTGATGAGCTGAAATTTCTCATGGTATGTTCAGATTTGAATGACAAATTCTTTCTATTTTTATGTTTAATAGACATTCTGAGAAAAGATAAATCCTTTATATAACATTAACTTTCTTTTCAGACAACATTTTCTTTTGAAAACTTCAGACACTTCCTTTTCAGTTCGAGGCACTTGAAGCCCAGCAGAGAGGGCTCTGTACTAGAGATTGCATAGACTTTCCAGAGAAACCCTACAAAATCACAGAATGAGTGAGGCTGGAAGAGACCATAGTGGGTCATCGGGTTCCACCTCCCTCCTTCAAGCAGGGTCATCCTAGAGCCTGGATTGCACAGGCTTGCACAGCAATGGCTGACAGACAGACCTCACTTAGATCTTAAGTTGTACACATCTGTTAAAGCTCTCAGGGAGTTTAAAAATCAGTATTTTTGCAGAGTTCATTCATTTGGGGAAATTTGTCCACGGACCCACCATCCACAGGCAAATCTGTTGAGGGAACCCAAGCCTGGAATAGGCCACCCACTCCCATCAGCATGGGACTACAGAGACAAAGACAAAAATGTCTGCAGCAGCAGCAGCAAATGGATCAGGAGCTAAAAGGGACAGGGGGAAACCCATTCTGTCCATGAGACAAGTGGTGCCATAACAAAAGCCAAACATACAAATTGTAGCACAGTGCTCAAGAGCATTGCAGGACCAGAAGCTCAGAAAACAGAAGCGGAGGCACTGAAACAGGAGCCAGTAAAAATCACGAACATGTAAAAAGAGAGAGCTGAAGGCTACAGTAGTCAGGACTCCAGAGCGATTATCCATGCACTGGTCCTCCTGCAACACTGCCTTCAAGGTAACCCTTCATTTTCCCCCCAAGAAATCCTTGCACCTCAGTTTCAAGACAGACTGATCCTGTCCTATGCAGTCTCCATCTCTTTTTCACAAAGCCTGAAAACAGCTGTCTACAGGGATTCCCTGCACTCTGCCAAAGCCTGTAAGAACCTGCAACTGAGGCAAGGGGAGCAGTGAAGAAAACCTTTACCTAGTGCTGCTATCAGATAAGCACACTGGGAGAGCATGTCAGCAGTGGCCAAAAAACTAGCAGATAATTTTGATATACAGGAGTATATACCCCACACATCCACAGTAATTAAGGAATGTTTGTAACACATGCACTCAGTGTACTCTGACTATTGCCTTTTTCTAAGGCAATCTTGACTTCACTCACTTCATAAAATTTTGAATAATACATACAATACAATAGTCTGAATTCACTCCTTGTTTTTAAAGACCACCTAAATTTAAAAACTTTCGGAGAAGAAAAAAAAAGACCAAAATTGAAACAGGAAAGTCATCTTCCTCCCTGAGACCTGTGATAAAGGCAGATTCTGCCTTTGTAAATGCAGAAAGTACAACTGACAGCAGGATGATAGCTGTAGGACATAATCAATTGTACCAGCAGCAGCGGTACATGAATTTGAACAACCATGAGTTTGCTTCCCCACTGATGAAGTCCCTTCCTCAAATTCCACACACTCCCCTCTGCTGCTTTCACTACAAATGCTTTTCCACACTCCAAGCTCCTCTCCACGTCCCTTTTAACACCCCCACCAGGGCAGGCTAGCGGATGTTGTGACCAGCTCAGACCTACACACATTCTGACTGCCAGGCCACATGTGCCAGCTGTCAGCCCATCAAATGAAACATGTAATTTTAATTACTATCTCAAAGATGTATTAATTTGCACATCTCTGCTTTACTCAGCCTCCAGTATGTATGAAATTTGATGATGCTTCTCTAGTATTTCCACCTCTCTCCCACATTTATATATTAAGCTGAAGGTTTTAAAAATTTTTCTCTCAGTTGAGCCAGTATCAAGATTCAACCTCGTGCTGATGCACGTTCACTGCCAGTGGACACTGCTGCATGTTGAGACCAAGCCATGAAATCTGTCCTTCTCTATTCACATCATCTGGGCACGTCCTGATGCCTTAGGTTCTAGCTTTTATATTTTTAAATCCTGTACTGCCTAGTGTGGAACTCTGAAGTTTCTTGTAGCTTGTTAGTTGCTGCTCTCTTACGCCAGATAGACACAACAAAGCCTCTCTGAGCTTGTTGTTCAAGGACACTCAGGCTGTCCTAGGCTCAAAAGGTGTAAACTAGGGCCTCTAGAGAGGTGGAGAAATTGAAGAAATTACATCATTAGCTAAAGTTTTAATTGGCAAATTTATGCTGATATGCAAATGAACCAAACCTATAAAAGTGTGAAGAACTCGTGACTCGATGTCCATCTTGGGGTCCAGCTTGGGCTCCATCTTTGATGTAGCCTTTGGCTCCCCAGGCTGTACCTTTGAAGGCCTTTCAAATAAATAGCCATCTCTATTCCCTTTCTTCTGTCTAGTCTCTGTTTCTAGGTAGCCCCTCAAGGCATCAGTCCAAGAATGCTCCTGGAAATGCACCACCAAGAACACACACATTTACAAAGCACCAATTTGTGAAGCCCACTTGAACACCACCAGTACCGCCAAAACTCAGCCATTCGGGTACACTGTGGCTGTGGTCTTCAGGCTAGGAGCCCTGAAAAACCCATGTAGAATCTACTGGTGCGTGGAGCATAGCTGATACCCCATCATTACTCCTGAGAACCTCCACTTATTTATCTATTTATTTCCTAGGACAAATCTCCCCCTTCATGCAGTTGGTATAAGAGCATATTTTCTGAGCAAAACCTCTGCTTCATTACTTTGGGGAAATGAATATGAAACAGGTTTTTCTTCCTCAGACCTTTATGGTTTCACACATTGTCTGTTTTATTCAGAAGCTCCTATTTTATTTTAATTATATCCTCCCAAAGCAGAGTGTAGAGTAATGCCAGGTTCCTTTGCAGGTCCAATGGGGAAATATTTACTAAAAGTGTTCTTTATCAGCTCCTGCTCATTCTGGATGCCAGGAATTTTGAGTTTTGGCCTTTATAAGAAAGTTTTTTTTTTGCATTAGATAACTCTTTCACCTTTTAAGGTTAAAAGCAAGAACACCTGGATTTGTTCATGACGGTTTTTTAATACTGTTGAATTCCTCTTCTTGGAAGAGGGAAGTTCAATTCTGTTCCTTACCATGTAGCAAGAAACAGCAGACAGTAGAATTTGTACCAAATGACCTCATTCTTTATGATATCCCTTCAATACAGTGAAAATCAGCTTCTGGTAACTCTGCAGGAGCTACTTTCTCCTACAATGCTTTCATTATTAGTACTGCCTATTATTACTGTTGCTACTTATTGACAACATAGGACTTCTGTAGGTATCTGTTTCTTTGCCAAATCTTAACTGCACTGAAATCTGTGCTAATTAACTGCCTCTGGGTGATTGTTGCTCCTACTGTTCTTGTTTCAACCAACTGGGTCAGAGAGTTTGGAAGGATTTTACTATACTTGAAATAAGTGAATATACTTGGAAGTCTTATTTTCCAAAATAGCCAGTGCCTTTTCTTTAGAATATCCTCCCGTTTACACACTTCAGGCTAAGGACTTCAAATGTGCATCACAAATGTGTCATGGAAAATTACCTGAATTTAGCTAGAGTACAAAACCAATCACAAAACAAGGTACTTAGACTTGTTCACCAGAAAGAATTTATCATGTTTATTTTTCAGATTTCTGATGCATGCCTGTAATAAAGCATTAGCACCCATCTCATTAAGACCACTATCTTCTGAGCCGACAAGGACAAAATTCAACTTTTTCTCCAATGATTACTGCCAGAAGTTCTACAATCAGATACAGAATGTAGGTGCTAGAACATATAAAACACAGTGATCCTTATGACCACCATACTACCAGCAGCTTGACAGCAAACACGAAGAATATAGGACAACTCCCAGAGCAAGGTAGGGGAAAATGTATTAGCCACGTATGTATGGAAGATCACAAACAAAACTTGTAAAACTTGAGATTATGGAAACAGGAGGTCTAGAACTATTCTACTAATAGACAGGATATTAGACCTATAACTCGGTGCAGAAACAGATCTGGACTGCAAGCCAGAGACAGCTGAGCAAGGAAAGTGTGAGGTTTAACTAAGGATTGGCATCACAGGAAGTTGAGAACAGGGATATCTAATACTTGGGTAAAACAACAGAACTTGGATAAGTTCAGAACTGGACAGCAATAAACATTTTAATGAGGCCTGGACAGGCAGGCTGGGAGCCAACTGCTGACTGTGCCTGCCCATGTACTCGTACACAACCCTGCTGAGTGTGTGGGAGCATGTGTGTGCCTGAGGCATGCTGTAGTTGTTTCAAGGACCATTATAAAGTGATTTATGGAGCAGCAGTGATTCATGAACCACAGGCTGAATAACACTAGACAAAACTACCTTTACAGTCCCTTTTTAGCATTTTGCCTCTTGATTCTATGCAGCAGTTTGCCCATATATTATTGTAGTACTGGTGGGCAAAAGCGTCCTAAGTTATGCCCAGATAACAAGCATTCATCGTATTTTGCTTGTCTTCACCCTTGGTACAGTGCAACTTATTTATAATGCATGTCTAAAGAGGTAACCCAAGAAAGACCTGCAGAAACAAGGGTAAAAGATGGCAGAAAATGGGAAAAAAAGAAGAGTGACAGAGAAAGAAAAAAGGTGAGATGCAAGAGGAGAAGCAGTTCAGAGACCCTTTGGTATTAGGGAGCTGGAAGAAGAAAGCAAGGAGAAAGACCCAGAATGACAAATCACCGTGCACAGAATCTGAAGTGGGAAAACCTTTCCAACACCTCCAGTAAACCAACAGTTGAAACTGTTAGGCTTGGTAGGTATTCCTTGAAATTGCTCATTTTGCTGGGTGTCAACCACAGCAACCAGTGCCCATCAAGTTGCTATAACAGAGCTCACTGCCCAGTACTGCCGGGTGTGCTTGGTCATGCTACAAACCAGGCCAGAGACAAAGCCAGATGCAGAGCAAAATCAAAAAAATAGACCAGCTAGCACATTGATTTATTATTTATTTTCATAAATAATTACAAAAAATCTTAAACTTTTAATACCATGGCTGCCACAGTACTCATACCCTGCTGCTCCAAAGCAATCAGCAAAGCAGGAATGCTGCCAGAGCGGCTCAGTTCTGCCCGCTGTTGAACACACATTCTCGGGAGCAGTTAACCTCCAATTAAAGATGAGAGACAAAAGTGGCTTTGCAAGAGCCACGCTCACTTCTGCTCCCGATCACAACACGTGCAGATGGGCTGACAGCCTGAGGAAGTCAGTCCAAGGCACAGCAAATCATTTATCCTACTTCCAGAAAGACAAGCACAGACAACACTGAGCAGGCAATCCCAACTATTCCAGCTTACATGATGTTTGATACTTGGTCATCTTCCTAGAAGTTATCTCTCTCATCATCGGTGATGTATACTTTTCAGACATGATCAGATGATAATTTTCTTCATTAAGTCCTCTCTAAAGTGCCACTGAACTTAAGCTTCCTGGTTCAAACAGTAAAGTCCACATCTTGCCAGTCATACTAACTTTATTTTTTTATCAATCCTTACAATGACAATTAAATTTTTTCCAATTACTAATTCATCAAAACACAAATGTTTCAAGGAAACAAGAAGAAACAACATAACCTTAACATATAAAACGGTTCATTAAAAATCCAGACATAGATGAATTCTGGTAATTCCCGTGTTGAGCTGCTGGATACATGGCGTTAGGATATTCCAACATGTAGAGCATCCAGCGACAGAGGGCTCCAGAGCTCCTGCTTCACATTTTGAAATTACCTGGGCTTTCAGGGCTTCCCCGTTCCCAGACGCAGAGCTCAGAAACCCACAGCTCAAGCTGTAAGAGGAGCTGGAATCTATTCCAGCTAAACAGCAAGGCATCTGGAACCAAGAGCTCTCAATCAGAGGGCCCAGGTTCTCCAAGCTCTCCCATACACAGGCAGAAATACATATCCTCTTCTCCCACTCACCTCCTAAATAATCAAGTTAACTGACTGATACGTAAATTAAAATTATACATATTCATAACACAGAAGGCAAATTCAAACATTCAGCCCAAACAATCACAAAAATCTTAAGTCAGCAAAGTACACATAAGCAGGTATATGCAACTCAGTTAAAAAAAGGTATAATCAACCTTATCAGTGGTTTAACTGAGTTCAAAGAAATGTTCATGGATGAGTTATGATTTTCCTTAACTCCATGACTCCAGCTGGATTTTTTCCATCAATTCATGTGAACCAGGAAGAACTAGGAATCCATTTAAACTAGGAAAACAAGATCTTTGAAAAAAAGGAAAAAAAACAGAAAAACACTGACAACCAACATGAAAGAGGGACAACTGATGAGATTAATTCTTGCATAATCAGTACAGACTTTTAATGATAATGAAGCGATGAGCAGTCTGAGCAAAGTCAGAGTATCTGAGGAAAATTAATAAAAGGGTAACCCAATAGCAGAGGGCCAATGGACAATCCAGTGATGAGCTCTCCTCAAAGACGAACAGTGGCTCTAAAAGCAGGGAAAAGGATGGATTTGTGAATTTTCAAGGCTATAGTACAGGAACATCTGGATCTGGACCTTGGTGTTGGGCTCCAGCCTTCCAGATTCAGAAAAGATACTGACCAATGACACAAGCGTGAAGGAGAAAAGCAATGTTCAGGCCAGGTGTAGCAGGCCACCACCACAAAGAACATGGACAGCAGTGACATGGACGGGGACACAAGGATCACAAAAAAACCAGTTTTCCTGTTTTCCATTATTTCCCCACTCCTTTGCTCTCTGTTAAAAAAAAAATCAGCCAAAACAGAAAAAAAAAAATGCAATGCAATAGCTGAGGATTGTTAAAGGAAATGAACAGTGAAATGTTATGAAGCCATACAAAAATGCTAAAATACAGTAACATGAAGACAGCAAGGCTAGAAAAGGAAATGGAAATCAAAAATATTACATAAACTAGGGTCTTAGGCAAAGCTACTTGGATTACTGGAAAACAATTTCTTGGTTTTCCTTTTAAGAAATAGCTCATTTTAATATAACTAGAAATAATAAAATACTGAACCACATTTTGTTTATGTTCATTAAGCACTTCACCATATAAGAAATTAAAACATTTGCAGAATGACATGAGACATAATTAAAACAGTTTCAAACAATTTCACCCCATTATTTTTTTGCTCATTCCTTAGTTTATATATCCTAATTTGATTTTTAATGAATACAAATTAGAAATGCTTTTTCCAACAAAGCATATTCTGAACCTCAAATTATGCTTACACAGTCTATACTGTATGCAAAGAAGGAGATGAAGAAACCACCAGACCTTTAAGTTGTTCTTTAATAAAAGTGACATTTTGTTAGTATTTCCTTGAATGGGTAAATATTAGTTCACATCTTTGAACACCATAGCACAGTCCCTATTTACTGAATAAGATTTTGTGATTTTAACTTTTTTCTTTTAATAAAACATCTTATGAAGAAACATTAGTCAATCTGGCATTTTCATCACTGCCAATTTAATACGGTTTCCATAGCAATACATTCTACCTGTTTGCCTATAGGTGTTTACAGGTATTTTTCACTGCACCTGTACTTTGCCTTGAAGATTCCAATTCTTCCCATAACTGCCCTAATTCACTGCAACCTTGAAATGCCACAAAAAGGACCAATTACATAAAACTGCATTCCAAACTCAGTTTCAGAAAGAAGCAGAATACGATGCTGACAGCTGAATGCAGAACCTAATGCAAAAACTATTTACAGCTCTCTGCTATACCAGATGATGTTCACAGCTTAGGCGCAGCCAAAGCTGTGGTTCGTGGGGAAAGAGTGCAGTACCTGCTCAGTCAGACAGAAAACAAATGGCAAATGCTGCATTACATAGTATGGAGGAAGCAGCTGAGGTATTTAAGTCCATCACCATCGTAAAGACAACTCTAGAAGCTCAGTAAAGCAGAAGCCAAACCTAAAGGTGTCTGAGACCAAAGCTCTCTCCAGTGTAGTCCAAATTACTGGGACATCAGGAGGCAGAATGAAGATTAACAGCTAAATCAGTCTCTTAGAGATGAACTTAGAATCATACAATCATTCAGGTTAGAAAAGACTATTAAGTCCAACCATAAACCTAGCCCTGCCAAGTCTAACTTGGTACAATTCTTCTGTACATGCTTAGGCACCTTGGTGTTCACATCTTAGTATTGGCAGAGTAGATTTTTTTACATTTTTTAAATGTAAATCTTTGTCTTTACACACAAAGGAAAAAATTGCTTCCTCTCTTCTGTGCAACTGGGCTCATAAATTATCAGCTCCCAAACTGTGCCATGGCAGATCATAAACTTGCCCCTGGAAAATCAAACAACCAAAAGTGCTTTTATTCTTGTCTATCTTTTATGCAGCACCTCAGTTCAAGGGAAAGATAACATTTGCATTACGAAAATAATGTCCCTCTCTCCCCTGATTAAACATTTATGTTCAAATGATGTTCCCTGAAGACTTTTTCTCAAGGAAATCTTCAATAAACACATTGAGATGCACCACTAGAACAGGAAACTAGCATACACAAATAAATAACCATAGGGTTTAATGACTTATATACCAATGTTCTTTACCATAGAAATACTCAAGTCTGTTTAAAGACACATGAGTATTGCATGTTAACAGAGAACTTACCTATTAAATAACCATAGGGTTTAATGACTTATATACCAATGTTCTTTACCATAGAAATACTCAAGTCTGTTTAAAGACACATGAGTATTGCATGTTAACAGAGAACGAACTTATTTATTTTAACTGACTGGAAAGCTATAGAGCACTAGAAGAGTTTTACGACAATACCATACTGCAGAATAATATTGAGTTTATTCAGCTTTTTTATTATTATTCAGCTTACTCCATGGATGATCCATTTGACATTGGATCGTGCTTTTAAGGGTGAGCATGTGGATTTACAATCTCTCCTACATATTATATTCACACAAGTAAGTGTAGTTTTTCCTCTAGGAAAAAAAAAAGTGCCTCTTTTTCTTCTATTTGTATTTTCTAACCAACTATTAAAGAGAAATCTTATACAATTTACTTCATACAGGAAAAACTACAGACTACAGTGTTTCACTGACTGGAGAACAAGACATCAGAGTTCCAACTGCAAAGCAGATCTTTACCATGATCTTGCACCAACCACGTCTGCCCCATTTTTTTTTTCCTCACAAAACAATTAAACCTACCTTGCTTTAAAGAAGGAAGGCTTAAGGTTTATAAACCATTCCTGAAGATGAAACAAACTAATGAACTCAAAGTCGTCTTTTCTGATCAACAAAGGAGAAAACATTAAGACTTGTCTGGGAGCATTTATAAGTTTCTTTGGAAATTTTAATATTTCTATTATTACTTAATTTCATTAACACCTTCCGGGTGCCAAAGCATTTTCAAAGTACAGACATCAGCAGTTCACAAAAACAGAAAGACTGGAATACAAAATCAAAGTAGGAAGGAATATCCAGAAGTATATGTATTTTAAACTACCTGGGAATTAGGGAACAAGGCACAAAAATAGCATCACTGGTTTTCTTCCTTTCAATGCCAATTCACAGCAACAGCTTCAGACTGTTTAATCTCTCTTTCTCAACAGGTGATCCTGTCATTCCATCCAATGCCATACTACAGTTTTCAAAAAAACTAAGCCAAATTTGTAGCTTTCCCAACTGACAACAGCACTTTCAACAAACTCAACAGAAAATTCTTATTGATTTCAACCAAGATGCTACCCTATTTTGTACAGTGATAACTTCTGCTTTCAGTGTTATTACAGTCAAACATGCAGTAGGGAAAAGTTTGTGAGTTTTAGGATCCACATGAAAGAAAAATTTGAAAAAATATAAAAAAACCAACCCTCTCAATATTTCCACTCTGACAAAGACTGTTCCTTCTACTATGATATGTAATTATTGGCCTCTTTGTGATAATAGATTAGGTAACTCTGAAAACACAGTGGGATCTCAGACTTGTTTGGGTAAATGGTACATGTCACTTCAGGTTATAAAACTGCCAGCTCTGAGTATACATTTTTTGCACATTACTTACATTCACAATGCAACATCTTTCAGTGAGCACAAAAGAAGCTTTTCCACCAGAAAAAAAGAATGTCAAACACCCTGCAGTTAAACACATTTAACTTCTCTTCCAACAAGGCATATGAGGAATAAGCAAAGAAATACCACCAAAGAAAAACATATTTTACATGTTCTCTGGGGGAAAAAACCAACAATATTGTAATAAAAACAGAGGGAGAAAATTTACAGTATTCTAAATCCTTTTCACTGGCTTTCTCTTTCCCCCCCAAAACAGATATTAGCACATATCATGAGAATGATCTTTAATTAAAGAAAATAAACAGTTTATTTTTAGAATTACCCTTTGGTCCACTTAAGCATAGAAGTTATAAGCATAAATGTAAGCACACTGACTTCAAAAGGATTATTCATTCTCAATATCTGCATCAAAAGGAGCATGGCCAGCAGGTCAAGGGAGGTGATTCTGCCCTCTGCTCTCCTGAGATCCCACCCGGAGTACTGTGCACAGTTCTGGTGCCCCTGACATAAGAAGGACAGGGAACTGCTAGAGCAAGTCCAGAGGGCCGCGAAGTTGGCAAGGGGACTAGAGCACGTCTCCTCTGAAGACAGGCTGGGAGAGTTGGGACTGTTCAGCCTGGAGAAGGTTGTGTGGCGACCCCAGAGCAGCCTTCCAGTATCTAAACAGAGTCTACAAGGAAGCCAGAGAGGGACTCTCTCTCCATCAGGAACTGCAGTAGTGACAGGACAAGCGGGAATGGCTTCAAACTGAAAGAGAGTAGGTTTAAATCAGACATTAGGAAGAAGTTCTTTGCTGTAAGGGTGGTGAGGCACCGGAACAGGCAGCCCAGATAAGTAGTGCTGCCCCATTCCTGGCAGTGTTCAAGACCAGGTTGGATGGGGCTCTGAGCAACCTGGTCTAGTAGGAGGTGTCCCTGCCCACGGCACAGGGATTCAAACAAGCTGACCTTTAAGGTTCCTTTCAACCCAAATCATTCTATGATTCTATTTGTACACTAAAGCAGCAAATTTTTCAGAGACCTTGACCCTTGACTTAAAGAACTTTTTCAGATGAGCACCAAACGAACTGGGACCAGATGCATCATCCATTCATTCTGCTAGAGCCTAGCCAACACTACTGAGTGTCGTGTTCTGATCCAGAAAAACGTGTATATTTTTAAATACTTTGCTGGATTAGGGACTCCATGCAGGACAGTTTGCTGGTTCAAGCCTTTCATGTGCACCTTCTGCTGACAGACAGATCTCTTGGACATATTGTCAATTCATTACAAGTTTTTGGTTTTCTTTTAATCCTTAGTGTGCTATTGATTATTAACTGGAATCCACATGCCAATACAGTAATTTATGTGTTTGGACTTGAACACACAAATTCATTACATTAGGCTAAAAATTGTTTTATTTAAAGAATACTGTCACAAAACATGACTTCAGAACAATCCCAGGAAAAGACCTCCATTTCTGCTCCCTGTGTATTGTACTTTACTACCACGGCACACCACAAAAGGTATATTCTTAAATATCATGAAAATGCTTACTTTTAACCTTGCAAACCCTTAAATCTGTGTAACTACAACCCTGAGTATCTCAATTATGTAGGAACACTCTATAATTGACCATCAGCTTCCCAAAACATTACAATGCATTCACATAACTGTATAAAATCCCAATTTTGTCAATTAGAACATTTAAAAGTTTCACATAAACAAACTGAATTTTCATTTTAATAACTGAAAGCAAAACCATACAAATTTAAAAAGACACTGTATGTAACTATTTCAGGTAACTACCACTAAGGAAATAATAAGCAACACCTGAAACAAGTCAGTTAAAGGCTACTTTTCAATACTTTTCTTCAGAGTATCAGGAACATGGCTTAAGGCACTACTTACCTACTACCCTGATCTTTGATGAAAGCAGAAAATAGAATACAGAGCCAACACTGAATCTTCTTTTTCTTTGGTTTGAAAAATATAACTTTAATGGCAGAGGGCAAGTTATCTGAGAATTAAAGCCCCTTCCATATTAAAGTACTCTGAAAAGCAAGAATCAGTGCACACTAAGTATTTAAACAAATAGCAGTGAATGTATCTGAAATGTGTCTAAGCAGAATAAGGAACTACTACAAAACACAGTATTCTTGATTTTTTTGTTTTTTAAACAAATACATAAATGTAGGTAGCAGTGCATGCCTAAACCTGTGGACATGTGAAAGAAATACCTCAGGCAGACAGGAAATGCCAAAAACTTCAGGATTAGTGCACTCAAGAAAGACACAGGAAATAAGAGAGACCGTAAGAAAAGCCCGAGTTAGTGTATCATTTTTGTCAGTGGCTGTAATGACAGGAAAGCTTGGGAATACTAAAGCCCTATAATATTCAAATCAAGATAATATGAAACTTAAGTCGCAAGATGTGTTTTCTCAGTAAGTAAACACGAATACACAAAAAACATCAGCCATGTTTTAACACTTTGTGCTTGAGGCCCAAGGTTTTTGCTACTACTAACATTCCTGAATTGAGTTATTGACTCACAAGAGCTGCAAGTATAAAGCTACTGAATTATCCTTACCTATGATCTATTTCATTCTTTCTCTCCCCTCTCCGTAGAGCTGCCCACACCCCAGCTGAAAGCATTTGATCAACTGCTTCACTTTTGACATGCAAATTCTGCAGGTTTATCTGGCTCCTGCACATTTTGCAAACAGTCCTAGTAAGAGGTGAAGTTAAAAGCACTACAAATTGTCATTTCAGAACACATTTCTATAAGAGAGGAGACATTTCTTCAGTCCTTCAAATCACGATGCACACAGAATCTTTAACAACACAGTTAATTTAAAGCCCACATCTTGGCCATACATCTGGTTTGGGAAAGTTTAGTACTAGGAAAAAAAAAAAAGGTCAAAGTAAATTACAGGTATATTCCTCACAATTTTGGAAGCTTTATCAAATACATAAGGTATTTTGAAAATGCTCAGGCTCAAAATTTCTCACTGCATTCAAAAACATTGTGGCATTTACAAATATGATCCAGGAAATGTAAAAATACAGAAGAATAAAACTGGCAGATATACATGAAGGAGGCAATGTAATTTTGGCAAGAGTCTTCTCTGACTTTTCAGAATAGACCCTGGACTGAGAAGTGGCTTCCACTAACAGGTACAAGGACTCAATAAATTTGCTGTCACAAGTGAATTAACCTTCAGAATCCAGCAGAGCTGCAACCATTTACCAGGCAGTGAATTTTACTCCCCAGAGTATTTGCTCTGTGACTACCACTCTACTTCCTGCCCAGCCGTTGTGTAAGTAATCCATTCCTAACACAAAAACAACTAAATACTTCACTGAAAATGCCACTGAGATTAAATTTTTGTCAAAGTAGTAAAACAATATGTTTATTCCACAACTGCCTCCTCTCCAGCTCAGGTCTCAACCCTGTCATGAGGAGCATGGGTACAAGTGATAACAAAGTCCTGACAGTTACCAATGCTTTAAAGAGATTTCGAGAAAGCATTGCAGGGAGCTTGATACAACTCACTTGTTGGAACCATTCTGGCTTTGCTCAGATGCCAAAAAAACTTCTCAGGTGAGAGGCAGCACCTGTCAGCACCAGGTCATTCCTCACCTTTAGGAAAGGGGAGCTGGTAATCATGGTTAAAGACAGAAACGGGAAGCTGTTCTTTGCAACAGAAATACAAAGGACTTAGTATGTGGTCCACAGAGATGATACTCCAAATAAAAAAAAGAATAATATAATTCAAATCCTCTACAGGTCTGTTATTTCTATTCCAATAACAACTTTCTATAACCTTGTTTCTTCCTGCCTATGCAGAACACATTTATCACACAGATATTTCTGGCTGCTGCATTTGGTGTCATGTTAGCTGTTATTATAGCCCCCCAAAAGTGGCAGCTATGGTTCTTATTTTTCTGCCTACAAAAATCGTTCTCATGAATACTGTCCTGCTGTAGAAAAAGCTAAAGTGACAAACCAGTGTTGGACTGCAGAACACCTGTCTCCATGACAGGCAATTGTAGAAAAGCTGACATTACTTCTGTGTTGCTAACTGATATCCACAGAAACAAAACAAGATCTGGTTCACTTACACATCAGTCACCGATATGATGCTCTTCATTTTGTTGATTAAATGTAAATGTGTTGGTTTTAATGTGCACATTGCAGTGTGAGACAGAGAGACCACATGTCACTGTACATTCACCCACTGGGAAACTGCTTCAGGAAGAAAGTGCTAACTACACAGTGTGGCTTAGTAAACAAGAACAAGTATTTTAAGTAGTGCCCACCTTCCTAGGAAAGACAGTTACTGAGAAGACACATTCTTGCAATACTTTACAAAATTCAAAATACTATCTGTTAATAATGAAAAGTTTATATTCAGTTACACAATATGAAAGCCCACAAAACAGTGGTGTTAAACTTCAGTCTAATCCCACTGGTAAAAAAAAATATGGTAAGTTTCACTGACAGTTACTCTTAACTGTCATCATTACATTTTTATCTTTGTATTTCAGGGAATAATTTCTCGTATTTTGAGAGAAGATTTAAATTTGCATGAGGAAACTGTGGAACACCCTAAATGTCCATGAGATTCCAGTCTGCAAAGAAGATGGGAAAACTATTAAAATACTCTCTGCAGTTTTCCTTCACAGTAGCAGAATCTTCTCAGCAGTGATTCTTACTGATAACAAGAAATTAAACAAGGCACAAAAAAGACGGAGATTGAGTCAGTCATGCCAGGCATTCTCAATTCCTGTGGTGATTTCCAAAAAGAGAAGACAACAAAATTCCTTGTGGAATATGTATCGGTACCAAAACTGTCATCCCCTGCTTACCTGTCTTTTTCATTCGTTTGTCCTTGTTAAACTATTTCAATAGTAAGCAAAGAACAAACACTGCTTCCAAACTGTGATGTAGAAATCAGTTAAACACAGAACTTGCACTGATAATGACTTTGAAAAAACCCCCAGACATCAGACTATCAGCATCATTCAGAACCATAAAAAAGCTGGCCACCTCCTACCACCACAGGACACGCCAGAAATGTGTTTGTGTTCCCCAGCCACCCAGCACAGTCTGTGCCAGCAGAAGGAGGAACAGGAGAAAAAAAAAAAACAACCAAACCACACACACAGTAGAGTGATACAGTAATCAAGATTACTTGTATCTGACATAAATGTTATTATTTTACTCTGAATTTTGCAGGGTCTCACACTCATCTTGCCCAAATGAAATGAGCAGGTGATCACCCTGTCCCCATCCATATAGGATGCTGACACATCTCATTAGTCTATTTTTGCGTAAAACAGGATGGATGGTACTCTTGACATTTCAATGTGCATAAATTCAAAATGCTTAGGTAAAACACTCAAACACATCAGAGTTTTACAGCCACAATCATCAGACCCTTACAGGTACCTGCTGACTCAGTGCATCTTTTTCCAAAAGCATTAGCATGACTAAAGAGGGCTCAGATACAAGCAGTGGGGAGAAGGTGCAGCATCAAGCTTTACCTCCTGCAACCACTGGAGAGCAACATGGTCTTCACAGCTCTTCAGGGAGAATCTTGAACTGTGGCAGCTCAGATAATCTTGAATAATAGAAAAAACAACCCATAGTAGGGATATAAGTGTGCACCGAGATTCAAGAGAAGTTGTCCACATGTAAATTACTGAAGGACGTAACACTGAAGCTTCTGTATTTCCAGTTATGTGTGTCTCTAATGTTTCAGTGTGCAAGAAACTCTGATCAAAAACTTGTTGTTTAGAATTTATACCCTTTATAGCTCCCAGATATCCACAAAAAAAGCAACTGTGCCTGTCAGTGGCAAATATTGTTACTGCTTCAAATTCTACGTGTTGCTGTTCTTTGAGGTAAGCTAGAGCATTTGCTGCCATCACTCACTGCTGACAAATCTAACTGCATTTCTGACAAACACGAACAGAAACTGCCTTTGCCTCTGCAAAAAACAGAAATCATTTATTTGCACTTATCTCACATTTTCTTTCTATACAAGAAGAAAAAACTTTGGTATTGACCCAGACACAGGAGATCATCTCTCAGCTATCAGTGAAGACCATACCTTCATGAAGATCCCAAAAGATTTAACAAACTTTTAATACCATGGGTCATAAAATGCTGTTAACTTGGCTGTGCAGATCACAAGAGATGTAGATGATTTTTGCCTGCTCTCAGTTCCTTTCATGCTAAAAGGGCACTAGGGAGCAATTGTTGCCTCTTTTCCATCCCTGTGTCAGAATCCTCCCCATCCCAGCTGGTTTTCAAAGAAAGAATGAAAGAACTGACACATTGTGCCTGTGTCCTTTGCATGCTGCTGAAAACCACCTCCAGCGTCCCACCTGGCAAATGGTCTTCACCAATGCTCAGCTTAGCAAACTGAGAAAGACCAAATGTCCAAGACACAGTTCAGCCTAGACTGAGGTGAAAAGAGGCAGAAGTCCCGACAAGAACAAAACGTACACAGCTTGGAATTAGCATTTTGTTATTAATCAGTCTCCTAGTATTAGTGGTTTCCAATCTGAGATTTAGTGGTAGCTTCAGATGCTACTGGAGGAGGGGAATGAAGTGAGTTAAGCCAGCTTGTGTCAGCAGCTGAGAAACTGACATTTCCTTCCATTTCTGTCCTTATCACTTCTTCACCTTAAATGTAAGCAACTACAGTGTGCTTTGCATACCACAACCGACCAAATGTCCCAAATGCTCACATATTAGATATCTATCTGCACTCCACACTAAGTCTAGGCAATGCCTTCCCTGGGGTAAAAAATAATCTTCCAGGCATCTCTCTCCAAATGTTCATCCCCAACACCCCGTTTTGATTCTTAGGGCTGCCACTGTGAGCACATCCTCTCCTCATAAAAGTTCTCTGCCATCCAGGTTACACTTTAACTTCTCAGAAGGCATGTGACACACATGAGAAAACAGATAAAGACAGACAGAAAGCCTCTGTACAAGGTTTCTGATCCTAGGTCTGCAGCTCTCTTTAGTTCCCAAGAACCCATGTAAGCTGAAGAAGAAAAAGATTTCTCTTGCCTTACTAGGTGAGAGATTGAAATACAAAGAACAGTCACCTTGAGCCTTCAGTTGAAAATAAGCTAATTTTTAACATGTACCTGGCAGAAGCACGAAGAATATCCACTGTAAAGTGGCCTCGTCTGATCAGATGCAAATTGCTAACCCATAATAACATGATTAAATTCAGTAACATATCTTTCCCTTATCTGAGAAACTGATTCTCTTCCAGCTTAAGATGAGCAGACAAGCTCACACAGCAGTAACCTCAGGGATAGATGCTTGTTGTCAGCACATCTTCCATGAGAACAAGCTAGTTTTGTATTTGAGGCAGGATTCACAAAATATCTGCACATTCTTTTATCCTTGAGTCCTGGTGTTTAAAGCATTTCCTAATGTTTCCTTTAAAATGTTTCCTTGAAGTTCACCTAATTTCCCTGTCAAGTGTGAAAAGCAGAAAATAAAAATACAGTATTTCCTTCTTCCTTTACCTAACTGGTCTATTAAACAGAGGCAAAACAACAGTGGAAGGAATAGTACTTAAAAAATAAAATCAAGACAAAAGCATACTTAGATGCATTTCTAAAATTAACATGCACATACAGTAAAGGATCTCAAGCAGTCCCATAGTGAGTATACAAGGTATACAAATAGTATTTTCTGTACTCCTGTCAAACTTGATCAGCTATGAAGTTGAAACAGGAGTTCCATAAAACACCTTCATTTAACTTGACTGGAAGGAATATTGAACAAAATTAATTCCAGTAACATTTTTCTTCTTAAAGTATTTATTAAGATGTCACCCCAGAAAGTGTTTTAGGCGTTTTACAACAAGATCTGATTTAATGTCTTAGGCAGAAAATTGGGGAGGAGGGAAGTACACCCTGAATTTTAAAGATACTGTCTTACAACTGGTATATCTTCACATGTCATTTTTGAAATGACAGGGTACACTGCACCAGGTATATGTTACAAATCTTTTACTCTACACAATTTCTTTCCTCTAAAGGAGAGGACTTCTTGTGATAATTGTGGCAGTGGAAGCCAGAAGCAGCACAGCCACTGCAGAGTACTGCTTGATTACAGAGCAGGCAGCAGAACACCAGGAGCTGTGCTGCAGCACATGCAAAAAAGCAGCTCTCCACTTCAACTTTAAATAAGGTTTTAGTCACTGAAAACCAGCACAATATGATTTTTTTTTTTAGTTGACGTAAGTATCACACATAATTTCCACAGTCAAGACATCTAAAAATACTTGTTGAAATACCACTGATTGCCACCCCTCAGCAGAGGATCTTCTCCACCACGAAGTATTCTCACAAATGTTAAACCCTACATGCAAACACACACTCTGATGCTTGAAACACTATCTCAGGTTATTCTCCTTCACTCAGAGTATCAATTGTTGCCAAGGTGAGCCAACAGCACTGACCACGTCTCTGCTACTTCATTTAAGCTAGACCGGCCAATTTCCATTAGCAAAATTCTGATTTTATCAAGTTTCTGGATAACCTCCATTTCAGCGCCTGACTTGCAGGAACAACGATCACAGGCTGCACTAAGGACTTTTTGCAGTAGATATTCATTATAGAATGGGGGGCTCTGAAGCAAGGAAGGGGCAAACAAGGATACCAATACACTGAAATAACTCCACTTGGAGCAAACTCAGTATGTCTGCACAAGGTTATCACTGTTTGCAATATTCCAAGAGCCCCTCACACCGAAACAAAGCAGTTCCTTGGACAGTTTTTAAGTTGATTCCTTGCACCAGAACATGCACCACTGCATGCACTGCAGTGTGGCAGCACTGCCATCCAGTTCCTGACACTCTAGATGAACTGAGCATCAGGGGAAATACAACAGCCTTGAAGTGCTCCCAAAAGCAATGCCGCATTGGTTTGGAGTGAGAAAAGAGTATCAGTACCCAGTGAACCTTCTGTGCTGCAGTGCCTTGAGAATACAGCCCCCACATCCTCTCTAACAAATTCACCCACCTCTCAAGCCTCACATCCCAGTGCCCACAACTTCCTTCCTTCCACGGCATAGGACCTAAGGGCCCGATCAGCTCCCTACAGGTGCACGCAGAGGACGCAGAGCTCTCAAGAAAAAGCTAAAAGGAAGCCTTTAACATTTGAGGGGGAAAAGCCTGGGGAAAAACAGTCTCGTACAAACCACTCGTAGCTCACCACAGGGAAATCTTTGCCTTCCCAGTTTTCCCAGTGCTTCCAGAGCTCACTTTTTCCAGTTGAAATCTGCTGCTACAACAAGACTTGAAATTAAGGCTGCACAGTACCTGTTTATTATGACAGAGAAGGGAGGTATGGATTGTGGATATAATAAAGCCAGCAGGGGAGGCCTCCCTGAAGGGGAAAGCCAGCAGGAGGCACAAGGATAAACTGGCATTACTTACCTACTCACTTCTTTTCTGAGATCTTGTTTCGTTTGCAGTTGTAGGGCACTTTTCTGGTTTGGACGGGTTGTTTTATCCCTTTTCATTTCGTAGTTTGTTTTATAAGAGATCACCACTGAAAAACTTCAGCACCAAATGAACTTAGCAGGTCTGTGTTGTTATACAGGAAAATTACTACTAGTCAGTCCTACTGGTGTTCATAGGGTTGAATAAAGAATAGCTCCTCTCACAGGAACAAAACACTGATTAAAACAATCAGATTACAGGAACATAAAATCAAAGAAAATAGACACACATTTAAATGTTTCTTATTCTTATATTCTGTATGACTATTCTTATCCTATATACACAAGCTTTGGGACAGGTAAATGGATATTTTATATCCTATATAAAGGCATGTTTGTATATGTAACATAAATACAATTTCTATTACCAAATATTTCACATCCTGTATTACTCCATATCTAAATCATAGAAAGCTATCAGCCACACAGTTTAAAATAACAGTATTTACATCCACAAAAGTCTTCTGATAGCACAATGTACATAAAATGTTCTGCAGAGTAACTGAATGGAAATATTTTCTAGAAACAAGAGGGTGATGTTAGCATAACTGGCTTTGAACCAGAATTTAACTGTATTTGTAATTGCCTTTTACTCAATGCCACACTAAACTCCTACATTAGCTAAAGATGTACCTTCATTTCATTACTGCACTGGCCGTTTTTCAGTCTAGCTTGAAAGCTTTATTTCATCTATTCTTCATACTCAAGAACTACTAAATTCAATACTGATTAACTATTTTGCCCATTTAATATTTTTACAAGTCTAAATCAGGAACGTTCCAGTGACTGGAATCCTGCTAAATTACTAGCTAAACTTAAGCACTATACAATGCAACATACTTCAGAAGGCAATAATTTACTTTAGGCACAGTAGAGCTTTTTTATTTACACAACTGAAATAGAATAAAGAAAAGCATCAGTGATAATATGAACATATAAATCTATTCAGCTTCATAATGAAGATGAAAGAGGTTAAACAAAAATAGGAATAAATAAGAACTGTTAACAAATCAGTCTACTAACTGACATTAAACCCATCAGAGCACAACCACCACCATTGTTTACTCTGAATGAAGACAAGTCCACATGTTACAGCTCATGACACAACCTTTATGCAGAATGAAATGAGAAAATCTTTCCAGTTTCTGACACAGCTAGATTAGACCCTTTCTAAAGTTCCCTCATCTGTAAAAGCATCTGATATATTCTGACAACTGTCATCCATCCTATTTCTGTGATTCCTCTGCTACACAGATTTGTGACAGAAAGAAATATGACCACAGATTTTAGTAATGATGTATTTACTAAAAGTAAAGACTACAAAGCTGGCATTCCACAGCTGAAATACCTTGTGCTCATTTCAGCAACTATCTTCATGATGTCATATGTTTGTGATGAACTACCCATTAGGCACGAGATTTACTAGCCAGAAGAAGGGCAGCAAGAGACCTCCACCTCCAATGCAAGGGAACAAGACTTCTTCCACACAGCAAACAGAACATCCTCCTTTTTTCAATACTCGGCGAATTGTTGTTCCTAGCAGGACAGCCAGCTATCCAACACGGCAGCAACCAAACCCAAATGTCCAGCCTCAGGACTTCCTATGCTACCACGGAACTAACCTGTAAATCAAAGACATAATTCGACGGGCATACCTGAGAGTAAATGGTGTCCTAGCTTTTTTGTTTTTGACTCACAGGCTGAAGACGGAGCAAGAGACACAATACCCACCCTCAGAAGCCCTCTCTGAGGAAGGGGCAAAGTTACCTTTTTATTAGAATAAATAGATTGTTTATTCTTAAAAAATGACCAGAAACCATCTCGCTTTCGACATCACCGACCCGTACGACGGGGTTCGGGGACCCGAGGCCATCCCGGGACCGCTGCCGGGACTCAGGGCAGCTCCTGCGGACACTGCTCGCCGCCGAGGCGCGATCGCTGCCGGTTCGCCGGCGCCCACCGGGAGCG